>JARYZH020000035.1:0-592500 GCA_030021035.2 Notholithocarpus densiflorus | reverse complement strand
TGCATATGACTTTATTTTTAGAAAATAACAAAAATCTTTTACTAAATAAATTTATATATTTTTATTAACTTATACTTTAAATGCTCCTGTTTTCAAAAAAAAAAAAATACTTTAAATGCTCCTAAAATTAATGACTTATATATGAGAAAAAAGTCAATATTAAAAGGAAAGTAAAGAAGACAATAATAAACTAAAGAGCATTTATACTTTTTTTTTTTTTTTTTTTTTTAGATGAAAGGGGGCTATCACCTAAAATTTACTCAATATTTAAAATTGTTAACATTTTTTTTTTTTTTTTTGGTTAAAAGGAAACATAACATTATCAACACAAAATAGCAGGAGTATTGGCAGAAGGCCTTGTACAGACCTTGTGCATCAGTATTCAAAATATTACATAAGTCATCAGAGTCAAGATAATCTAAAATTGTTAACATTAAATAGAGGGAGAGGGTGCATTTTTGGAAAATCCAGGGGGGCCATGGCCCCCAGCCCCCCTCCCTCCGCCTATGAGAGGAGTATTCTCCATGCAAAGAACATGGTTCCTAGATCCACTGTGTCACCTTCCAAATATGACAACATCTGGTAAGATCTAGCGGTTGGGTAACGGGTTATGGATCTCTTGTGGTTCGATCTGCATAAATCCAAATCCAAAAATTTCACTTGTATTGCCTTATCAAGACTCCTCCACCAAGGTTAATCTCTCTATATTCTTTTCAATTTTTTTTTTTTTTTTTTTTTTGGCTTCATTGATGCTTGTGGGTTTGTTTGGTTGCAGTGAAAATCAAGGAAAATGAATTAAAATTCTTGGTTTCATTGATTGTTGTTGCTTGAAGTTAATCTGAAACGAAGGGTTGTCAGTTTGGTGGTTTGTGGCAAGGAGTTTGACGGATTGTGGGTGGGCTAGTTCTTTGACGAATTGATTGGGATTTAGCTGTGCAAATTACTAAGGGATACGTCACAATTTGATTGGATAAAAAAAAACACATGTTGCAAGCTGATGTAGCACTTAACAGACACGTCAGCGAAAATGTACGGAGGGTAAAATTATCCAAGCAACATATAACTTTAAGGGAATAAAATCTAAATTTTGAAACTTCGGATGTCATATACCTCAAAACTTTAAAGGTGTAGATTATATAAAAAAAATGTATTCAATAAGATAATATGCTATTTAAACTAAATGTAACCTATATATTTTTCTTAATAAAGAAAACATGATTTTTTAAGTTTATAGCGGTTGTAAAATGTATAATTTTTTGTTTTTGCTTTTATTTATTTATTTAGAATCAATTGTGAAACATATATGGTTTAGGTTGCATGAGGCTAAAGTTAATAAATTAAGTAATTTTTTGTTACATTATATTTTAGTAATCAATTTTATCTTATATATTTTAGGGTAAACTATGTATTTGGTCTCTGTTTTTTACATTATATTTCAATTTGGTCCCTAACTTTTCAATTGTGTCAATTTGGTCTCTGTCGTTATCTTTTGAATGTAAATTGTTGACATGGCAAATAGCCAAAATAAAATTTTAGTTTATTGCCACATTAACGTAAACTAATTATTTATTTTGGTCGTTAACTACGTCAGAAATTTACATCCAAAAGATAACGGCAAAAACTAAATTAACACGACATTAAAAGGTTAGAGACTAAATTGACATAATTAAAAAGTTAGGGACCAAATTGAAATATGATGTAAAAGATAAAGACCAAATACACAATTTACCCTAGATTTTATCTTAAACTTGCCCCTGCGAACCAAAATAATGACTTCCTGAAAAGTGCTATTGTTCTGAAAAACTATGGTGTGCAAACATATTTTTTTAAAATGACTTCTTTGAAAAAGCAACTCAGGAGCTGCCATTCAAAAATGCATTTCTTTTCTGGTTCTAAAAACTTAATTTTCTCAAAATGGCAACAATTTTTTAGTATTTTCATTTAAAATCATTGATTTTTCTCATGATATTGTCTTTGTAATTATAAAATTAAATTAAATTAACCTTTTTAGTATAAGCAGGAAGCATAATAACCACTAAAATTTTAAAGGATATGATATGCATAAAAGACATGATAAAAATTAAAATCTATATTTTGCCCTTTGAGTTATTTGATTTTAGCCAAAACTTAGGTCAACTAAATGTCTAAATCACTTAGTAACTCAACGATAAATATAACAATTTTAATGTATCTTATTCCTGTGATTATTTCAACTCTCAGGGTGAGCACTATCTGCTTTCTTATGGCTAAAGGTAGAGTTGCTTTATATTTTTGTATTCTATTTGATTCGTCTTTGCGAGTCACAACTTCGAGGGGAAAATCTCCTCAATCATTTTTTTTTTTTTTTTTGGCTGAATATCTCCTCAATCATTTTCAGGCGTGTTGTTTGTTGCTCCAATAGAATGGTCTTGTTGTCTCTCTTGTCTATATATGGACAATTGAGTAGTCCAAATAATGTTTAGTCAGGCTCACATGATATGATATCTTTTTAAAGCTTGGTTTTAAATTTTAATCTTTTATTATTGTTGTTGTTTATTTTTATTTTAGTTGACGTGTTCCTTAGATAATTACTTGGCTCGAAGTTTTATTATCAAGTAGTTGCCAATTGATAATTGAAATTGGACATCTAGTACTTAAAAATTGCTCAAATCAATTGCTTCACATTGCACAAGATCACAGTTCCTTTTTGTCAAAATTTTTATAAGTTTTTTTTGAACCAATATAAAGTCCCTATTCCCATGCACTAAAAAGTGTCAAGTATTGTTACAAGTTGCAAAGCCGTTTAAGATCTTGAATTTCAAATAAAATCATATGCTCTAGAGAAGCTGCTGAAGAAAAAAAAATTGTGGTTTTGAAAATAGTAGTCCTTTTGGGAATGGGAAGATAGATTTGAATGTTAAAAATTTGGGTAAATTCCACCAACCTCCCCTAAGGTTTGGACAAATACCACTCAGGTCCAAGATATTTTAAAATTAACCAATTAGGTCCCTAAAAGACAACTTAATCCCTAACACCCCTAACATCGTAACCCCCTCCAATACTATTTTTCTTTCCCTCATTCAGACCTGTCTCTTCTCTCTCGTTCCCTCATTCAGACCTGTTTCTCTCTCTCGCCCCATCTGTTTCTCTCTCTTGCCCCTCTCTTTCTCCAACCCGACCCACTCTCTCTCAGGGTTGTTCATCAGTCAAATCGGGAAGATTTTTGGGCACTTTAGCAACTGAATCATTGTGGGCGATTTCCCTTTGACCAGTGTCGATCAAGATCGCCTAAGGTTGGTTTTTTAGCATATGCGGTGGCTGTTTTCGTCTAAATGTTTGTTGGTGCTCCGATCTCCGATAGGAAAAAGAGAATACTAGCCACACAAACATGTAAAAATGAAGAAGATCTCAATATTATGAACCAAATTAGAGCCAACACGAACCAAATATGGGTTCAAAATCGTTATATCTGGGTTCAAATTGTTCGAATTGAAGCCAACTTGAGACAGATTTGGGCAGATCTTGGTTCAAAAGCTTTTATATTTGGGTTCGGATCAATCGAATCGGAGCCACTTCCAATATGGGTGGATTTGGAGTGGGGGTGGTTGTGTCTTCTGATGTGGTGGTTGGTTTGTTATGAGTTTTTTGGATTTTAGTTTTGTTGTAAGATTTGGGTTTTGTTGTGGGTTTGGCTGGGATTTTTTTGAATTGTTTAGATTTGAGTTTTGTTGTAAGATTTAGGTTTTGTTGTTGTGGGTTTGGCTGGGATTGGGTATGGGTAAAATTGGAGCAGATTTAAGGTTAGAGATAGAGATAAGTGAAGAGTGGTCTGAGGGAGAGGAATGAGAGAGAAGAGACCGGGTAAGAAAAATGAGTAACAGAGGGGGTTTCGGAGTTAGGGGTGTTAGGGATTAAATTGTCTTTTAGGGACCTAATTGGTTAATTTTAAATTATCTTGGACTTGAGTGGTATTTGTCCAAACCTCAGGGGAGGTTAATGGAATTTACCCTAAAAATTTTATTACATAAAACTTGTAAAATTGATGCGTCACCCATCACAAAAAAAAACAATTCATTTATTTGGTGGTTTAAGTTCACCAATAGCATTCATTGTCATATCAATTTATAGGATTTAGTAAAATTTATAGTAACTTCTATAAGATATATATACATATTTTGTAACACAATATAGAAATGCAATTGATGGTTTACCTCATCAAATTCCGTCCACACTGGGTTGGGGAATGGTGCATGTTGATAGTATTCTTCATAGCTCAAATAACGATTCCAATTGCTCTCAAATCTAAACAAGAAGTATAATCATCCATTTATTGAGAGGTATATAAGATAATTTTTCTAGAGAACAACTCTTATCAAAAGGTTAGCTTGAAGCTACATTTGATATAATTTTTTAGTTATATATATACACACAATATCTTTTTATCTTTTTATTGGTTAAGTATTTCATCGAATAGGTTATTGCATAATATGTTTTCTCAGTATGCCCATAATGCTTATCAAACTATATATATATATATATATGTGTGTGTGTGTGTGTGTTGGGGGGGGGGGGGGGGGGGAGGGGGCTCGAGCCTAGATAGTCAGTACTGGCCCACTTAACCAAGGCCCAAGATCGGCCCGAGTAGCCAAATCCAGCCCATAAGATAGAAGTACACCCAAACCCCGTTGAAGTGAGCCCAGCCCAACGACACATATGTTGAGACTAAGAAATTATCGTTCGGGAGAAGCCCACAGTGTTCGGTCCACTACTAACTAATAAGGCGGTGGGAAAGTGATGAAAAAATGATTACATCCAAGTCGGTTACCGAGAGTTATCAGTGCCTTTGGGGAGTTCGCTACCGAACGCTATTTGACGTCTGGAACAAGTTTCGAGAGAATCCTTAGAAGGCATGACTGTTTCTTGGGATTTTGGGTAACAGTGGGATTGCATGGAAACTGGTGAAAAAGTAATGATTTGAACCCCACTAAGGAGAGACTATATAAAGGGAGTGAGGGCAGACGATGGAGGGTGGTTGACAAAACACTGAGGAAAAGAAGGGAAAAGAAAAATAGAGAAAGGGTGAGGAAGGGAGAATAACAATCAGAGGGGAAGGGGGTGTTGTTCAAAAAAGAAAAACTCACAAAGATAATTGAAAAAGGACTATCCAGCTTGTGTTTGAGGCCAGTTTCCTGTAGGATTGTTAGGAAACCCACCTATAAATAAATTAGGGGCCCAAATCCTTTGTCCAGGACTTCAACTCTCATAAGTTTGGGGACCACAATTTCCCACAGAAGGCGCCAATTGTGTAGTTATTAGTCCATGTAATAGTGCATAAAATAAGGACAGATGGGTTTGAAGTAGTTGTAGAAATTACAAGCAACACCTAACATTGTGCCACATGTCATTCAGGCCCATAGTCACATGAAAGGAACAAAGGAACAATATATATATATATACATATATATATATATATAGTTTGATTCAAGTTACATCTGTTGTAACTCTAAGCAATATTACACCACCCAATAACTTGTTATTGAATTCATATTTTGAAAATCCAACCATTGAATACATGTTCTATATGTTCTTAATATGTATGCCAATTTTCATGCCAATCAAATGTAATTTACCACTCGATTCATAAACTCATTTTTTTATGCATTATTTTAAACTACAAAAACTTGATTCTAAACAATTGATTGATGATATGGCTATTAATCTTTGATCATCTTTAAATTTTGTAAGTATAGAGAATATATGAAGATAATGTAATCCAGTGGTGGATTTATCAAAATTCACATTTAATTATAAAATATTGGATGGTGTAACATTGCTTAAAGTTACATATGGTGTAACTTGAACTTAACTTATATATATATAACACACTAGACTCATCACACGCGCTTTGCGCGTGCAAATAATGCTCTTTTTTATTTATTTGTTTTTATTTTTAAGTGTTATAATACTTAAAAGTGATATATAAATAATTGTGTGTGTATATATATATATATATATATATATATATATTTTAAAGAATGAGGTATGGTAACATGGAATAATGTTTAAAAATGAGATAGAGGACCGTAAGAAGTTGAAACCCATTAGGACATTTGAATTTATTGATTGAGATAAAAATTGTGAGAAGTAAAAAAATTTAAGATTTGAACAAAAAAAAGATGATATACGTTAGTGTGGATGAATGGAGATTTATGATATCTGTATAGAATTTGGATAACAAAAATTTTGGAATGTTTTAAAGAATTTATAAATAAATAAATAAATAAAAACCACAGAAATTTTGGGATAAGAATGAGTAGTTTTTATTTGAGGTAACGGGTTTTTTGTTTTGGAAGAAGTAATTTTGTATTTTTTTATAAAAATAATTGAAGCATTTGAATTCAAATAAATAACAAATACAGATAGGAATCAAATATTTGAATACAAATGGGTGGTGAGAATAACGTTTTTTTCCCCCCTTTTATATGTGAGATGGTATTATTGTTTTAACATTTTTTGCTTTCTTGTAGGAAAAAAAAATAAACAAAATGGTATGTTATTTCAGAATTTGTATGAGGATATTTTGGAAACATAGGAATCATCTTATTAATAGTTTATATATATATATATATATATGCATGTATTTATGTATGTATAGCGTACATGCGATGAAGTTATGGACTTATTGGCTAAATTATTTTTTCCAACTTATTTAAGCACAATTTTTTAAAATCTTATTTTAAATATAAGATATTGTAATATGCCGAAAGCTCAATCACATTGAACTCAATAAGAGCAAGAATGTTTATAAAACATCAAATATAGGCGAAAACCACATTTTCGTCCCTACATTTTCACGCAATTCCCACTTTGGTCCCTATCTTTTATTTTCACCGCTTTTACTCCCTATTTAAAAAAACGCCATCCATTTTAGTCCTTTTCGTCAGTGCCCTAACGGCAAAGTCCTAGGTGGCAGACGGAACTATTAAAATAATAATAAAAAAATTTATTTTGGCATTAAAAAATGCCACGTCAGCATCTAAATTAAAAAAAAAATTTATTTATTAATTTTAACTAAATAAAAAAAATAAAAACAAAATTAAAAATCAAAATTCACATGAATTAAGATCTAAAAGTATCTTGAACAAGAACATCAACCCATATTTAAGAACTCAAAATTAAAAACCAAAAATCACAAATAACTCAGAAAATAAGAACACAAAATTAAACATCAAATCCACAAAACCCACTATCTCATGATCCCCAATCCCCACAAACCCTAACCCTTCAAATTGAAGACCCAAAACCCATCCGATGATCAAACCCCAGCAATCCAAAACAACAATCCTGAACCAATCTCACTCTTCTCTCCCAAAACCACAGCAATCCACGTCTTCTCTCGCCGAGCCCCGAAACTGCAACTAGCACTCCAATTGGGATATCACACTGGATCTGGGGCTATCACTATCAACAAAGCAATAAAAACAAGAACACAAACCCAGATCTAAGTGTGTTCCCACAACAACAACAGACCCAGCAGCCACAATACCCACACCCACACCCACAACAACCCTACATGATGATGCCACCACAAGCCTAGCCCGGTGCAGCGGTTCAAGCCCCACCTCAGATGTGGGCGCCTCAGGCACCGGCACAGCACCACCTCCACCACCAGACTCAAGCCCAAGCCCAGCCCACCAGCGCCGATGAGGTCTGCACTATCTGGATCGGAGACCTCCAGTACTAAATGGATGAGAATTATCTTTGGATCGGAGACCCCACATCACTTTTCTACATGCTTTTTATTCGTTTTTGGTTTCTGGGTTTTGATCTGTGAGATTGTGTTTTGTGTGTGTGTGTGTGTGTGTGTTTTTTTTTTTTGTTATGCGGTTTAGGTGTTTGATTTATTGTCTTTGAGACTTCTTTATCAGAATGGTTGTTTTGTTGCATACCCATTTTTTGTTTTTCGATCCTGTTCATATTTCTGTTATCTTTTGGTTGTGAAAACTTTGTGGGCTTTACATTATGTGGTGCAAGGAGAAGGGTTTCCCATTGTTCTTATTCATGGATTTGGTGCCTCTGCATTTCAGATCTAAGTGTGCTTTTTTTTTTTTAATTTCTAGGTTTGTGTTCTTAGATCTGGGTTTGTGTTCTTGTTGTTCTTGTTCAAGACACACTTAGATCTCAATTCATGTGATTTTTGGTTTTTAATTCTGTTTTTAATTTTTTTATTTAGTTAAAATTAATAAATTAATTTTTTTAATTTAGATGCTAACGTGACATTTTTTAATGCCAAAATAAAATTTTTTATTATTATTTTAATAGTTCCGTCTGCCACCTAGGACTTTGCGGTTAGGACACTGACGGAAATAACTAAAATGGATGGCGTTTTTCTAAATAGAGAGTAAAAGCGATGAAAATAAAAGATAGGGACCAGAGTGAGAATCGCGTAAAAATGTAGGGACGAAAATGTGATTTTCACCTCAAATATATACATGTCAAAGAATCAAGGTATTACTTGATACCACCATTAACATCTTTTCACACTATCACTTTGATAACACAAAAAATCACCGTGGTTGAGCTTTTAATGATTTACCTTTTCAATATTTATGCTGAAATAGGTACATGTTAATGGAAACTTGTATAACTCCACAATTGGAGCTATGCTACACAATGGATTTTGTCATCTATACTATTAATAAGAGGTTCTCCTATTTCATTTTCAATTTTTGGCGTACCAAAATATCTTCATACAAATTCTAAAATAACATACCCTTTAGTTTAATTTATTTTTTCCTACAAAAAAGCAAAAAAAATTAAAACAGTAATACTATTTCACGTACAAAAAAAAAAAAAACCGTTATTCTTACCACCCATTTGTATTCAAATGTCTGATTACTATCTGTATTTGTTATTTATTTGAATTCAAATACTTCAATCATCTTTAAAAAAATACAAAATTACTTCTTCCAAAGAATGTTAAAAGAGTAATATTATCTCACGTATAAAAGAAAAAAGAAAAAAGAAAAACTCGTTATTCTCACCACTCATTTGTATTCAAATGTCCAATTCCTATCTCTATTTATTATCTATTTGTATTCAAATACTTCAATTATCTTTACCAAATATATATATATATATATATATATATGCACACACACATACACACTACAAAATTACTTCAAAAAAAAAAAAAAACTCACTATCTCATGTAAAAACTACTCATTCTTATCTCGAAATTTCCAATTTTTTTTTTTCTTTATAACACTCCAAAAAAAATTTTATCCAAATTCTATACAGTTATCAAAAATCACCAGCAATCTACACTAACGTATATCATCTTTCTTTTGTTTAAATCTCAAATTTTTTTACTTATCATAATTTTTATCTCAATCAATAAATTCAAATGTTCTATTGGGTTTCAACTTCTTACCGTTCTTTATCTCATTTTTAAACATTATTCACGTTACTTTACCTCTTTTTTTAAAAAAAAAAAATACACAATTATTTATATATCACTTTTAAACGTTATAACACTAAACCAAAAAAACAAATAAATAAAAAAGAGTATTATTGCACGCATAAAGTGCATGTGATGTGATTAGTCTAGTTTTATATTAATTGAATGTGATTCAAAATATCTAGTTGTTACTACTTTACATGCTTAGAGATCGAAAATCCTAAAAATAAAAATAAAAATGTATAAACCCACCATCAAAAAATGACACCGCTTATAGCACATAGTAGATGCTTTACTTTTGAATCATATTAAAATTTCTTGAATGGTAAAACTTTTTTTTGTTTAGTTTAACCCTTTTTTTCTAAATAATTACAATAACACGAGATGGATGCATGATTCAAAATCTCATAACTGTCACATTCAAAAAAAAAAAAAACTTAAATGAACTAAAAAGTTCTGAGTCTTTTTAAATGTTATGTTTATTTATTTATTTATTTTAGACCACATAAACGAGGACTATGCAGAAACATAATTTACGAAGGGTTACTCATTTTATTAAAAAATTAAAATTTTAAAATTTTAAAAATCCCATTACCTGGCTCTCTCGACTCTAGAGTAGTAAAACTTCCACAGTGATCGATGACCATCAAAAGTTTACCTGCTGCACCTGCGAAATTTCATGGCATGAAATGTCTAATTCCTATTTGTATTTGTCATTTATTTAAATTCAAATACTTCAATTATCCTTATAAAAAAAATATAAAATTACTTCTTCCCAAAAAATGTTAAAAGAGTAATATTATCTCACATACAAAAAAAAAAAAAAACAAAAAAAAACGGTTATCCTCACCACTCATTTGTATTCAAATGTCTAATTCTTATCTCTATTTGTTATCTATTTGTATTCAAATACTTCAATTATCTTTATAAAAAAAAAAAAATATATATATATATATATATATATACTACAAAATTACTTTTTCAAAAAAAAACCACTACCTCATATAAAAAATACTCATTCTTATTCCAAAATTTCTATGTTGTTTTTTTTAATTCTTTAAAACATTTCAAAATTTTTGTTATCCAAATTCTATATAGTTATCACAAATTTTCATCCATCCACACTAATGTATATCATCTTTCTTTTGTTTAAATCTCAATTTTTTTTACTTATCATAATTCTTATCCCAATTAATAAATTAAAATGTCCCATTGGGTTTCAACTTCTTACGGTTCTCTATCTTATTTTTAAATATTATTCCACGTCTCCTTGCTGCTTTCTTAAAAAAAAAAAAAAAATTACACGGTTATTTATATATCACTTTTAAACATTATAACACTAAACCAAAAAAACAAATACTCTAATAAAAATGAGCATCATTGCACGCACAAAGAGCATGTGATGGGTCTAGTTTTATATATAAATATATATATATTTTTTTTTTTTTGAGAGAGTTTCAACCTATGGCATCCGCTCCTGATAATTGCTCTTTATCATCAGACCAAGACACCAATCAGTTTTTTGTGTAGGCAGGGAATGAACCCCAGATCTCTTATACAACCATCAGAGACTTTACCAGTTGAGCTAACTGGAACCCACTTTAGTTTTATATTAATTAAATGTGATTCAAAATATCTAGTCGTTACTACTTTACATGCTTAGAGATCGAAAATCCTAAAAATAAAAATAAAAATGCATAAACCCACCATCAAAAAATGACACACGTATAGCACATATAGTAGATACTTTACTTTTGAATCATGCATATTCAAATTTCCTGAATGGTAAACCTTTTTTGTTTAGTTTAACTTTTTTTTAATAATTACAATAATATGAGATGGATGATTCAAAATCTCATAATTGTCACATTAAAAAAAAACTCTGTAAATCGTAATTGAACTAAAAAGTTCTTAGTCTTTTTAAATGTTATGTTTATTTATTATTATTATTTTTAGACCACATAGACAAGGACTATGCAGAAACATAATTTAAGAAGGGTTGCTCATTTTATAAATAAATAAAAAATCCTAAACCTGGCTCTCTCAACTCTAGAGTAGCTAGTAAAACTTCCACGGTGATCGATGACCATCAAAAGTTTACCTGCTGCACCTGCGAAATTTCATGGCATGAATTGCATGTACTTGTGGTTGTTGTACCCAAGTTATCCACTATCACCCTCACAAAATCATAAGTTAAAATAATAATAATAATAAGTTCCATAAAAAGAACAAAGAAAATTAATTAATCTAAACATTAATAATTCTTTTCTTTTTTTGTAAAAAAAAAAATACATTAATAATTCATCATTTCATATGCCTACACTCTTCAGAAAAAAGAATAGAGAAAATAACATGAACAATTCATCATTCATGTGGCAGGACTCTTCATGTATTGTGTCATTGTATAATAATTCGGTGCTGCAGATGATATTCATCAAACTATTTCATGTGGCTGTACTCTTCAGCTGATCATTCTGAGGAACATGGTTGACGGAATGTATCGTGTCCTTGGATGTTGATTCGGTGCTGCAGATAATATTCATCAAACTTCGTTTATGCTACGAACAAAATATCTAAAATAAATTCATTCAAATGCACAAGATCATAGAAAATATTATATAACTAAAAGGCAAAGGTTTTGCTATGCAGCAATTGCTTGGGTTATGTGGCAGTAAAAAAAAGCAACATGTGTCCAAGAATGCCTCCAAGAATGTAGCAATTGTTGCTTACAAGTATGCAACAAAACCTTTTCCTAATAAAAATAAATTTATTCAAATGCACATGCACGTGTATTATATCTAATTTAAATAAAAGGAAAAGTACCTTAGACACTTGTCACTTTCTTTTTGCTACCACATACTCCTATATGCAGCAATTATACAATTGTTGTATACAAGTATGCAGCAAAACCTTTCCCTTAAATAAATTGATAAATAAAAATATAAAATAAATTCATATCCAACTACAAATTCTATACATAATTACAATATAAAAGATTCTATATATAATCACAATTTGAAATACATACCTTGAATCACAAGCTTCTTTGGATTTATCAACCATGTTCTCATAGTCCGAATGGTGAAAAGGAAATCCCTCCGATGGAGGTTGAACATTTAATTTCCTGTCAATATATAAACCTTTTTCATTGATAGGAATGTTCAAATGCTGTTGATAAGTCGAAACGGTATTACTGGTTGTAGTTATGTCTGATTGTAATTGTGAAGGAGGTAAATAGTCAGACTTTTGTTGGTATTGGCACTGACCCTTGAGATTAGTTATATATTGTGAAGTACTTAAATAGTCTGCTGCAGCCTTTTGTTGGTGTTGGCACTGGCTCTTGAGATAAGTTATATCTAATGGCAATTGCGAATCCTTACAAGATCTGGGAGCAGACTTTGAAGCTCTCCTGTGGCTTCTTGTAACCGTAACTGAAGTTGCTGCACAATAGCATAACAACCCGTATTTGGAAATTTTGCCCACATCTCGGACTCATATTTGACGGATCTCATTGCCTTTTCACGGTCTGCAGGGTGTACTTGTTTTAGTATCTTCATTATGTTGGATACACCAAACAAACGGTGTGCATATTGAAATGACTTGAACTCCTCAGCAGAAAAAAATGGTGCCAATGGGCAATCTTTTCCACACTTTCTCCGTTGATATTTGCATGCGGCACAAGCACTCTTCGTAGTCAAAGTCATTTGAGATATAAAAACAAACACTAGAAGTGACGAGAATACCATTAATATCATCAAGATCTTGTTGGAAGATGCCATCATTGACAATTGATAATAAACCGATGTCGTTTCTATGTGATTGTTAACCAAGAACGTAGTTTCCATGTAATTGTTAACCATGAGCTGGGAACAGAAAGACCCGGTAAAGATTCGCAAATTTCAGATTCAGAAAATAGGATCTTGTTTTGAACTTTGAACCTCAAAGTATTTGATAGATATTAATTGTTTTATACCCACACGGTATTAATTCAGTTAATCTAAAATGACAGATGAAAAGCCTTAATAGTATTTCATTTTCCATTTTCAAAACGAGCGCAGGAAATGACATGTCATTTTTAAACACAAAACATTTATTATTATTGCTTATGTGTCACCATTTGCATTTATTGTTACTTTAATTTGTGTTAAACATGTCATTTTTTACACTCATTAAGTTGACTTTTTTTTAGTCAAATAGGTATTATTGATAAATATTTTTTCAATCATTTACAACACATTCGCATGCATAGGCAGTCCTAAAAATTTTAGTTTTTAACAATTTAAAAACTATTTTATCTATTTTAACACATCATTTTATAATACGTTTACAATAAAAAAAAAAATTTTAACTCTTTATTTAAATATTCTTTATTTATTATTTTTTTTTATCACTTTATGCTACGGTAATGAGAAGAGATGATCCCATAAAATAAATTAATATTTTTTCAAGCACTTTGTGCTATAGTAAATAGTTTGTATAAAATTTTAAATTTACCATCATCAATGTAATAAGTTCTTTTGTGTTTTAAATACATTTTAGCTATTTTAACACCAACAATATGAATGCTCTAAAGTACTAATAAAATTTAACTCCAAATAAAAGTCTTAATTAGAAATAGTTATCCAGCACTACTATTCTTTTAATTTCAAAATATAAGACCCCGGCATGATAGATAAGTGACAACAACTATGCTAGTGGAAGATTAGTTTTCTTTACTTTTCCAACACTTCTAGAGACATCCAGAATGACTAGGTCATTGTCTCGTTGATAATTTTTTTTTTTTTTTTCACAAAAATCTCTAGAATTTGTTGCTCACTATACATGCATTATTGATTAGGTTTCTTTCCCCCTTTTTTTTTTTCATTTTTATTCTTCTAAACTATATAGTTGGTCTTTATCCTTTACACCATATGTTAATTTAGTCCCTAATTTTTTAATTGTGTCAATTTGGTCTCTAATCTTTCAGTATTGTATTAATTTGGTCTCTTCCGTTATCCTTTTGGATGGAAAAATTAGACGGTGTAATAAAAAATAAATTTTCATGCCACAATAATTGCCAATTGTACCGCTAAGTCAGATTAAAAATTTTTTTTTTTTTTTTAAAAACCCAAAACTTATGTTCAAACCCTCAAGTAATCGCTGTGTTTTCACGCTTACCAATCCGATTAAATCGATAGCTTTTCTCCTTTGTTTCCGATTTTTTCTGTGTTTTGGTTGGATTGGTTTGAAAATGGCTTTGGCTTTGGTTTTGGTTTTGGTTTTATTGGAAATTTTGCAGCGACCCACAATAGTTGATGTGTTAAGCGAGTTGATGATGTTCTTTGCGCCTCTTTGGGTAGTGTTCTTGTCGGGGTTTGGTTGGGTGGGCATGGAAGCCCAGATGGGCCAATGTTTTGACCAAATATACTTTTCCTACTTCACCAATTACCACAACTCAATCCACGTGTTTCACATTTGTTCCAATTCCAAGCTTGAATTCTTCGAGGTTTCAGTTCCCCAATTGCTGCTATCCAATCTGATTCTAGGTTTTTTAGGGGTTTTCAATGTCTATGAGTGAATTGACAACTTTGCATATTATTTGTTTTTGATAGTTTTGCTTTGGATTGGGATGTGGAATTTCGATTAATAGTTGAATTAAAGAGTTGGGTTGTTTCTAAAATTTCAATTTCTTTACTTCTGTTGGTTTGAAATTTCTTTTCTTTTCTTTTTTTTGTTGATAAAATGTTGGTTTGAAATTTCTAATCTCACGCATAAAAAATATTTGGGTTTATTTATTTTTAATCTAACGTAGCGGTACAGTTGACAATTAATGTAGCATGAAAAATCATCTTTTAATACTTTATTTGACACATCAAATTTTTCCATTAAAGGGGATAACGGCAGAGACCAAATTGACACGACACTAAAAAGTTAGGGGCCAAATTGACACAATTAAAAGGTTAAAAACTAAATTGATATATGGTGTAAAGGATAAGGACTGACTATATAATTTACCCTATATTTTATTATGTCAATTAGGTTTCCTTTATCTAGATATTGCTTTATCTTATTATTGCTTGTAGTTTTTTATACATATAAAACAATTTATCATAACATCAAGGATGAAAATAAATTAATTTAGCTTGAGATACAAAATACATTATTTTTTTTAGAAGATACAAAATACAATATAAATTGTTGGGTTATAGATTGACTCCGGTTAATTATTTCAATTACTCAAGTTGATTAATTAGGTCAAATTACATACAAATCATAAAGGCACCAACAAATCACCAAATAAACTAAGTGCAGCGGAAATTAAATAGACACAGTAATTTGTTAACAAATAGGGAAAACCTCTCGCAAGGCAAAAATCCCTCCGGGCGAATTTCAGGTTACCACTCCCAATAATCCACGAATCAAGAACAAGCGGTTACAAGTATAAGGAATTTACCACTACCCTGGACTATCCCAAAATACTAACCTACAGTTGAACCTTTGCTCCAATCCTTAATTGGACTTGATCTTGTAGAAGACTTCTTCATTTGCACGGATCCTAGTACGTGACTAACTCCTAGCTACTAATTGATTTTTTTGTTTTTTTTGCAAAGTTCTTCACTTTTAAAGCACATTAAAGATTTGGAAGCACTTGGTTACAAAACCTAAAATGCAATAACTTCTCACAGAGTGTATATGAGTTCTCTAATTGAATCTCTGTGTATTTAATGACTTAAAAATAAGCCTTTTATTGGTCTAGGTTTTTGAGAATGAAACACCAGCAATCCAAGTTATCATAAGCCAAGATTCAGATCTAAGAATTCTAAAATCGTAAAGCTCAATAGATCGGGCTTGTGTCGAGAATTATTCATTAAGTCTCGATAGATGCTAATGTCGAGCTAGTGTCGAGCTTCACTGAATTAACTTTTCTTCACTTGTTTCTTGGTTCAATCTTCATGGTTTTAAAGATACCACTTGTTATGTTTGTATAACATACTTCTTGATACATTAAACACATCTTAGATCTACCTAATTACAAGTGCATTTTGTCAAAGGATATGCCAATACATAGAAAATATGACCATAATATAAATTACCATAGGAAAAGGATTTGCTGCAAACTAAGTTGTAGCAACCCTTATAAAAATGCACACATGTAAATGCCTTAAATAGACACCTGTCCAAACTTATATTTAAATAAAAACTTTCTTGTCAAAATTGAATTTTTCACTAAATGACCACTATGTGCATTTTGTATAAGTTGCTGCAACTTAATTTTCAGCAAATCGTTGCTCATTACCTTATGATGATGCCGAAAAAACCACCAGTGAGCCACACAGTCCCTGCACGCTCGTAGTAACACCTGCGCAACACAAAAAAAAAAAAGACCTAATAGAGAGCACCGGTGTAGTGCCGGCCAAATATCCTCCAAAGGTCAAGTCAGAACTTCTCACAACTCTAGAGTGTCAGAGCGGGGTAAATTATGCATACCTTGGTTAGTGAGGGTATTGGGGCTTTTATAGTAGTAGAGGGTTGACATCTTTCCGTTGGATTAGAAGTCTTTTCTTTATAGGAATCCTCATAAGCGTATTTTGCGGAATCCTTTCCTTGTAGGAGACTAACACTAGCCGTGGGGCACAAGATATTTCCTTATACATGCATGCGTGGGGGCCAAGTTAACTTTATGTCAGAATCGTCAGTCTCATGCATACCCGTCAGCTTAGTGGCGTCATCTTTCCATCTTTGCCCTATGCTAACCCCGTCAACTTAAACCTGTAGACTTCCTACGGTTGTCACTTGTTAATAGACACAAGTAATGCCGACGGGTTCGCTTGGAACGTTGCTCTATGCCTTTCCATTAGTGAGTGTTCATATTTACAATTTTGTCCTTATCAGTTGCCCCTTACTCCATAGCTTCGTCAGCTTAAGCCGACGGATTATGGAGTTGAACTAACTTTCTTTTGCCTAAGAGAGAGAATCATTTGTGGGCAATTACCTCGAGCAGCCTTTATTTAATGCTCAGACACATGGCGCGACTCAATTGGCTCCACTTCTGGACGAGGGCGTCGCTTCATTTTCTGTGCATATCCTCCTCTGTATATACCTTGCCTCCCCCCTCACTTTCTTCTATTTTGCTGTTGTTGATTGCCAGAGCGAACCCATCAATAATGGGGTTGTCAACACGCGGCATCTTCGGGATGACGCCCGTTAGTTAAACATTCTGAACCATTCAGAGGTAAGTCTTTCGAGCCTTTTTGGACGAACCGGTGGTCGCTGTGCCTCCCACAATCATTCTTATGTCTCCTAAGGGTGGTCTAGGACGCTCGTTGTCCCGTCTGGGAGCCTGCTCTTGAGGAGGCGGATCTGCTCTCTCCCTGCTGACGAACTTCTGTAACTTCCCTTGCCTGATGAGGGCTTCGATCTACTGTTTCAAGTCATAGCAGTCGGTTGTGTCATGACCGTGATCACGGTGGAAGCGGCAGTATCTATCTCTAGACCGTTTGTTGGGATCTCCCTTCAGCTTTTCGGGAAAGGTTAAGGCTCCCTCGTCTTTGATTTGCATTAGGACTTGGTCGATCGAGGCAATCAGTGGAGTGAAGCTTGTGAATTTTCCCGCAGGTGGCTTAAAGCACCTGTCATCCCTTCGTTCCCCGATTCTTGCCATCTTTCGCCCTCTGTCCTGTCGTGTATCTTCCTGCCTTTCTCTCTTCTTGGGTTTCTCCTCTCGGGCCAGAAGCGTGTCTTTGGCGTTCATGTATTTGGTTGCCCTGTATAGCACATCTGACATAGTCTTTGGATCGTTCTTATATAGTGAAAATAGGAACTTACCCTTTCGCAGCCCATTTGTGAAAGCGGCCACAAGTATCTTGTCGTCGGCTTCATCGATTGAAAGCGCCTCTTTGTTAAAGCGTGCTATATAGGACCTCAGCGTCTCATCCTCTCGCTACCTGATACTCATCAAGCATGCAGTAGACTTCTTATACCTATGCCCCCCAATAAAGTGCAAAGTGAACTAGGCGCTTAGCTCCTTGAAAGTACTGATGGAGTTAGGCATCAGCCGGCTGAACCAAATTCTCGCAGGACCCTTCAGCGTTGTAGGGAATGCCCTACACATGATCTCGTCTGCTACTCCTTGAAGGTGCATCAAGGTCTTGAAAGTCTCTAGGTGATCAAGAGGGTCCTTGGCTCCGTCGTAGCTTTCTATCTGCGGCATGCAAAACTTCTGCGGTAGGGGGAAGGAGTTGACAGATGTGGTGAAAGGCGAATCAGTTTGGTGGACCAGATCATCGAGGTCGCTGAACACCTGTCCTTTGAGAGCGTTCATCATAAGGTCCATCCATTCCTTCATCATTTGCATCTCCGCGACAATGTGGGGTGAAGCCGTATCAGTGACAGATGGACGGCTCATATCCTGTTGTTCTAGTCTACTTATGGCATTGCTACCTTTCGACCCTTCTTGGTTCCTTCTCTCAGCGCTGGTACCTTCTTGATCTTCCTCTTGGGTACCCATCGCTGCGCTTTTCTGTCGTAGCTGTTCCTCTAGGTCTTGGTTATGTTTGGTGAGACGTTCCACTGCTGCTGTGAGGGTTTGGACCTACCTCTCCAGGGTAGTGGGTCGCAGCTTGTCTCTCTGAACGTCGTTAGTGGTTGCCATCGAGCGAGTAAGTACCATGCAACTCTTTGTCCGGAAAGCGTTTGTATGGCTTACAAGTCATAGTCGTCCCCACAGACGGCGCCAACTGATGATGCCAAAAAAACCACCAGTGAGCCACACAGTCCCTACACGCTTGTAGTAACACCTGCGCAACACAGAAAAGAGAAGACCTAATAGAAAGCACCGGTGTGGTGCCGGCCAAATACCCTCCGAAGGTCAAGTCAGAACTTCTCACAACTCTAGAGTGCCAGAGCGGGATAAATTATGCGTACCTTGGTTAGTGAGAGTATTGGGGCTTTTATAGTAGTAGAGAGTTGACATCTTTCCCTTGAATTAGAAGTCTTTTCCTTATAGGAATCCTCATAAGCGTATTTTGCAGAATCCTTTCCTTGTAGGAGACTAACACTAGCTGTGGGGCACAAGATATTTCCTTATACATGCATGCGTGGGGGCCAAGTTAACTTTATGTCAGAACCGTCAGTCTCATGCATACCCTTCAGCTTAGTGGCGTCATCTTTCCATCTTCGCCCTATGTTGACCCCGTCAACTTAGACCTGTAGAGTTCCTACGGTTGTCACTCGTTAATAGACACAAGTAATGCCGACAGGTTCACTTGGAACGTTGCTCTATGCCTTTCCATTAGTGAGTGTTCATATTTACAATTTTGTCCTTATCACCTTATATCTTAAAATTTTAATCTATCAGCTAGAGCGGTCCAACTAGTATATAAAGAAGTTATAGCTAGTGCTTGACAAACAAACAAACGAAGCTCTCGTACCCATAATTAGTAGAGCCTATTGCACGGGCCCTAGTGAAAATATATAGAAGAATTGGAATAGAGTTCCAATGTAGGATCACTTACTCTTATATACACCATATATTAGCGGAACTTAACACGTCATTTTTTTATAAATGAAATATAGAGTAGAGATAATTAAGATTACTTGCTTTCTTGCTAAGATAATTATCATTTATTCCATAGAAAAATTATCATTTATCCTATAATAATCAAATTTTTAATTCCAAAACTGAATACATTAAGAGTTCATCCACATCACAAATACACTAGGATATAATTCTCCAAGATAATCCCTACTAGGATATAATTTTTCAAGATAATCCTTAGACCATTCATATCCGGATGAGGATTAGATCCAATATTCCTGGACTTGTTGAAATGTGGACACTTAACAAGTAGGGGCGCTCCACATTGAGGCCAGGGTGGTCCTGTGACCACTCTGGTTGTAGATTAATACTACAATTCCACTTAATAAAATTTTTTTTTGGATGTGAATTTTAACAAATTCATCATTGGCTTACATTTTCTTCTTATATTCTCCATACTTACAAAATTTCAATAAGATCAATAATCAATAGCTATGTCATCAATTAAATGTTTACATTTTGAATTTTTGTAGTCTAAAATTATAGATAAAAAATAAGTTTATGAATCGAATAGTAAATAATTTTCCATTGGCATGAAATTTGACATGTGTTTTAAAAATATAAAAAACATACCATTCAATGGTTATATTTTCAAAATATGTAGCCATATTAATTTGTTTAGTAAGCTACAATTAAGTTTGTAGCCAAATTTTGGTCCCCTTAACAACATATTAGGCCCTTACAAACAAAAAGGAAAAGTCCAAGAAAAAATTTATTGAACTAAAATTTTGAAAGAGATTTAACTTGCAATATTGATAATAAGAAATTATCATGCAACAATTTCAAAATAAGAAAACTTATAAAATGAATTTGCATTTTTTTTTGTCAATATATAAAGGAAAAAGTTTAGTTATAAAACCAGTTGTAGCCTGAGGCTACAAACTGCTCTAATAAACTGACATGTGTAAAAAATGGCATGTGCAATGCACATGATTACTTAAGTAAACTTAACCCAACTAACCTTAGTTAACTACACTACCTATTAAAAAAATAAAAAATAAAAACTAAAAAACCTAAAAGAACCTATACGTATAATCTCTCTCTCTCTCTCTCTCTCTCTCTCTCTCTCTCTCATCGACTTCTCTCTCTAAACCGTAACCCAGAAACCCAGCTCCCACCGGTCACCCAAAGCCTCCTGTCTCCACCGCCAGCCAACCTCAAATTATGTACTGTCTCCACTGACAGCCCACCACCTCAAATCCTTCTCTATCACTACCGCCGGCCCACCCAGTTCCGCCGCTCAAAGCCACCTCTTGTACGTCGCTCCGCCACTTCACCAGTCAAAACTAAATTTACTCTTTTAATTCTATTAATTTTTTTTGAATGAATTGTGTTTGATTATTAATGTGAGTTTTGGATTTTCTGGTTTTGTTTGATTATTAATGTAAACATTATCGCTATAGTTGAGTGCTACACAATGCATAACTATGCTGTATCATTCATTTTATTTTCATTCTCTATAAGTGCTCATTTTAGTAAATCTCTGCATCCCTATGTTTCTGCAAGCATCTCTTGTGGTTCTCTAATTCAGGTACCAACAAACTTTGATCAATTAAAAATTTGGAGTCATTAACTTGTCGAGGGAGCTTCTCATTGTAGTCAAAGCTGTTTAATTAATGAGTATTTAGAATCATAGCCCTCTTAAAAATGGTCATCATCAAAAGCTTCTGTTTTGAATGTTGTTGAGCCTAGGCAGTCAAGTTGAAATAGAGAGTACCAATAATTCAATGGCACCTATTTTGTTGAATCCACCAAATCAACTCTCCATCGAATCAAATGTAGCACAAACATTATCTCTACTTGAAAGATGTACAAATATGATGGAACTATTGCAGATTCATGCTCGCATTTACAAAACAGGTTTCATTATAGACCATATTCCAGTGAGTAGGCTTCTAACTTTCAGTACCTCACTGGATTTTGGAAACTTAATATATGCTCGGAAGGTTTTTGACAGAATTAGCAGACGCATTACTTTCATGTGGAACACCATGATAAGGAGATACTCAAATAGCAATGAACCAAAAGAAGCCCTACTTCCGTACCATTAACAGCTATGTCATTCAGCCCCACACAATGCTTACACCTTTCCTATCCTACTTAAAGCATGTTCCCGTATGTTAGCCTTGGAAGAAAGCCAACAAATCCATGCTCACATCATAAAAACAGGGTTTGGCTTGGACATTTATGCCACAAATTCCTTGCTTCATGTTTATGCCATCTCTAGCAGCATTAAATCTGCACATCTCCTCTTTGACCGGCCACCCCATTGAGACATTGTTTCTTGGATTGATGGGTATACAAAATCTGGCGACATAACCAAAGATACATCATTAATTTCTTTACTTGTTGAGATAAATACAACTATAGCGATAATGTTTACATTAATAATCAAACAAAACCAGAAAATCCAAAACTCACATTAATAATCAAACACAATTCATTCAGAAAAAATTAATAGAATTAATAGAATTAAAAGAGTAAATTTAGTTTTCTTTGAATAAAACAAAAGAAAATTTAGTTTTGACCGGTGAAGTGGCGGAGCGACGCACAAGAGGTGACTTTGAGTGGCGGAACTGGGTGGACTGGCTGTAAAGACACAGGAGGATTTGAGGTGGTGGGCCGGCGGAGAAGACAGAGGAGGATTTGAGGTGGTGAGCCAGCGGTGGAGACAATACAGAATTTGAGGTGGCCGGCGGTGGAGACAGGAGGCTTTGGGTGACTGGTGGGAGCTGGGCTTCTGGGTTACGATTTAGAGAGAGAAGTCGATGAAAGAGGGAAATAGAGGAGAGAGAGAGAGATTATACGTATAGGTTCTTTTAGTTTTTATTTTTTATTTTTTTAATAGGTAGTGTAGTTAACTAAGGTTAGTTGGGTTAAATTTACTTAAGTAATCATGTGCATTGCACATGCCATTTTTTACACATGTCATTTTATTAGAACAGTTTGCAGCCTCAGGTTACAACTGATTTTGTAGCTAAATTTTGTCCATATATAAACTTCTCTTTTTAGATTTTGTATAATTTAAGTTTCAAAACGATTACCCTAGAAAAATTCTTAGAGCCACCACTGTTAACAAGAGTTTGATTCGTGTTCGCATCTTAACAAGTCTACTGGTCTAGTACTGTAATGCATAGAATCCTTAGACCCAAGTCAGTTCCCATCAGTTCTTTCAAATTGGCTTTTTACTTTTAAGCCAATTTAGTCAAAACTATAGCAAAAAATCAAAAACAAAAAACAAAAGACCACCATACTGTTTCTTATTTTTGTGTCTGTTATTTTCCTTGTTCTTTCTCTTTCTCTTTTTCTTTATTGTTGCATAGGCTGGAAGCTAGAATGTAACGATCGAACCCACAATAGAAGTAACGGATAAAGTAAATTTCTTGTTTTATTTGGATGACCTTTACAAGATGTTTTCTTTTTGTTCCTTTGTTTAATCCACTTGTAGACTTTTTAAAACTGATAGGTTTCCTCCATTTTCTAACATATCTGTTTCATAAGTAATCTTATTATAATTCGTTTTCACCGTAAATACAATTGTAAAAGAAATATTCAAATATCTCCAATTTTTTTTTTTGTATATAACTAAATTTTTTTATAAATTTCATAACCTAAAACAGATGAAAGTTGAAACAACCAACAATTGTATATCTAATGTCTATACTGAGTAATGCTGGTACCACATAAAATGACACAATTTGTGTCACAATTTATCCACATGGCAAGTTGTGGGTATATACCAGATACCACACAAGCTTAGGAGACTTTTAACCGTTCAACGCACAAATGAAGTACTAAAGCTTGTGCTTATTTCACATTGGTCAACAAGGATAAACAAAATAATAATAATAATAAACTGATTCAAGCTTCGCGAGCTAATCTCAGACTTGACAACCAAGTAAACTTCTTTCTTTTCTTTTTTTTTTTTTCTTTTTTTTTTTACATTTCCTCAACCTTTAAAAATTGCAATCAGATTTTACATTCACTTCCTCTGTTCCTCGTACCATTTGTCTTTCAACTTCTAAGAAAGTACAAAGCACCATGGAGTTCTTTAAGGACGACACAGCTGTAAGACTCAGGAGTCACTTCAACAAGTACCTAGTAGCTGAAGACGACGAAGAAAAAGTACGGCAGAGGAGCAACGGGGCCTCAAACAGAGCGTTTTGGACCATCGAGTTTGTGGAAGAAAACAGCAATCTTATCCGCTTGAAAAGCTGCCATGGCAAGTACCTCAAGGCCTCAGACGAACCATTTTTACTAGGGATGACAGGGAACAAAGTGTTACAAGCTATGCCAGTATCAGAAAATGATAGTTCTATCGAGTGGGAGCCTAGAAAAGATGGTGTTTACTTGAAATTGAGGACGAGAAGTGGGAATTATCTGCGAGGCAATGGTGGCACGCCCCCTTGGAGGAACACGGTCACACATGATTTGCCCTCTAGGACTGCAACGCAGGATTGGATTCTTTGGGAGGTGGATATGGACATAACAAGAGATCGTTCGTTTTTATCATCATTTTCAATAAACTCTTCGGTTGTGGAGGATTCTGAGGGGTCTGAGTGTTCGGAAACAAGCATGCCATCAGCTATCTCTATAGATGTTGACATTGCAAGTGAAAGAAAGGTACGAGCTTTCAAATTTTTTTGATAATTCACTCGTTGGGGTGGGAGTTTGTATCCTAGACGTTTTTATTAAAAACATTAGAAAGTGTTAGTAATTGTCACTTCATGGATTGCAGACAATCCATTAAGGAGGTTTTTTCTTAGGTGCTTAAACTACTGTGTAAGTAATTTTTTTGGGTCTATAATTCACTTAAAAAATCTGGGTAATTAAATATAATCACCATCGAAATTATTTGTTGGAGTTAATTTTAGTTTTGAAATTATGCACCATGGAGAAACGAATATGATAGCCTTAGATGCATATATGATCCCTCAAAATTAAATTTCTACGGTAAGTGTGAAGTCTATTAATACCAATTTCATTATATCATTATATTGATCTAACAAATTGATAAGTTTGACTTTTAGGATTGAGTTAAATAAATTTCATTGTTTCATACTCATGTCAATTGGATAGCTCATAATCGTGCTTTTGTTTGTCTTTGTACAGAATGAAGAAGGATCTGGTAATTCCAAGAAATCTGAAGAGGATGAAATCATAAAACTTGGTGCTCAGGTTGCTGAGTACCAGAGAAGAGAAAAAAAGTTTTGGCTTTGGTTGGTGTTGTGCTGGGTCATATGTGGGTTGCTCATATTTTCATTTTTATGTACAGTAATGTCTGGTTCAACAACGGAACAATATTTGTTTTATCTTAAGCTAAAGGGGTTTGGCTTTGGTAACGTTGATGCTAGGTTCAATTGGTCAAAAACTGCTAGGTGTGTTGTGGTGTGATGCTTCATGCTTGTTCGGTATGGGTGTTGCTAAGTTTTGTAATGCATAGCAAGTTGCATTAAAGAATGTAGTCAATGGAAGTTGCTTATGTGAGTTTTATAATGCAAGCTGTTACATCTTTTTTTTATTTTTTATTTTGTTAATTGTTCAGGTTGTCCTCTAACTTTGTGAATTTTGTTAATAGCACTGTATTGAATTTTAATTGCTCTTTATTCAAACTTATTCATATGTATATATGGACAAAACATAATACACAAGTATAATTTATACTTTAAAACATGTCTTTAACATAATTTATTATAGGGTAAATTACAAAGCTGGTCTTTATTTTTTACACTATATCTCAATTTGATTTCTAATATTTCAATTGTGTCAATTTGGTCCCTAATTTTTCAATATCGTGTCAATTTAGTCTCTGCTGTTATCTTTATAAACCAATGCTTTTAGGGTATCTATTAACTTTTGAGTATTGGTGTCCACCTCCGAAGAATATGTATAAAGTGAATGTTGATGGGGCTGTTTTCTCGGCAAAGAAGATTGTTGTTCAGGACAGTCAAGGATTGGTGATGGTTGCAATGTCAATGAAAGTTAGTGCTCCGCTGGGTCCTTTGGAAGTTGAGGCAAAAGCCTTTGAGGCTGGTCTGCAGTTTGCAAAAGATCTGGGAATACATGACTTCATTTTAGAGGGGGATTCTCTTAATGTTTACAGGGCCCTAGCTGGTTTATCTCATGCAATTGCCGTGGTTGCTCCTATAATATATGAGATCCTTGATTCTTGTCATGATATTTGTAATGTTAGGTTTTCTCATGTGAGGCGCAAGGGGAATACGCCTGCGCACCTTTTAGCTAAACATGCTTGTGGTATTGTTGATTTTCTAGTTTGGATGGAAGAGAATCCTTGTTTCTTAAAACAAGCTCTTTATCATGATGTAATTTCTTTTTAAGTAATGAAAGTTTCTAGTTTCCCATAAAAAAAAAAATTGTATTTTTATATACAAAAAATTGAAACTTTATTTTTCACTCCAAGACCCATTAGGGGGACATATTAGTCATTTTTTCACCAACCGCCCAACAACCCCAAAGTAACTAACTTCCTATTCCCGCCCACATCAACCTATCCCTCACTGCCACGTGTCAATTCCATTCCCGCCAAAACAACCTATTCTTTTCACTCTAAATTTACATCTCATGCCACTGCCACTCACAAACAGAGCACTCTGTTTTTCTCTGACTCTGTAACCCAAAAAAAAAAAACTCCATCAATGGCTTCTTCACTCCTCTTCACTCTCTCTCTCCTCATATCTCTAGTTGTCTACTCTCTCTCCTCCCCTCTCTCTTCCGAGACTATTCTCGATGCCTCCGAGATCCTCACCGACACAGGCTATCTCTCCATGTCTCTAACTCTCGAGCTCATCTCCGATACCCTGTTTCCAAACTCTCATTCTCTCACCATCTTCGCTCCCTCGGACCCCGCCTTCATGGCCACCGGCCAACCCTCTCTCCCTCTCCTCCAATTCCACTTCTCTCCTATCCCAATGTCCCTCGAAACCCTCAAATCTCTCCCATACGGCACAGAAATCCCAACCATGTTTCAGGGCCACTCGCTCACAGTCACGTCATCTCCGTCCGAAGATCGCGTGTCTTTGAACAATGTCGACATTAGCCCATTGCCAATTTTCGATGATGGGTTCTTGATTATATATGGAATCCGCGAGTTTTTCGATCCGGATTTCGAGGTTCGAGCCCCAGAATCCAGTTTTGGATGTGGGTTTTTGAGGACTAATTCGTTCGGCAATGCTAGCGAGGCTTTGAGGTCTGGTGGGTATTCGTTAATGGCGGGGTTTCTTGATTTACAAGTGCTTGAGACCAAGAAGAGTACTATGATGACTGTGTTTGCTCCTACGGATCAAGTCTTGGGGAATAGGCTCGGCAATTTCAGCGAGTACTCGTCTATCTTTCTCCGGCACGTGGTTCCGTGCCGGCTTTTGTGGACTGATTTGGTGAAATTCAACGATGGGGCTGCATTGCCGACTCATTTGGGCGGGTTTTCAATCAATATCACGAGGTCTGGTGGCATATTGATGCTCAATGGCGTGCCGGTTTACTATCCGAACATGTATATCAGTGACTGGCTTGTGGTTCACGGCCTTCGCCAGGTTCTTTCGGTGCCATGGGAAGGAACACAAGAAGGAATTGCAGGAGCTTCAGATGAATTCGGAGGCAGTATTGAAGACTATACACCGGATTACGAGTTCTAAGGCCCTGATGTTCTTGCTAGCTTCTGCTTTCTGGTGAATATCTCTGTTGCCATTACTTTCTTGAATATATCTGTATGGTTAAAGAAACAAATTGAACACTTTGAATTTGCTGATATTCTGTATCTCTTAGCATGTTACTTTCTATGATTGTATTGAATTGCCCGTTTTCTTAGTTCAATGACAAATGATAACATTGAGCCAATAAAGAAGGAACGTTAGGAACTTGTTATAAAGATTTGGTATGGTTACTTTTATTATGTGGGAGAAATAAGAGGCTTGGAGCTATACTAAAAGGCTTTAAAGTCTTCTGCTAATCAAGTTCTTGACCTTGTTCTGAATTGCCTGATTTCTTAGTTGAATGACACAATTTTTATGGCAAAATTGATCCAATATAGAAGGGAAATTAGGAATCTGTTGTGTAAAGAATTGGTGCCATTAGTTTTAGTGGTTAGAAATGTGGGAGGAATAAGAGGCTTGGAACTATACTAAAATATTTTCAAAGTTTGCTGCTAATCAAGCTCTAGACCTTGCACGAGCATAAGACAAGCTTGAATTGTTGAATAGTAGGGCATTAATCTTAGTGAAGGTTTCAAACCAGAATTAGCTTTCAGGTTAATCTACAATGCATGAGGGCTACGGCATTTTTCTTTTTTTGTCCTAGTACTCTTATTGGCCACTGATTTAAGAAATCATAGGATGGATATGTAAACATGCAAGATATTAATAGCAGTATATTAGTGTTGGAAATCTTTGATGATGTGTTAGCAGCCATAACCTTTTATGACTTCATAGTTTGCAAACCAAAGAACACCTGATTTTCTTTTTTGAGCTTGTGCATAGCTTTCTCTAGGTGGTAAAAAAAATCTTAAATTCTTCAGCCTAGCAAATCATAGGAGCTCATAAGCAGTATGAGGAGTCCAACTGCCGTGAAGTAAGTTCAAGTATAACTGAAAATTGACCTGATAAAAAGTGTACATGGAATTAATACTTTAGTTCACACTTAAATGTCAAACTCTCTATTCTATTACTTTGTATTTAATCAATATTCATTTTCCACAGGTGGAATTGCCTTTTTTCTGGTGCCCGAAGTTTTTGAATGCTTAAAATATGATAGAAACTGGTTCTTCTAATGCTTTGGTAGTTAGTTAGGTGATAAAATGAAGAGGGATCAGTTCCCATGTTTCTTTCTAACCCCATTAGAGTCGTAATTCTATAGTCCAAATGATATATAAGAAGCTGTTGATATATTACCATAGTCAATTCCTAGTGCTATTGGAATAGAAATATGAATAGTATCATTTACGGGTGCTGGAAGGTTAAGAGCATAAATGTACCTATGTTGTAGGTGCATTACAGGTATATAATAGTTTATTTTAGGAGATTGAAGTGGCTTTGTTCATCATCTTATAAAAAAGTTGACTATTGTTATCTAGGCTGCATAATGATAAATACTTAAAACAGTCACCTTGTGCTTGTTAGCTAGAAGATGAGAATTCGGAGTTACAGATTTCATGGAAGAGGAATTGTGAAGAATTGGTTCAAGTATACTTTCAACTCTAGAAAAATTGAATAGATTGCCGTACATGTTGATTATTAAAAGATGGGTTATTCCCTTTTCTTCCATAGTAATGGAAATGCTGAAGCATTGTGTCTGAGTTTTGCACTTCTAAGTCTAAAGTTGTCTCTGTGATTGCCCCCATTTAAAAGAAGGCATGATCTGAGCATAACAACTTATCTGGGATTTCATGGTGCCAAAACTAATGCATGATTAGTACTTTCATAATTTTACATTTTCATTTTTATGGCAATTTTAGAGTGTAATTAAATAAATCTCTAATTAATTGACGAAAGAAGGGGGCTCTAAACTGGATTCTGTCTCGTCAGTCGATTGAAAAAATGTTGTACTGTCAAGAAAACAAAATGATGGTCATAACCACCAACTCTAACATCACTGCTACCATTATAAGCACCAACCCTGGAGTGTCAGTTGATGAGGATGCAAGTGAACCATTATAAAGCTTATTGGCAATTTTGTCAATAACAGACTTAATAATCCCCGTGAGAGTAGACTGAGGTGGTGACCAATATACAATAAAAGAGGGAAGTGAAGATTATTAAAAGCAAACTCAACAACTTTCACCAAGGCCAAATCTTATTTCTCTGCTGCATTTCAGCAGCAGGTCAAGCAGGTTGAACACCATCTTCATCTACCATTTCCCACCCCTAAAAGTACTCAAATATAGCTTGATTGATCCTAATAGAACACAACTACTTAACCCAGATCATGTTGGAAGCATGTAGCAAAGCAAAAGGTCATGACATGTATTACTGATTTCAAATTCCTAACAATTTCATATGTCAGAATCGACCAGTGGTTGACTGGGAAAATAGAACTTTGAAGGATCATGCTGTGAGGCTAAACAAAATAGGCTTTAAAAAATATCCACAAAAGTGGGGAACAGATTTATGACTGTCATTATAAACCATTTACATGTGTTGCCCGTGTTGGTTTGGATTAAGCTTATTTGGACAAAAGTACAATTATACCTAAACAAAATAGACTTCAAAATTTTTTACACAGGCAAGGCCTCAAGGGTTTAGTATATAGCCAGCCACCATAGTTGAAAAAGTTTCATACTCTATGATGCATATAAAGGGAGAGTTTTTTATATAGCCACCATTTTAGAAAAAAGTTCCATACTCTATAATGTATACTAGTGGATGTGAGGCGACAGAAAACGTAACAAGTTTTGGAACGCATGGGATCAATCTTACTTCCTATCACAATTACGCATGGGATCAACCAATTGATTTGCTTTAACTATATATATAGCATAAGGGAATACACTGTAATTTTAGCCCTCAACTCAAAATGGAGCTTCGCCCCACTTTGGTTTCTTCCCCTAATAGGGGTATAAGAAAGCTCAAGATATGGACCTAACTACAATACTGATTTTCTACCATACAGCCTACACTTCACCTGATGGGGGATTCGAAATTGGTACATCATTCTTGATGCTATTATTGCTAAAACAGTTCTTGTAACTCATGCTGCCTTTTATTGGCAAGGATAGTTTCACAAACACTTCCTCCCTTTGGGGGCGGTTTGCATAGAGTATCCAAAGAACAAGACAGAGCAAGACTCCAACTGAAATCATTCCCAATCCTGCATTCACTATCTTGATATAGTGGCTCAGTGGTGGACAGTAACTTGTGGTGATATTTTTGAATGTGTCCCGGACAAAATTGCAATCCTGGAGACTAAGTAAAGGCGGAGTGTAGTGCTCAAGTGCATAGCTCTCATTTACTGCAGCCACCAGCTGTGCATAGATGTCCGGTGTCACCCTCCCAACGGTGGTGCACAGGCCAGATGCTGAAACTTTACATGTGTAGTTCTGCCAAACCTGCAAAATTTTAGATAACCGAATAAGATGTCATAATCAAATCTCAGTTGCACATAATCAAGTACAACCCATTAATCAAAGACAGTAAAAGATACTGGTGCAATCTTCATAGCCTTTACTCTCTCATCTACATTCCACCTTGCACAAACTAATGCTCTATTGAGAGTTTATATATGGGAAACCATTATGCTGCAGTATTAAGTAATTTAGACGGCTTTAATTTTCTGCTCCTTTAGCCATAGCACATAGGCAAGGTTTTTTAATTGTAGGAATGAAGTCTTTTTGTAACATAGCAGCTTATTAAAGTTATCACCTTCACGTGGGGACTGAATGTGTTTATCTCTTCCTTCCACTAATCACACCTTTCGGGTACATGTGCAACATGAATACTCCATTTCAAGCAGAAAGCATATGTCACATATATCCACAGCTGTATGGGGTACGTCAAACTCACTTTTATCAAATCCTTCACTATCATATTCTCTTCCATTGCCCAACACTAACTACCATATTCTCTTTCATGAAATCTTTGATAAATGTTTAAGCTCACAATAAAGGGCACTTATAGATAAGATTTTAAAACAACCTTAAAACAGCTATTGGATGGTTAAGGACTGTATATTAGATTTATTATCTATGATAAATTTTTCCTCAACATAAAACTTCAAAATATTATATGAGGTGAAATTCAAATCAAAATTATGTATGAACCACCTGATGTTTCCAGCTGTGGCTCGAATGTATCAATTTTCTTCAATTATATTGTATAACTTGGCACATCAAAGGATCTTAAGTCAATTCTGTTAGAGTTTTACTGTTTTGATTCAACAATTTGGTAGTTTCCAGAAACATATTTAAGCAAGCAGATTTCCATAACAAAAAAGGTACCAAATAATTAAAATTGATAAAACATACCTCCGAAGCATTTGCCACAGACACCTCTCGAGACTCACACTGGCGATCTTGCAGCTGTGAGTCATATGGATAACAGAGTGGCGGCATCATAGGACCTGACTGATTATAATAGTATGGACTTTCCTTGGAGGGATAAGTATCAGCATAGGTATAGATAAATTCATTGACGACATTTACAATTTGAGTGACAATTTTTTTGCTCTGCACAAGTGTCTGGTTTGTTGTCCTATGGTCAACACATGGAAGGACGTTGCTAAGAGCTGTTTCTGCATGGGGATTTTCTACCCATTCCTCCATGGCCATGCAGGTATCAGAAACTGTACTGAAATTTCAAGAAACAGACTTCTATCAGTAATGGCTTTAAAGGATGTTTTGCTTTTTGTTCTAATTATTTTTTTGATAGGTAGCTTTTAGTTCTAATTATAACAAAAGGCAGCAGTGGATGAAGCAGAACTTTCAAAGGTAAAAATGCTATATCATAATCAGGCTCTTATTTTGTGAACATCACATGTGAAGAAAAATTGGTGATAAAATATTAAGTTTTCAATTCACATAGATAAGCAAATACATATATAAAATTTAACAGAGATGTATCTGATCAAAATCAGATTTCTTACTTGTTGAGGATTACGAAAACTCCACACAGGACAAATGTAATTGCAACAAGCAACCATCCACTTATTATGAATCTGCAACATTATGTTGGTGGTGTCAAATACAAATATGAAAAGCATCCAGCATGTTGAAAGTACAAATAATGTTGGATGTGGCACATGTCCACCAAATGCAAAGACAACTTACATGTGGATTGCATGTTTGTGCCCAAGGATAGACAGAACTGCAATAACAAAAATCAGTAAGTCACAAAGAGGAAAAAGTCTAGTATATGAGAAAAATAATAAAAGATATCATCAATTAGGATCATTTCAGCAATACGTACTAAGACCAATCAGAGCCAGAAGAAGCATTACTGCTGCCACAGTTATCAAAGCAGAGCGCCTGCAACAATGAAGTGAATATGAACCAATGAACATCATGAGTGTTAAAAAGAATTCTAGATATAGATAGTACTAAAAAGGCTAGCATATACATACACAGCATTGATGACTTTCTTTATTTTGACTGAATTTTGGCTTGTCTTCTCTGTCAGCGTATTTGCTGCGGTATTAAGATCCATGTTCAACTTGTCAATATCATCCATGACATCAGAAGGAAGGAACACCTGGGCCACACTAATAGTTTTTGCTAGGGAGAGATATTGAGTGACATTTCTTAGGATCCCCACGGTGTAATCTGACTGGTTAACAACGTAATTCAGAGTATGCAGCACTTCACCATGAAATTTGTCCTGCCCAACCGAGAGTAGGATACATCCAATCCTGTGTGACAAAAGGGTCAGGAAACATTAGCAAGAGTTACAAAAGAAACATCAATTTGGGGATTACAGAAGACATGATTTGTCATGTTAAAACTAGGACATGCATGCAAGAAATGGGTTGAAACGTTGAGCCCAAGAGGGAAATGAAAGAACAAAGCATTGCATTTTTTTTTTTTTTTTTGTTTAACTCAACGCGTGATGAAAATATCTAGTTATAACAAAGCAAAGGCATGGCATTTAGCACAAGGTGCAGAAACGTATTTATTTGGAAATGACAACCTCTGACATGGAGGTAGCTCATAAAATGGTTCAAGGTGAAACACAGAATGATAAAATGCCTTTCTCAGATGACAAAATATCGTGTCAATTTAGTCTCTGCTGTTATCTTTTGAATGAAAATTGCTGATATGATAAACGGCCCAAATAAAAATAAAAAAACATTTGCCACATCAATGGACACTTGTACTGCCACATCATCTAACAACCAAAATCCCTAACTCAACTCCATCTATTCTCCCCCTCTCTTGTTAGTCACAACCAACCAAACCCATCTCCATCTCTTCTCCCTCATCCTCTAAGAAGTTCCAGACACCAGCAAGGGCAACTTAAGAATAATTGATTGAAATATTTATCTTATGTTACCTAGCAAAGATACAGAAGTCGTGTCAGTCCGTGAGAAAGTATGGAACTTTAGAAGTCTAGGACCACATAAGACTTTCACCATATCCTAATATTCCCACCAGATTCTAAAATCAACCATATAAAAATGAAATAAAACCCAAAACACATAACCTGGTGGGTTCAGAAAAAACAAAGGAAGAATTCCTAAGTCTGTAACTATGGATACCGCCACAGCCAAATTTGCTTTAGTTTCGTCTATCATTTTGTTTTAATAACAGCAATCTACCAACTACTCTGCAGTTAGCTTGTAAGGTAGATTGTCATTTAGTTGTTCCCTTCTTTGGTTGGTGGAGACTAACGAGAGAGAGGGGGCAAAGGAGATGAAGATGAGTTAGGAATTTTATTAGAGTAGGAATTTTGATTGTCATGTTTCAAATTTAATTTGTTTTTTTTAATTAAAAAAAAAACTGACATGATGGTACAGGTGTTTGTTGACGTGGCAAATAAATAATTTTTTATTTGGACCATTTGTCATGTCAGTAATTTTCATCTTAAGAGATAACGGCAGAAACTAAATTGACATGACACTGAAAGGTTATGGATCAAATTGAGATATGGTGTAAAGGATAGGGACCAATTTTGTAATTTACCCTTTATTTTATATATATATATATATATATTTCTTTTAAATTAAAATTTTCAATAAGTCAACTTTTATATAATCCAAGAAAAATATTTCTTTCTTTCATAATGTCATGTGTAATTATCTGTTAAATTATATTAATTAAAATTAATATTCTTTGACAATTTTAAATTAAGTTCTATTTGTTCAATAAATTCAAATTTACACAATAGATTATATATATATATATATATTTTTTTTTTTTTTTTTGCTTCAGTCACATTACATTATAATAATAGTATTAAATAATATCTATAAAAAAAAAAAGTATTAAATAACACAAAATTCATACAAATCAACTCCTTACATATACATTAAATAATAAATGTTACTTTTATATGTCTTAATATATACAATGCAGTAAAAGAGAAATATAATAATAACAAAACTGAATGAAAAAATTTTATTTTGTTTATGTATGTATGAGAAAGTAGAACATGTTACAAACTTTTAACCAACATAGCATCTTTTTCTTGTTTATCTAAAGTCTATATTTATAACATATAATATTATATATACCTTTTTTTTTTTTTTTGAGAAACATATATACTTAAATTGAGCCTTATACAGTCATACTTATGAGCTACGGTTATATATCAGCTTATGCTATATAATAAAAGTTGGTTCTAGAAACCACAATTAGGCCAAGTTGATATCCTACCTAATTGTCACAGGTAATGCTTTTTAATTATAGTTTTACTTAGGGGTGGCAATTCGTGTTCACGTGTCGAGTTCGTGTCATGTCGACTAATGAGTATTCGACTATATGGGTCAACACTAACCTGACACGTTTATTAAATGGGTCAAAATTCCTCAACTCTAACACGACTTATTTATTAAACGGGTCAGTTGTGTCGACCCATTTATCAGATTTTATAAAAGTGAAAAATAATACAAATTTTAGTATTAACCAAATTGATCTGAAAAAATCAAAAAATTAATTTTTTTTAATATAAAATTTAGAATTGACGAGTAAATGCATCACAAATAATTATTTAAAATTAAAATATATCTCAATATCACAAATAATCAATCACAATATGTTAAAAAAAATAAACCACAACAACTAATAAGTTTATATACCTAGGGTTTGAATGATATATTGGTAAAATATCATTTAATTAAACAGGTCAGACAAGTCAAATGGGTTCCATAGGTTGAACACTAACCCGACCCGTTTATTAAACGGATTAGTCGTGTCAACCCGAATATGGTACAAACCCGTTAAATCTCAGTCCATAACCTGTTAATTTCGTATCGAGTCGTGTCGTGTTCGCGAGTCGTGTCATATTTTGTCACCCCTAGTTTTACTATTAACTTATTTATTCTTATCAACTTTTACTTATTATTATCAACTTTAAATAAATAAAAAAATTATCCACTTTTTATTAACAATTTTTTATTTTATTTGTTTCTATAATACATGACTTATTTTTTTCCCCATAGAAATAGCGGAAGATTTTAATTAACAAAACTAACAGTAAAACTATATACTAGGAATAGAATTTGGGTTCAAGAAGTCGTGATTACGTCAAGTAAATATCTTATTTAATTATCATGTGTGCTGCTTTTAATTATGATTTTACAATTAACTTATTTGTTTTTATCAAATTTTATTTTTTATAGAAATAGACAAATATTTTATTAACAACAGTAACAACATGACATCATGGCAGGAATAGTAGGTTTAAAGACTACACTAATAGTATTTTATTAAATACCTCTAGGTTTTTCTAAGTAAAACAACAATACAGCGAATATAAGATTACACTAAGGGCACGTTTAGTAGATTGTAATAGGTACTATAATGTAATAGTTATTCTTATGGTTTAGTTATTTTTTAGTTTGGTTATGTTTTTATTACAATGAATAATCATTCCTTATTAATAGTTATTCTTCAAAATGAGAAATAACTATTCATCTTTAAAAGGGTTGTACTAGCTATTTCTTAGTAAGTACAATAGTTTATTTCCAAATAAACAAACTTTCCATATAAATCTAACAATTATAAAAATAAAAAATAACATATATTTCTCTTAAATTTAAAAAATAACAATTTTTAAGGAGATATAATTGTATGAGTAAGATATTTCCTAAAATAAATCTTAAATTTTATTCTAATGTTATAACTCACAACCAAACTTATGAATAGGTTTAGTTATTACATTACAACACATTTTATTCTTAGTAATAAAGATTACAATTCATGTTGTAATTCTCATTCAACGTACCAAACGTACCCTAATCGTATTTTATATGTCGTAGGTGTTTCATCACAATTAGTTTTAATTTCCATTTCGTTCTACATCCTCTAAATTAGTTTTATACCGAATTATAGATATAAACCCTATCAAACAAATTAACATAACAAATGCTATTAGAACCACTCACTAATCTATACTTTAATTAGCTAAGGCCCAACAGTAGGAATTGTGTGCTTAAGTTTTATTGTGAGAAACACACGGTACAGCTAATATATTTAGTATTTCATAGTGTAATATTACATACATGGCTATTTTTATAACAATTTTTACGATAGTTGAATCTGCAACTAATCAATTGATTCTTATATAACCTCACAACTGACATTATTTTATCATCTACTATTACTAATTTATCTTCTCAAAAGTTGTAAAATATTTTGTGAAAACTGTTTTAGCTCTAGAATTATTTTACTTCATAAATCAAACGCTTCCTTTAGCAATGAGACCTCAAAGGCATTTGTTTCTTCATTAATTCTCTGCCCCAAATCGATGATGCTCTAATCTAGCGCAATACAACATTATAACTTTGTCTAATAGCAAACAAACAACAATTAGACAAATAGCAAGTTGGTTTTTTTTTTTTTTTTTTTTTTTTTGGTTTTCAAATTCACAGCAAGTTGGTTTTCAAGTCTTTTTTTTTTTTTGATAGGAAGACTGAAAATTATATTTCAAGTCTTTGTTATCTTAACTGTTCTTATATATTGTAGCTTTTGTAACCCCCCATAACAACATTTCCTCTAGCTAACTTGACTCTTTTTCTTTCTACCAAGCACGTCTACCACATTTCCCAATCTCTCTAACACACATTAGTTATCATTATCTTCTTTAAAACAAATTAGTTACATATTTTACAATTTCTTTAATTTAATTTACGTACGTAGAATATTTGATCCTATTCATTCAGAGTGCTATGGAACTTTTTCAAAATGCCCAAGTAGTACGTCTCCGAGGCCACCACGACAAGTTCCTATTTGCCGATGATGATGAAAAATCTGTAAGCCAAGATCCCAATGGTTCGGTCAAGAATGCTAGATGGACCTTGGAGATGGTTAAAAATGCCAATGTTTTACGTTTCAAAAGCTGTTATGGAAAGTACTTAACAGCCTCCAACATGCCATTTCTATTAGGAATGACAGGCAAGAAAGTGCTACAAACATTTCCAAAAAGATTGGATTCCTCGGTTGAATGGGAACCCATTAGAGAAGGATTCCAGGTCAAGCTCAAGACCCGTTACGGCCAATACTTGCGTGGAAATGGGGGTGTGCCACCTTGGCGGAACTCGATCACACATGATATTCGACATAGTACTGCAACATCGAATTGGGTTCTGTGGGATGTGGATATCGTAGAGATTCAAAGGCATTCTACACTACCTCGACCAATGTCACAAGGCACTAGTCAAACCGGTTCCTTAGCTTTAGAAGCAAGCTCCAAAATTAAACTCCTTTACCCCAAATCAAGAGAAGAAGTTTGATTTGAATTGACATAGACAAGGAAAATTTTGTTACATGTATAATGTATCTATGGTGGATTTTTTTTTAGTTACGACAATGAGAGAAGGAGATTCGAACAATGATTTTCCTAATAAAGAAGAGCAAGTTATGTTACACTATTAAAAAGCTCTTGGCACCTATATGGTCTGTTGAACTAGAGTTTCAATTTTTTTTTTCATGCATTTAGAATTGTTGAAGAAAGGAAAATGAGATTGTGTTAGAAATTACAAGGTGATTTAATAAGTTATTTGAATGACTATTTAGGTAGAAGTAAATATGTATGGTTTTAGGGTCTTAATAGATAAAAGAAAAGACTTAATTTGGGATTGTGAGGAAGAAGGAAAATAAAGAAATTTATGATCGATGTTTAAGGACGGTATGAATTGTATCACAAGAAGAAAAAATGCTAGAAAAAGAAAAGGGAGAATAAAAAGGGAGAACAAAACGATAAGAACAACAATTAATCAATTTTATTACTTCTTTGAGTACATTCACAAATATGCATAAGAATCTTTATTGTACTATATAGGACAAAATTGCCTTATGCCCTTTTCACCCAACTTATATAGCCTTATGCCCCCCTTCCCAAACTAATTAGGAAAATGTCCTTCTTTTGAAACTCGACTTTCTCAAAATCGAGTAATTGCCTATAACTCGATTTCATGGAGCTCGAGTTACAAAACGCCACTATAGGTCCTTAAAAACGTCACTATAGGGTTCCAAAATTTTTTTTTTTTTTTTAAACTCGATTTTGAGAAAATCGAGTTACAAAAGAGGGGCATTTCCCTAATTAATTTGAGAAGGGGGGCATAAGGCTATATAATTTGGGTGAAAATGGCATAAGGCAATTTTGTCCTACTATATAGCATTTTAACTCTTAGTTTGACCCAAAAAAAAAAACTGAAAATCCAATAAAAGAGACTAACTTAAACTCAAAGAAAATAAAACCTAGAAACTAAATGTACCACCTTCTCAAAAAACTAAAGTACCAAAATAACATTAAATAGCAAGAATTGAAAGAATTATAGATCTTCCCCCCTTAATTCAGAATTGTCATGACTTGTTAAATAAAAACACAACTTTTTTTTAGAAGAAAATAAAAGCACAACTTAAAAATTGTTTTAAGCCTAGGACATATTTAATTAGACCTTTAAAATCACAACTTTTATATCAATTAGCTGCAGACCCATGCCATGCTTGGTATATATAATTATTTTCAGATGTGGTCTAATGTATAATTTATTCTCTAAATTTTATTATAAATAATTTGTTCTCCTTAAATATTAAACAAATTCTAAAAGTAATTTTTATCTCCCTATTTTCATAAATCTATAATTTTATAATTTTGGTGTTTTGTTGATATTATTCTTTTTTATTTAAAGTGATCCATATTCTTCTAACTATTATTATTATGCATTATATTTTTCTAATTTCTTTTGGAATAACTAAAATTAAGTTTCAAATTTCTTATTCCCTTAAGGAGAATACGATGATAATCAAAACTTATCACATAATTACAATTGATATTATTCAAATAATTGATAAGCGAATTCAAATATATAGTCATATAAAATAACTATAATATTTCATTTATATAAAATTTAGGTATAGGTACAAGTGTGCTATACTTTAAATCTTTCAATTAACTTCAATCAAGTAGTTGTATTGATCAATCAATGATGAATTTATTTTTCTTACTAGAAAATAACATTATTATCTGTATTATTAATAATCAAATCATTTTTTTATGGGAATAATAGAATCATTTGATTCAATTTAATTGAAGAATCTATGATATAACACTTACGGAATTAGGTCACAAAAAAAAAAAAAAAAAAAAAAAAAAAAAAAAAAAAAACTAACTATGGATTGTACCAAAATTTTATTCATTTTATTAAATTATTAGGTTCAAGTAATTATTTGCATTGACTTTAAGCATATCCAGCCAACTAATTACCTAAATGAGCTCGAGAAGTTACCATTTACCTTATTTGATTTGACATTATCACAATTTAGTCCACAAACTTTTGATTTTTAACATAATTTCCTAAGGTTTGGACTAAATAAATCTATTAAGATTAAGTCCAAACCTTAGGAATTCCAAATATAAGAATTGAAAGAACTGCTTGTTGGACTAAATTAGATTCCCTTGAATGGTTTGATTAAATTTTTATTTTTTTTAAATGCGTTTCACTGTCACTACAACGGTGCAGCCTTTTTATAAAGGGCAAGACTTAGGTACAGTACTTAGGTGTTGTTCCTTAGATTTTCCTGTTAAGATTTTGCTATGTAGATTTTTTCTTATGGAATAAAAATATATTTTTTAGTTAAATAGCCACATGACTAAGTTTTAAGAAGAGAACCTAAGGAACATCACCCAAGGTACTATACTTAAGTTTTATCTTTCTATAAATATTGCCCTTTAAATAGGGGTTGCATAATAGTCAAATCAGAACTAGTTTTTTATGATTTATGGTAAATTTTTGTAATGGCAAATTGTCAATATATTTATTGTGAGGTGAACAAACGTGCAGATGTAGCAAAAAGAGGATGTGCTCAACAGAAAGACTTTATAATTTTTGAAGAACCCTCCTTTGTTGATCTTTTTAATTTTTTTAACTTTGATTCTTCTAGTTTGTTCTCTCGACTTTTTTTTTTTTTTTTTTGGAAAATGCTAATGGATGCACTTAGGGCAATAGTTAACAATCCATTTAAAGAAAGTTTTTATAAAAAAAAAAAAAAAAAAAAAAAAGCAATTAATGTTTTGACAGATTTTTTCATTTCCTATAAAAGTGGTATCAAAACTTTCCTAAAATGGATTGTTAATCATTGCCCTAAAGGCACCCGTTAGCATGACCCTTTTTTTTTAATAGAATCGAGGCTTTCTTTAGCTATGGCCTCTATTTTGGCTAGTTTTTTGGCTATGCCATCTATTTTGGCTTGTTAGCTTTGATATACAACTTCCCTTTAACCAAAAAAAATAATTGTCAACATGACAAAACAAATCTAGTTATGCAACGCCCATCACATAACTTACATCTGTTGTTCCCAATGTTTTTCTTATTCATCTCTCTGCTAATGGGAATAAAACCTCTAATCCATTTTTTTTTTAATTATATTTTATGCTCAATCAACTACAGTACGTGTCATATGTCTGATTTTTTTTTTTTTTTTATGATTTTAAACTTTGATTATTTTATAAGGAAAAAAAAAATGTGACAACTTATGATGATATAGTGTAAAATAGAAGGACAGAGATTGAGTTCAGTGTTCTAATACATTTGACTAGTCACGATAATGACACATCGCTAAACGTGCACAAAGCGCACCATCATGACATATTCAATGCCGAGCACCAGACCCTGACCAAATCCAAAATTGAATACTCAGAATTAGCACCTTTTCTTTGAGATAGTTTTGTTCTGAATTAGAGATACCCAATCAAACAAATTAACAGAAAATTGCTTAGAACCACTCATTAATGTATGCTCTAATTAGTTAAGGCCAACAGTGCTTTGGTTTTACGCGATAGACACACGGTACAGCTAGTATTTCATTAAAAAGACACTTCCTTTAGCAATGACAAATCAAATGGAATTGCTTCAACATTAGCTCTCCCGATCTAAACTAGCCCAGTACAACATTATCTTTCTCGAACAGCCAGTTTGTTTTCACGTCTTTGTTATCCTCAGTAAATTTTCCTATATAAAAGGGAAAATCCTATTACACGTACACGAATATATTAGCTTTTGTAACACCCCATAGCAACATTTCCTCTCTTATCAAATTGAGTGTTTTCTCTCTACCAAACACGTCCACCACATTTCCCATTCTCTCTAACTCCATCACACATTGTCTCAGATCATTAGCTTCTTCAAAATCAGGTATAAACCAAATCAAACACAAATCTTTGCCACCATTTTTTTCAATATTTGATCCTATTTATTCAGAGTGCTATGGAACTTTTCCATAAGGCCCAAGTGGTACGTTTCCGAAGCCACCACGACAAGTACCTATTAGCCGATGAGGATGAAGAAGCTGTAAGCCAAGATCGCAATGGTTCGGTCAAGAATGCTAGATGGACTGTGGAGTTCATTGACAATGCCAATGTTTTACGTTTCAAAAGCTGTTATGGAAAGTACTTAACAGCCTCAAACATGCCATTTCTATTAGGAATGACAGGCAAGAAAGTGCTACAAACATTGCCAAAAAGATTGGATTCCTCGTTGGAATGGGAGCCCATTAGAGAAGGATTCCAGGTCAGGCTCAGGACACGTTACGGCCAATACTTACGTGCAAATGGAGGCTTGCCGCCTTGGCGGAACTCGATCACGCATGATATTCCACATAGAACTGCAACGCAGGATTGGGTTCTGTGGGAGGTGGATATGGTAGAGATTCGAATGCAATCTCCACCACCTCCACTGGTGTTACAACCGGTTAAACGAACGGATTCTTTTTCTTCAGAAGCAGCCTCCAAGATTGAACTTATGTCCCCTGATTTGGGAGAAGAGGTTTGATTTGATTCATTTATGGCCCTATTTGATTGTTCCATGAAATATGAATATGATTCATATAGGAATGAGTTGAAGGTTACATTTAGATTTAGTATAAATTATTTAATTATAACTTAAATATTTGATGGATTTGAGCTTTGAGGGTTTCCATCTCATACTTTGTTCATGTAATTTAAACTAAAAATTCTAATTCCAATTATTTTCTTCAAATAATTCCATCCAAATAAACTATAAAGAAAGTATCATAAATATCAAGGGCATCTAATGAATGTAAATAATAGACTATTCTGCATGTGATGAGAAAGTTTCTTGTGAGATGAGTTTATACAACGCCCTTTTTATATTTGATGGGCTCTACATACTTGTAGGATCCACATGTTGTGAGGGGGTGTTGTATAAACCCTTCTGATCAAATATCTTTTCATTTGTGATAGCAATGTTTCTAACCCTTTTTCAATGATTCCACTAAAAGTGTTGGATTTTGCATTAGAAACAAATCATGTCATTATGAAAAGTAATATTTGGCAATGAATTTATGTTTTGTTGAATGGAATTTATATTGGGCTTATGTTGTCTTTTGTTATTTAAATGTAGTTGAGTGACGAGTTATATGGTTCACCCATGAAAGCCGAAGGCAGGATTATCTATTATAACGTGGCTAATGAAAAAGGAGATGTTGAGGATGAATCCAAAGGACTTTCCTTCACATTCAAGGGGAGTGGTGTGGAGGAATTAAAGGAAAAGTTGATGGAAGAGACGGCACTTAGTGATATCCTTGTGTGCTCTCGCAATCCCTTGAATGGGGAACTTTACCCCATTCGCTTACATCTTCCTCCAAACAAGACTAATATGCATGTCGTTGTTGTTCCATCATCATGGAAAGGTTAGTTTTTTTACTAGTCTTTTTGCATTTTAATGTGTCCACTAGACTAATTGTTAAACATTAAATTTATCGTTTCTTATCCACTTAAGATTTTGGGACAAGTGATAATTTATCATAATATCATAATAGGTAGTTGTGACTCCTTCTGGTCATGAATGTCAAAGAGAATTACACACACACACACACACACACACACACATATATATATATATATATATATAGATATCATGTTCTTTTCCTTTTTGTTATGGTGGCCTAACATAGTTCATTTTGTGCACTTATCAGGGAATCCTACTGAACTATAATCCGAGTTTGCATTTGCGGCACCATAACGTATGCGCATATTCCGTACATAAGTTGTACTCCCTAATTCAAACCCCTAGGGCAACGAAGCACCATATGATGCAGAAAAGCTACTATCTTGTATTTGCTGCATGTTTTTTGAAATTTGGATAGAGGAAGAGAACTCTTGAATTTTATAATGTTATAGACAGAGGAAGAGAACTCATGAATTTTGTCGTGTGCTATAGAACTTTTCTATATATATGATAACTTGTTCATCAACATTTGTTCACATTTAAAGATATATCGTTTCAATACAATATCTTTCTAAGTAATATCCTTCTGTATCTTTTCTGTGAGGATAAATCAAATCAGGAAGGCAATGACTACAATTAGCAGTCTAAAATTCCCACTGGGATTCACAAGGTCAGAATACAGCATTATACTAACATGTCTGTTCAGAGATGTCTATCTAATGGGAGCTGCTTCTATGCATTTTAAGTGAGCTGACTTTAAATCCATTCACTGTAACAAAAGCTATAATGACCATGCTACATACCAACAAAAATGAAGGACTGATGAAAAGGTAACACACATGCCACTAGTTTTAATCAAACTACATCAGAAGGTGGAGCTTTTTTTTTTTTTTTTTTTTTTTTTTTTTTCACTATCATCATTAACATAACCACTTCTTGTTGTTATTGTCATCATTAATATCAACATCATCATCCAATTCTACTTACAGTATTCTTCTAAAAAAAGTATACTTTTAGCATTGAACCCGTGGTTTGTGACCACTTAACTTCTATGCACAGTAGAGGCAAAGTCAAATAATTTTCTAACAAATGGGTCAGGAATCTTGTCACCCTTGAGAAGTATGTACGCCTCGTACTTTTGTTAGTATTTATTGTACCAAGGCCAATGGGAAGACAGCATGGTGAGCTCAAGTGATCAACTAGTCTGGTTGTTGTTCTGCCTACAGCTGCCGCAGGGGGAAAATTTTTGGGTGTGGGAACAGGAAAATTAAGTACTTGGGCCTTTTTCTGAAGGTATCAGCGTCCTTTAGTTCCTATACTGTTACTGAACAAAAAAACAAATGTTCCTAGCTTATAGGAAACAGAACCTCTGTTCCTGTTCCTGTTCCTTTGACAATGTGTTGCTCCAACAAAGCTTGCTCCCCAAAATTTTGTTTGAATGAATAAATGATTCTGTGATAATGGGGGAAGTTTCGGGTAACAAATCTACAATACAGCTTCGAAGAAGAGAACCTGTGGTTGTAAGTGCCCTCTTCCACGCATGTTATGGACATCAATCCAAGGCATTTACCAACCACCTGCACAATTAAAATCTGGATAAGAACAGAGAGGATGTTTCGAAATTATTTTTGAAGTTAATATCATGGTCATTGAACTACATACCAGCACTCAGTTACAGACCAGGGCATTAATGTAGTAGTAAGCATTCCCCAATCTGTCACAAGCACCTGCAATGGTTGTTCAGTTTTTGGGGACGTTTTCATTACCATAATCACTTTCAAATTTCCTTTTTAACTAATTTTACTGTTGATACTTTTAAGTAATGCCAATTAAACCATTCTTCACTGATTAGTGGAATTTTTATGTCATTGAGTTTGCAAGACCCATTTTGACCTACGGAAAAACATCATGATACTATCTCTGAAAACATGGAAATCCCACTAAAATAGAAAGCCATGATAAAGTAACATTATTAAAATAGATTTCAGTGGTTGTTCTAGTTTTCTCCCCAAATGCTTGCCAATAGTAGGTCAAGACGCCAATTATATTGCATAACATGTGAATGGTTGTGTGGAAGCCATTCAATCTCTCAGGATCCTGTGCATATACAAATGGTTGCCATCCATCTCTTGATGATCAATTTGCCACTGTGGCTTTAACAGAAACCAGGTTATTGAAGCTCATTGGAGTATCATTAATTTAAGGATTTCCAACATAAAACTATACATATCATATGCCTGCAGATCCTTCAGCATGTTCTAACAAGGATCTTAAACTAACTCAAGGGACAGTAGCTCCAGAATTGCACATATCTGAGCTCTGTGCAAATGTGATACATCCCCTGAAACAAACTCATTCACCTTGCCTTCCACCTCTATCATACTACACCCTGGTGTTTTCTTAAGTCCCCTATCACCAATGATCCTCCTTATCCTACATGCATCTTCACCTCTCTGTGCACCCAAATAAATGTTTGACAACTGAACATAAGCTCCATCTTCTTCTACTCCATCATTTTCTAGCATTAAAAGCTCTTCAACAGCAAGCTCTGCAAGATCAACATTATTATGAACTCGACAACCACTCAGAAAGGCACCCCAGACAGAAGCAAGTGGCTTCATTGGCATTCTTCTTATGAGCTGAAGTGCTTCATCCAATTGACCTGCTCTACATAGCAAGTCCACAACGCAACTATAATGCTCATGCTTTGGTCTAATACCATATCGATTTTCCATGTCATCCAACAGCAATTGGCCTTCCTCTTGGAGTCCTGCATGTGTACATGCCACTAAAACCCCAAGAAGGACAACCCCATCAGGCCTTATCCCATCATCTACCTGCATCCTATCCAAGCAATGAATTGCCTTCCTTGCGTACCCATGTACTGCCAATCCTCCAATCATGGCTGCCCATGAAAACACATTCCTTTTAGGCATCCTCTCAAAGACTTCCTCAGCCATGTCTATACACCCACACTTAGTATACATATCAACAAGTGCTGTCACCACAAACACATCCGATTCCATCCCATTCCTCTTCTTAACATACTCATGAATCCATTTCCCTTGCAAAACCGCCCCCGTTTGAGCACAAGCTGTAAGCACAATAGTTACACAAAATTCATCAGGCTCAACTCCACTCACCAACATATCCCGAAAAACCCTCAAAGCCTCAGAACCCATATTACACTTAACATAACCATTCATAAGAACATTCCACTGAATAGCATCTAAACAAGGAATTTCATCAAACACTTTGCGTGCATCATCCAAAACCTTACACTCAACATAAACTCTAATAAGCGCAGTCTGAACATGACCATCAAACAAAACCAACCCATTTTTGAGTACCCAATTGTGAGTTTGCTTGCCTGCAAGTACCCATTTGGCATTCGCGCAAGCCGAAAGAACAAAATGAAAGGTGTGGTTGTCGGGAGCTAGTAAGTTACTACCATAATCTTTCAACATGAGGTGAAAGTAATGAAGAGCAAGTTGAGGCTGTGAGCTACGGGAATAGGCTCTGATGAGAGTGTTGTAGATAAAGGAATTGGGTGTTTGGATATGAGTGAAGATGAGGGAAGCGTAGGAGAGGCTACCGGAATCGGAGAGAGCACAAAAGGCGAGGAGTTTGCTGAGGGCGTAGTTGTTATGGTGGAGACCGTGGGTGAGGAAAATGGCGTGGATGGGCTTGAGTTGGCGCATGGTGGTGCAGCGTTGAGCTAGTGACATGCAACGCTTCCATGCTTGGAGATGGGCGGCCATGTGGTGTGTGCATTGTTTAAGGGGCTGCGAGGCAACGATGGTATTGGTGAAAGGAGTTTCCAAAGTGAAAATTGAGTTCGAATGCCATGCAAATAAGGAATAGAAATCCTCAGTTTTGGGCCGTTTGGTAACTGTGTTTAAATACATGTTTTCAGTTTTTAAATAACATTACATATATTTTCATACACTTTTTCATCCACATAAATTTCTAAAAAAACTGAAAACTAGGAGTGTGCAGCGAACCCACCAAAACCGACCCGACCCAACCCAACCCACAAAGTTGGGTCGGTTTTGAGGGCTTGATGGGTTGGGTTGGGTTACAAAATTTTTTTTGGTAATGGGTCGGGTTGGGTTTGAGTCATAAAATTCCAAACCCATCAAACCCAACCCGACCCACCCATATATTTAATATATATATATATTTAAAATATATTATATAATTAATAAATTTTTTAAAATATCTAGCTTTTCCTATCTTGTATAAAAGCCAATTAATTCACATAAACCCTAGTAAATTACTATTGTTGTTTAGTCATTAGTGTTGTTTACCTTTAAGGAGTTACATTGATACTAATCTTTGGGTTTTTTTAATATATTTATATTTATATTTTTTTCTACTCAATTTAATAATAATAAATTTGTCAAACTCATGAGTTCAACACCGACCCATATGGGTTGGGTTGGACTTATGTGATGGGTTGGGTTGGGTTGAATTTTTTTTGACCCACCATGGTGGGTTAGATAAAAAAATCTCCTTAACCCGACCCAACCCAACCCATGCACACCCCTACTGAAAACTGTTGTTTAAACACATGTACCAAACAGACCCTTATTGTGTTCGAGTGTGTTTCTAACCCTTTTTTTTTTTTTTTTTTAGTGTTTTTTTTTTTAACCCTCCAATAACTGAATATATGATGTTACTTTCTTTTTCTTTTCTTTTCTATATTTTATACTTTAGTTATTTTATTAGGGAAAAAAAAAACAGGAGCATTTAAATTTTTTTTTTTTTTGGGAGCCAAAAACATTTAATAAGTTGTGATAAGTGAAATCATTAAAAAAAAAAGGGTCAAATTAAGGGCATTCATTAATATTGGGAAACCAATGCAATGGAGCTACTTTTTATAAACCATGAAACTATTTTCATTATTAAAAAAAAATAAAAAAATCGATATTTTAACTAAATTTTGTTCTTTTTGCTATTTCTTAATGCAAATGGGACTTAATAGATGCTTCATTAACGCATGAAACAATAGTTAACAAAAATAAATGATTTTTTAATGGTTAGAAATATCCTAAATCTATTCTTACCCTTGGTTCTTGAACCTAATAATAAATGCATACACCCCTCCTCCTTCATATAAACAAAAAATTAATGAGATACTTAGATCCACTATTATCACTTAATAGAAAATATTAAAGTTGTGACTAAAAGAAAAAATAATAATTTGTGTCCTTGTATTTTTGTCGCTAATTCTACTAAGAGTAGCTGTTATCTTTTAAAAGAAAATTTATCATATATCTTATATATGTATCCACCCTCTCACATAAAAGTAAACCTCACAAATATGAGACCTCCTCAATGTAAGAAGGTAGACCTCATCCGTTCGAGAAAGTATACCTTATTTTAGATGCCCTCCCCTCACAGCTGATAGAACTCATCAGCTATGGGTCCTACCAGCTATAAGGGGTTAAATATACACTCGTAACATAGTGTATTTTCTCGTAGCTCAAGGACATCCGAGTAAATTGATGCCACGGGTTAAACAGTAAACAGCAATTAAGTTATGACTTATGATTTCGAATAGTTGGGGAGTATACAGCAAAAAGTTATGATTTTCGTATCAGGTCGCCAAAAAACACTCTTTATCCCTGGTGCGCCCAAATTTTCATGGTATCACTACTTACCATGAGCTTCACTTTGGCGCGCTTCATTCTCACCAGTGGGATTTCCACACAAGCTGGAAGTACCGCCAGAAACCATGGCTCTCTCCTTTTAACCCCCAGGGCAAGAAAATTTACTACAACTGCCATACCCTTAGCTCAAAAGGTAACATTTTTACACATTACCCTCTTCTTTTTCTCAGCAACCAAACAGAGAAAAAAAACAGTTGGATTTTTTTAATTGTTTGGTTTTCTTTAATGGGCAGTCAAGTGAAGAACTGTTGGTGGTAGTTGGGGGTGGAGCTGCTGGGGTTTTTGGAGCAATTAGAGCAAAGACTCTTGCGCCTAATCTTAAAGTGGTGGTTATTGAGAAAGGGAAACCTTTGTCAAAGGTTTGTGTTTTATTACATGTTCTTGGAAAATCTTATAATAAAAAAAATGTTATTTGGTTTATTATTCATATATATATATATATATATTAATGTTATTGTTTGTAGGTGAAAATATCTGGAGGTGGTAGGTGCAATGTGACAAATGGGCATTGTACTGACAATTTGGTGAGCATTATAATTTATTATCATAAGTAAGAAATTTGATAAATTGAAGTTATGGGTGTAAGTTTTATAATGAAATAGCTCACACACTTTATGGCAATACATAGTGCCATAAGTTAAGTTATGGATGAATTGTTGTATGGTGTTGGTGTGTAATAATATTGTTAAGCAAATGATGTTATCTTTGAATATATTTATTTTAATACTTTTTTTTTCAAGAAACCACATTTCTCTTGTCTAAATATTACGAAGAACTAGAAGATGGTGATTTGACCGTGTTTTTTGTCTGTTCAGTTAGAGTTGGCCTCTTCAATGTAAATCATATTTTAGAGAAATGCTATGTTCATAACATTTTCACAACAAATCTTAAGGGGCAAGTTGTTATTGGCTATTATGGGTGGGCAAAAAAGTAATTTAAATTGTGAATTCAAATTAGAACCAATAACAACTTATCACATATGATTTGTTGTGAAAATGTTGTAGACGTAGCACTTCTCTATTTGTTAAGTGAAATTGTCAGCTGCTTGTTATTCACTTATTTGCGTATATGGGAACAAGAAATTTTCACCATAATTGACTCGAAGAAGTTGTTACAGGAATATTGGACATGTTTTTGTTATGACAATGCTTTTACCTAAAGTTATGTTCTACATTTTAAATGCCTCATTGTAATCATAATAATGAATTCCCACATGCCAAAAACTGTGGAAGATCGTTTGCTCTACAGTTCTACACTCTAAAAATTCTAGAATAACTTATTCATCATCTGTTTTGGGAGTGGAACATGAAAATTTTTAGTAGCTTGGACTTTTAGGTGACATAAAATTTCAAGGTTATTAAATTAATTTTGGCTCATGTCTGGGAAGGGAAATGATTGAAATCATTCTTGTTATGATGTTTCTCAGTTGTTAACTCTATTAAAATGTAAAGAGTTTGCAGTTTTAATTGGCTTTATAACAATTTCTTCCTTTTTCCCAATTGGTTCGTTGCACTAAACCTAGTATATTGATGTTCCCTAAAAATTAAGAATTTGTTCTTAGATTCTTGCAGAACATTATCCTAGGGGTCATAAAGAACTGAGAGGATCTTTTTTCTACACGCACGGCCCAGTGGATACCATGTCCTGGTTTTCTGATCATGGGGTGAAGCTTAAGGTTTTCTTCAAAACTGCCTGTCACTTGTTCGTTTATTTTTTGTACATGCATAATCTATGTTTATCTGCACATAGATTGAGGATGATGGAAGGGTATTTCCTGTCAGTAACTGTTCTTCTTCAATAATTGATTGTCTAATGTCTGAAGCAACGAGGTTAGGAGGTATGATTATTTACGAATTGACTAATGTTTACTCTTATTTATCTTGCATTCAATTATATTGTAATGGTATGCCTTGGATATTAACTGTTTGTTTTCCCTGCATGACATCACATGCATTGCAATTGGTGGGCTACGCAGGGGTCTTGGGTTTCAGGGGCTGAGATGACTTCCATCTATCCTATTCATAAATTATTTTGTGTTTCTTTTGCAAGTGTTCTATGTTTTAGCTTGATTTCACCTTGCACTGATCCCTAATATTTAGAGCTTCAAAAACAAATAGAAATAATCTCTCATGTTGTGAATGCCTTAGAAATAATTTCACTAAATGGCCTAGGTCATTGGTTTACCGACTATAGTAACTAGTAAGTGTGTTCAATGCAAATGATCCAGTGTTGTCTTTGGTGTCCAGATGCCTTGATGCTCTTTAGGTAATATTATTCATCTCTGATAGCATTATATCTCAAAAAGTAGATAATTTAATCAGTAAACATTTTTCTTAATGCTAGACTCAAGAGGGAGGACTTCTTTATTGAATGTGGGGTACAGGTTAAAATATAAAAATCCTGGCATCTGAATATTTACTGTTTGCAAGATGCTGGGACCCTGCTTCCTGTCAAAATTAAAGGCTATTGCTATTGTAACTGAAGGAATATTTGAGGAATAGTCTGCTTCTTTTAATATCCTCAAGCCTAAAAAGTTGTTGTTTGTAGCATTTTATGAGAGGGATATATTACTGCTGCATGATTCTTTTAACAACTTCATATCGTATGGGAATATCACAGATGTTCATAAACCACTAAAAATGTCTTCAGTTCATTAATGAGAAACCTTGTCTTTTTCTGCCATAGTTCTATGTTTTCTGTTCAATATATTTTACAGAACCTGAGTGTTAGCCTTCTCAATATAATCCAACATTTTTGTGAGCTGCCTATGCTAAAAGTTCCTCAATCAGTTTCTTTGCAGACTGGAAAAGCTGTGACTACCGCTTCTGCTACTAGTGGTGGAAAATTCCTCATTAAGATTGAGAAGAGAACAATAAATTATGTTGAATATGTTGAAGCTGATTATCTATTGATTGCTAGTGGTAGTAGTCAGCAGGTTGTGATGAATAAGTGGTTCAATTGGATTGTCATGTATGTGGATTATATTTCTTGATAAGTTGTTCTTGTTCTTCTTACAGGGTTATAGTCTTGCAGCTCAACTTGGTCATGCAATTGTTGATCCAGTCCCAAGTCTGTTTACTTTCAAGATTGAGGATTCGCAATTGGCAGAGTTGTCAGGAGTAATGTTTATTAAAATCAAAATCTTTACTACTGTACAATATCTCGCAATATTTTGTTCTTTGTTCTTTAAAACTCATGTACTTGAGTGTGAGGGGAAAAAATTGTATGAGTGGTTCTTTACCCAAATAGTAGTTATTAATTATTATTATCCATTTCTTGAGATAAAAGTAGAAGAACTAATAGAGAGAATATGTAAATAATTACTTTTCAGAAATGGTAGTATGGAAAAAGATAACTATACCAAGTAATGGTTGTATGAATGATAAAATATTCTTATTCTAATTATTGATAAAAGAGAGTGTGCATCATGAGTTGCACAATCCAGTATCATAGTAATGTGATATTGCGAATCATACAAATTAATGATGAGTATAACTGGAAAATTGTTTACAGGTTTCCAGAAGTAGCTGATTCTGTACAGATCACATAAACTGTAACCTGATAATAACCTCTGCAATTAATTCACCATTACACAATGTGGATTTTTGGGAGCTATGGATTGTAGCTATTCTGATTTTGATATTCTTTTTTTATAGTCATTATTTAGATGATTACTAGTTGTAGCTACTTGATATTGAAAGTATAATAGTCAATGTTCTATTATAAGTGCGTAGCTCAGTCAATTATTTGTTAACATTTTTATGCCAGGTTACTTTCCCTAAAGTTAAAGCTAAGCTGAAATTAGATAATGTCCAAAGTAACATACCACAGCTCACACAGGCATGCTTCTCTGACTGCGACCATCTAAATACTTGATAATGTATACCATGTGACGACAACTTTGGAATTGTAGGTTGGGCCCATGTTAGTCACACACTGGGGATTCAGTGGGCCTGTTGTTCTTCGGCTATCTGCCTGGGGGGCACGAAATCTGTTCAGTTCAGGTTACAAAGGTAATGAAAGTTCCTTCTTCTTTTAATTTTCTTTTTCCTATACGGCAACCTGATAGCATTTTATGCAGGGATGCTTGTTGTGGATTTTACACCTGATTTGCATATAGAAGATGTGAAGTCCATACTTAATAAGCACAAGCATCGGTTTGTGGTAATCCTGGATCTTATGTTTTGCTTGCAGAGATTCTAGCACTTTCCATTAAGTTATTATTATTATATGTATGGCTGGAACTAGGAACTTTTTTTTTTTTAAATATGGAAATATTTGTTGCTAGGATGGAATTATGATAATTCATGGTGAACCCAACTTCCTATCTGACTATCATGCATAGAGTTGGATCAGTAGTTTAAGTAGGTCTAGCAATTTAAACATGGAATGTATGATTAGATACAACTCATTGCAAACACCTGAGGTTAGCTTAAGATTGTGCAGTAGTAAAAGTGATGATCTTGTGTTAACATGCTCTTTAACAGGTATTACTTAAGGTTGGGCAAGAAAGCTTATTTCAAATATGGTCTTAAACTAGATGCTGTGCTAAGCTTTCATGTTGACCTGTGGTGTTTACTTTTTGCATATGACTGTGACACACTAAAAATATTTTGATGTTTTGTTGTACTTGAATTGATTTTTGCTTGATTGTTTGTCCACATTTTCTGCAGAAGCAGAAAGCAGTCAATTCATGTCCTTCAGAATTTGGCCTTGTAAAGAGATTTTGGAAATATATATTGGATCGTGAGGTATAATTGGTGTTACAAGTTGAGAGTTCATATGCTGTCTTCTGGTGAAATTTTCCAGAAGGATGATTTTCTTTTTTCTGTTATCTATATGCAGGGTTTATCTGAAGATATGTTGTGGGCTTCTGTTTCTAATAACTCATTAATTTCTGTCGCTTCTTTGTTAAAACATTGTACGTTCAAAGTAACAGGGAAGGTAGGTTTCAACGCTTGAACTTTCCAGTTCTTTATGTTGTTCATGACTTCACGCTTTCTTGAGATGATACACCTTCTTTCCTTTTGAAGGGTCAATTTAAGGATGAATTTGTCACTGCAGGAGGTGTCCCACTTTCTGAGGTTACTCTCTCTCACTCTCGCCTCTCTCTTTCTCTCTCTCTCATTGTAAATATAACTCTGGTTTTCTTTCCTTTATGAAGATCGTGCTGAATTCAATGGAAAGCAAAATACATTCACATCTATACTTTGCCGGAGAGGTAATGTTACTTGGGTACTTCCTTGCTTTCCATTCACACCCACTGCAACCAATAAAGGCCCATTTATGGCCCTCAAAAGTTTGAATTTTCTGCAGGTACTGAACGTTGATGGGGTAACTGGTGGTTTTAATTTCCAGGTAAAACATCCATTTAATAACTAACATTAGCTGTTACATATTAATAAATTATATATCTTGTAGCTCTTATTGCAAATCCAAAATCAAATAATATCTCAATTAGCTTCTATGGGAAGCACTTCCTTGTTAGTTGCTCTAATAGGTTCAGCTTTTGATATAGCCACCATATATACAGTTTTTCAATATAATTTCTGATTGTCTATTGTCAAAGTGAATCTGGTATTTCCTTCCCAGAAACTAGTACATAAGATGTTTCATGCATTTTGCTTTGCAAGAAGGATCGTCTTTTTTCCTTCTTTTCTTTTGGCCAAATGATAGAATTTGAGCCACTCTTTCCAGTGGTTGTAGTGGCCTCTAGGTAAGACAACCTATTTTTTTAAGAAAGATAATCCATGACTAACATGAAAGGTAGCACGTCAACCCTTTCATTGTAGTGCAACAGGTGAAAGAGTTTTATATATAGTCCTCATAGCCATCCAAGAGACTTCAATTTTTACTTTTGAGACATAGCTGTTTGATCATTATTCAGTTTTCTCTAAGCCCTCCTGAAAGAAACAAGATATTATTTATTCCTCATTGAGCCATTAGTTTTTTCTTTTCAGAATGCTTGGTCTGGTGGATACATTGCAGGAACAAGTATTGGTAAATTAGCAATCAATGCTTATCTTCAGGAGGCAGTTTTATGACATAGACATTTGGACATGACTGCTGACCCATTCATAGTTTGCTCTCACACAGAGAGGATGATTTTTTGGGAAATAGTTCTTAGTGATTCATTGTGCATGAAGGTTCTGGTCAAATTGTAAATGAACATAGTTCTCTTTAAGTTTTATTTACATTATCAACCCCCTTATTGTCTCTCTTAATTCACTCAACATACTATTCCATCATCCATAATGATGCAGCAGTTAATATGCTTGTGTAATTGTAATTCTAATATGTGATAAGTAGAACACGTTGTAGTTAATAATTAGTTAGAAAAGCTACAGCTGCTGGTCAGTTACAGGAATTAGTAGTTAGTATGCTGTAACAAAATTTGTTAGGGCTGAGGCCAGCTGGCAGAAGCCATGTGTTGAGTTGGCTAGGATCTTGGCACTAGTAATTCAAGTGTACTTGTATAAATATTAAATAGGCCAAGGATTGTAAAGCTACTCAGTTTTAGATGAGAGTACAGATTTTAGCCTAAGTTTTAGTTTCCAAGAGAGTGCTCTTGAAGAGTTGATTTCCCAACTTAGCTTTTAGTTTCATTTCAATTCCTGCTTACTTTAGGTTTGTTTGCATCACATAAATATGAACAAGTGGATACATAGCTATTCCTTAAGGAAAACTACACTCTACTCACTTGCGGTATGAGGCAAGTTTGCTTTGCTAACCTGTGGTCTAAAAAATATGAACTTTTCCCATCTGAGTTCTATGCCATTACTGCCAAAGTTTGATGTCAAAACATGCACTGGCAATTCACATGCTTTTAGAAAATGTAGTATTTTACTTTTCTTTTCTTTTTTGGTGGTTTAAAAAGTTAGCATTTTACTAATTGGTGGGTTTAGAAAAATGGCATTTTATCCAGAAGTGTTGTTTATAATTGTTGATTGGATGATGATGTTTGACAGAAGAGCATAAGGAATTTCAAGGGAGTATACCTTAGGTGAGTAAAATGTCACTTTCAAAACATGTTGACAAATCGAAGTTTCCTAGCATCTTAAGTGAAATTTGCCCATTGTTCTTGAAGCGTATGCATGTTTATGAAACTCGCGGTGTTTGGCCAGATTCTGGCTCTATATGATTCCACAAGCAAGGTATCGATCGCTTGCCTATGTGTTGGATAGGTAGATACAAATTTACTTATCTGTCATACCTCTAATTAAGTTGACTATTACCTGTTGTACTAATAGCTGGGAAATGCTCATGAAAGACACAAAATAGTAAACAAAGGGGAGATGATGTTGCAGTGAGATTGATGGTTAGATATTAAATGAAAGAGTTAATTTAAAAGCTCTGCTGTTTGTTGATTATCAAATTTTGACTCAGGATTAGTTGTGTTAGTCCGAGTTTTATGTGGTTTCACCATCAAATGTCAAGGTCGTTTACCCTTTGCCTCGAAGAAAAGAAAAACTACTGGTTTGCCATAGGGATTGGACAGTGAGAAAGAAAATGAAATTCACATTATTTAAAGAAAATCCTATCCAAGCCAAACAAGCAAACATAGGAAGTTATAAAGAAATCACCACGAAAATGACCAAAATATCAAATGTACAAGCAAACATAGGAAGTTCTGAAGAAATCAACATGAAAATGACCAAAATATTAAATACAACGGCAAACATAGGAAGTTCTAAAGAAATAACAATGAAAATGACCAAAATATTAAATGTTATGGGTCAGGATTTATAGTCTTTGTTAATATTATACCATAAAATAACATTATATTAGATTAATATTATTTTTTTTTTGAGAAGATTTTGAGGAAAATATTATATTAATATTTTAACACCATTAGATTAGGTATACCATTAAATAACATTATATTAAATTCAGGAAAATGTTTGGCTCCAAACATGTATGGAGCCTTAGACTCCAACCACTAACAGGAAGATGACATGTGTCTTGTCATGTGTAATGCAAATAACTCACTTGATTGGTTAGGTTAAGTGAGTTATGTGCAATGAATAACAAAAACTAATGTCATCTTTCTATGGTGGTTGGAGCCCAAGACTCCAAACATGTTTGAAGTCAAATTTTGTCATTAGATTAATGTTTTAATGCCATTTGATTAGGCTTTCTCATTTTTTGTAACACGCATACCAAATTTCATATTAATGGTCTATTTGGGATCCGCTTATTTTGTTGAAACTAAAAAATTTTTGCTGAAAGTACTGTAAATCAGGGTAAAAATTAGCTGAAATAGTATAGTGAGACCCATGAATAGTACTAAAAAGTGTAGTGGGAACCATGAATAATAACAAAAATAATCTGAATAGTAAAATAAGTTGGCAAAATTAATCATGTCAAACAGACACTAAGCATGCGTTTGCATAGAAATGAAGTTGCATTTTGCATCTTTGGCTAGGTCCCACGGCACTGTTTAAGACCCAGCCAAACTTGTGAAAACACATATTTTTAGGTAAATCTTAGATCCCACGACACTATTCATAACTTAAAATTTATTTTGCTACATTGTTTTCAGCAATAAGTTTTCAGTTTTTAACAAAATAAGCAGTATCCAAACAGACCCTAAGTGTGCGTTTGGGAAAGAATTATAAATTAAAATTATTTCACTATTCAGCTTATTTCATCTACTATTCATGAGTCCCACTACACTTTTTAGCACTATTCATGGGTCTCACTTTACTATTTCAACTAACTTTTACCTTTATCTACAGTACTTTTTGTGATAATTTTTCAGTTTCAGCAAATATAAACGGTATCCAAACACACCCTAAGTATTATTCAATTAATAAACTCATATACACCACTGTCAGTTTCTTTAAGACCTTCTCCCCTCTTCCCGTGTGTATGTGTTAAAATACTTAGTATTCTCAAATATAAATATATATATATTTATATATATATTTGAAATTATACCCTTTGTTACTTAATTGATGTCATTTTGAATTACTTCTACTAGTGTTATTTTTGTTCTTCCTCTACTTTCTTTTGTTCCCTCAACTTGAATCAACTCACTTTTTTTTTACCATTATATTAATTGCTTTTTTCTGAACATAACCAAACCATCTCAAGTTATTTTCTCTCATCTTTTCATCAATAGGGATTACCCCTATCTTTAAGTGGATTTTCTCATTTTAAATCTATCTTTCTGTGTGCTTCCATTAATTTATACATCTTAACATTCTTATTTAAATTACACTTATTTTATGAATATATTACTTTTTAATAACCCAACATCCAGTACCATAGAGTATAACTAGTACTATAGCAGTCTTATAAAAATTTACTTTTAATTTAATAAGTATTCTACAATCACACAAAAATTCTAATGCGCTTCTCCACTTCATCCACTCTACTCTTATCCTATGAGCCACATCCTCTTCAATCTCATAAGTTTATCAAAATAACTTTTGGATCCAAACTCATGGTTTTTATATACTTTTAAAATACAAAATACTTGAAATTCATAGATTTTGTAGTTAAGATAGTTATTGACCTCTAATTGTCTTGATTTTGAAATTGTTATAGGAGTATATATTATAGGTTTGGATTCAAATTACATATGGTGTAATTTTTGGTAATATTAAATCATTCAATAATTTCTTATTAGATGTGTATTTTGACAAATCTACCGATGGTTAGATTACATGTTTTTCTTTTATATTCCATACTTGCAAAATTTTAAGACAATTAGAGATCAATACTTATTTCATCTATAAAATGTTAAAATTTCAAATTTTTTTATTTTAAAATTACACACAAAAAATGAGTTTATTAATTGAAAATTAAATAACATATTATTGAGATATAATTTGGTGTGCGTGTTTAGAAAAAAGAGAGTGTATAATTCAATGGTAATGCTATTATTAGACTTTTTCTTTTATCTAGTACCGATAAGAGACTAATTAGATTTTTTTATAAAAAATAAAAAATAAAATCTTAATCTAAGAAAAAATTTTGGTTACAAACTTGGTTGTAGCCATTGACTACAACTCTCACTAAAAATTTAACATGGCTATTTTTGAAAATCTAATCGTTAGATTGTATGTTTGTCATATACTTAACACGCATAAATTTCATGTATAATTTTAGACTACTGTAGGGGGGCTTTTTTTTGTGTTTTGCTGGGCTACCTCTTGCGGTACTATTATTGTACTGGGCTGGGCTGCCTCCTGCGGTACTGGGCCCTAAGTGTTCCTTTTGTTTTTTCTCTTGGGCATCCCTGGCCTGTTTGCTTTCTTTGGGCTTCCTCATCCCTTTTACTAACTCTGCATTCTCATGGGCTATAACTAACTTCATTTGGGCTTCCCTGACCCAATTACTTCATTCTTATCCTTGGGGTTCATGGACTTGCCATTAACCCCTTACTTTCTTTGTTTGCATTACTTTTGGGCCTGCAGTGGCCCATTCTCACTTTTTTCTACATCATATACTGCCCATGGGTATGCTATTTCTCTCTTTCCGGGCTTCTTTAAGCTCATTTACCTCCTTAAGGCCCATTTGTTTATTTCATGAATCTGTGATCCATCATTACTGTCGCTTGGGCCCAATGGCTTCGCCACTTGTTTGCCAATCCTTTGCTGCCCTTGTTGCTGGGATTTTTGCCTTCCTCTTGGATCCTCAAAAATGACCCTCAACATTTAGCCCCCTGAACATATGAAGCGTTCCTGCGGTTCATATGTGAATAAAAGACCTTTCTGTCTTTCCTACTTCTTTTCTTTCTTTTCCTTCGCGGGCTTTTTTTTTTTTTTTTTTTTTTTTGAACAGTGGACCCCTCTATATATATACATTTTTTTTTCTTTTCCTACTGTGGACAATGTTTTCCTGCTGTGGACTCATCACCTTCCTTCGTGCCGGTATTAATGATCTAGGCATTTAAGAAGGAGTCCCTTTGCGTTTCAAACACAAACTCCTTCTTTCCCAAAAAACACACTCTCTCCGTTCCCTTTTCTTCACCGTTTTCTTCTCTTCAAACACTCGCACCCATTTGCTCCGATCAAGCCCTCATACTATGGCGCCGGTGAAAAGCCAAGGCTCCTCCCGCCATAAAGGGAAAGACGCCATTTCCGATCCTCCCGCTGCACTTGATGTAGGCGAGGAGGCCGAGTATTCTAAGTCGGAACACTCCGATGAGAAAGAAGCACAGCACGACCCTGACAATGAATGCGCCCCTCTAATCGATCCATGGTATGACGTCCACCCTCATTTTCCAAAGATTCCTGGCAATTATGCGCCGCCGCCGCCGGGCCGTGTGTGGCTTGCCCTTTGTCGGTGAAACCCCGATGTTTCTTGGGCCCCGTTGGCCTCTTTGGTCCCCGATTTAGTCATTCGCCAAGGCATTTTGCTCCCCGTGCCTATCCATTTCGAATTTGGGTCGGGTACCACCTTGGGTTGGAGGGAATGGGTAGATAATGAGTTATCTGATACAGGCTTTATAGGGTTATTGCAGCGAGTCGGTGTTTTGAAAGCCATCGTTTTATCTCGCTGCTTGTCCAACTACCGTGACCTCTACAACCTTCGTCACTTAGTTTGCGGGTGGTGTACCACCACCCATACCTTCTTCTTCTCCTGCGGCGAACTCACTGTTACTCTTGAAGATGTGGCCAACCAGTTACTCTTACCCGTCCTTGGCGACGCTGATCCTGCCGCTCTAGAATTTTCCCCGGGGGAAGAGGCCATTGAGGCCAAATTAAAGAAAAGGATGACCAGGAATGCCAAGTTGTCATATTGGGTTAGTTCCTCTTCCAAGTTCTCTATGTCCGCTCGCCGTGCGGCTTTCGTTGCATTTTGGCTCTGCAAGTTCGTTTTTGGGTCCCATCCCCATTATGCCATAAAGCCCTTATACTTCCGTTTAGCCATCAAGATAGCCGCTAGGGTGAGCCTGCTGTTGGCCCCTATGTTCTTGGGGAATCTATATGTCCAATTAGACATCCTGAGGAGTGATGAGAGTCAGGCGGGGTCTTGTCACATAGTTACCACTTCTGTTCATAGCACCATCCTGTAGTAGTTGTTATTTGAGTGTTGTGCCTAATATTTGGCAAAGCGTAGACCCGTTCGCTTTACTAAAGAGAAGTATCAATCATGCCCGAGGGTAATCACCGATTTCTGCGGCAGATTTGAGTCTGTTTTCCCGCTGGCTTTCCGTTGGTCTGGTTTGAAGCCTATCGGCTATTTTGTTGTTGAGTTTTTTGACGAAGGTGTTGGTTTTTCTTGGAGAGCTTACAGGAATTTGGGCTCTGGTTATACGTGCGTAGACTCTGCAATGGGTTTGTTTGTTGACACTGTCGGGACTACCACTCCTCTGACTGGTTTTGACAAGATAGGAATTACTTATTTGGCGGCCACCAATGTCAGATGGTTGCCTTACTTGGCCGATGAAGGCATCAGGTTCGTTCATTATCCTGCCAATCGAGTATGAAGACAGTTTGGATTGGATCAGGACATTCCTGATGCCATTTATTTTCTCATGGAGTCCCCCACTTCTATCCGACCCTTTCTACGGCCCACTGCTTTTAAATTTTGGAGCCAGCGCTTTACTGCTGTTACCGTTCCAGGCTCACTGAGGGAAGGTCTTTGTACTCCTGCCATGCATGGGTATTAGCAAGCTATGATGATTTCGTTCGAGCAAGAGTTGGTGGGTAGTCGCAGTTTCTCCCTTATTCCTCCTGATGGGCTCAGTATGGTTGTTTCGGCTAATCCTCGCTTGCTCCTGCCCTCCAAATCTGTGTTAGCGTATACCAGGAAACAGAACCCATCTGCCATCTTTGAATGGGACGAGGAGAAAAAAGGGTGGTACTGGCACGCTGGTGAATATCCTCCGGGTTGGGAGAAGAAGGTTAAAGTGACAAACATTCCCGCGTCGAGTAAGAAGGGACCTACCAGGCTTAAGTCTGCCAGTAAGTCCAAGCCTGCTTCTCCGAGGCCACCTACAGATGCCCCCCTGCTAGCAGAACACGAGGCAGCAAGAGAAAGACAACTCCTCATCCTGTTGCCGAGCGGAGGGTAAGTGACCTTTAAGATTTTTTTTTTCTTTCTTCTTCTTCTTTTTTTTTTTTTTTTTTTTCTTGCGGCCAACCTTGCTGACCTCCCTGTCTTTTGTTCTTCCTTTTCTTTTTTGCAGTCTAAGCATAAGGAAGATACACCAGCCACTCGTCCCATTTTGCTTGATGAGCCTGAGTCTGAGGTACCTTTCTTCTTTCTTTTTTTTTTTTCTTTCTTTTTTTTGCACGTGCTTCCTTCGCTACATACTTCTATTTTGCCTCATCCAATTAAAAGTTGCCTTTAGTCTTCATGTATACTCTTCTTTTCTTCTTTTTTTTAGGATGAGCCTGAGCCCCTTTCTGTGTATCACCCTACTGCCGAGGAGCTTTCTACCTCCATAGGTGTACCCATGGAGGGCTTTTTTGATGGGGCCGATGTAGCGTTTGCAACACCCACTACCTCTGCTGCTGCACATGGAGTTCCTGCTGAGGCTCCTATCCCTCCATCCGAGCCAGTACCCAGAGAAGAGGGTACTCATACTGAGAGGGTTAGTAAGACCACACTCATTCCTGCCAAGATACCTATTTCTCCAGAGGGAGTTATTCCTAGTGCTGCTCAGACCGAGGCTACTTCCCCTATCTTGCCCCTTGTTATCTCCACCAGTGACCCCTTCGCAGCTCTATCTCAGGCTGTGAAGGATGGTTCTTCTTTGGTAGTCACCCCGTCCTCTATTCCCAGTTCTGCCACACGTGGTCCTGATGTGGACTTATCCTCCGAGGAGTCCGAGGACATTCTTGAGGATTCTGAGGGTAAGCCCGTCCTGAAGAAAAGAATTTCTGACTCTGACAAAGAGGATAACACTCCCCTCAAGACTGAATTCATGGGTATGTGCCCTTCTTTTTTGTTTCCTTTCTCCCCCCCCCCTTTTTTTTTTACATACATATGTATCTGCATTGCTCCTTGCTGTTGTCTCCCTTTTATTCGTATGCATGTTTCCTTGTTTGCAGAGACCTTTGAGGGACTAGGAGTCGCGGCAGACGAGGGTGTGCCCTCAACCGCTCCTCCTGCCACTCCCATAGCACCTGTTTTTGCTGCTCCCTATGTGCTTGTTTCTGTCCTTCCTACAGCCCCCATTATCGTTGGCCCTGGTGAGTCTCCTTTTCCCTTATCTCCTTCTTCATTACTTCTTTGTAAGTCTGTCCTTTTTTAGACCACAGCTTCTCATTTCATGCCTTGTGCTTTCTTGATAGGTCCACTCCCTACTGCTCCTTCTCAGTTTGAGGTGGGCAACAATTCTGCCACCATTTCGAATCCTGTGGGTGAAGCTGCAGCATTTTTTACCCGTTTTGACCAGCCTGAGGTTAATGACCTCGGCCCTACAGAGTTCTGGGGTTTTGGGCCTCCTTTCGTAGATTTCCATGGCTTCCGAGTCCCTGAGAATTGCGTTTCTCACTTAGCGACGATCTATAGCAACCATGGTGACTTTATGCAGGGATTCCGCCTTGGTCGTTCTGCCAGAGAGCACTTCTTGATGATGCTGGGGAGCGTGATAAACGACATCAAGCATAACTTTGTCAATACTGTCTCTACCGAGAGGATCCTGTAGTAGAGAGCCGCGATTCAGGAGCTTATTAGTGTAGGTTTTGCTGTGGAGTTTGTTTTGGATCATCTCCGTGAGGTTGCTCGACCCTTCTTTATGAAGAGAGTTCAGCTAGCTGTTGATGTTATTGATGCGCGGATTGAGATTCTGAAGAAGGAGGTGGCAGATTTGGAGAGCCGTCGCGAGCGCCTTCTTTCTAGCATTGGTGGGCCTAGCCGTTTTGGAGATCAGACCCTCATTTCTAGACTTCATTGATGATGATGCAGTTTCCTTTTTTCTTCCTTTTGTTTTCCTTCTTTTACTACTTCATCCAGTACACTTATATGTTTCCTATAGCACTTATTTGGCGTGTGTTTGCCACAGTTTGGGTTTGTAACCATGATGCCACAGTTTGCTACTACTTTTACTATTGCTATGATATAGAGTACTAATACTTCGTACTTCCCCTTTTTTTTTTTCATTACATATTCATGAAAACACGTTACAACTCTGTCTTGTGACATAGTCACTTGAAAGAAAAAAGAAAAAAAAAAGGTAAAGGAAACATAAAGGCCCTTTTTTTTTTAACAAGACAAAAGGAAAAAAAAAAGGGACAACCACATTACTCTTCTCCCTAGGCATAATATCGTTTTAGCCATTTCCCATTGATGGGATCCATCAAGTCTCTACCATCCATTTGAGTCAAACGGTAATATCCACTTTGATGCACCTCCCTTATCACAAGGGGTCCTTCCCACTTAGGTGAAAATTTGGACGGTCCTGCCATGCCTCGCCTGACAAAGTCTGCTACTTTTAACACTAGTTGTCCTTCTGTGAACACTCTCTCTTTGGTCATCCTGTCGTAGGCTTCATTCATCTTTTTTCTGTATCTGCGGCTGCGCTCCTGGGCCTTTTCTCTCTTTTCATCAAGTTCTTTTAGATCTTCACGCCTTTCTGCCGCAAAGACTTCTTCTTCCTTTTCTTTTTCTTGCATCTGCATAACTCTCAGGGATGGTGTCATTAGTTTTGCTGGGCTTACTACCTCAGTTCCGTAGACTAAAGAAAAATGTGAGAAACCTGTGGCTGATTTTGGTGAATTTCTATAAGCCCAAAGGGCGTCTGGTAGGTGTATTGCCCATCCTCCCGTATACTCTTGGTTCATCTTACTGATAATCTTTATGAGAGTCTTGTTTGTTGCCTCTGCTTGCCCATTCCCTTGAGGGTAATAAGGCGATAACCGGTGGTGTTTGACTTGGTAGAACTCTAGCATCTTCCTTACATCATTGTTGACAAATGGCGTGCCATTTTCACTGATGATCCTATGAGGCACCCTAAACCTTACAATTATATTCTCCTTGATGAAGTTTGCCACTGCTCCTTCTGTGGCTTTACGGAGTGGTATTGCCTCTGTCCACTTAGTAAAATATTCTGTAGCCACTAATATCCATATGTATCCACGCGAAGGTGGGTTAACTGGTCCCACTAAATCAAGCCCCAAGTGTGGAAGGGCCATGGAGTGACCACGCCATGTAAATTCTGCGGATGAGTGTGAATCAAGTTGGCTTGTACTTGGTAACTGTGGCATTTTTTACAAATTATGCTGTGTCTTTTTTCATGGCAGGCTAGTAGTAACCCATTTGCAGCAGGCATCTGTAAAGCTTTTCTTTCCCTGATACTCCCCACACTCTCCTGAGTGTACTTCTTTTACCATTTCTCTTACTTCTTCAGGGCCCAAACACCTTAAAGGGTCCCCATCATATCCTTTTTTGAAAAGGACAGTATTATGCAAAAAGTAACGTGTTGCCAACCTCTTGAGCTTGTATCTTTCGCTGTGCTTTTGTGGCAGGATGCCTTCTGTTAAGTACTGTATGAATAGGCTTCTCCAGTCTTTGTTGATGAACACGGCGTAACTTTCTTCTCTGTCTAATGCGAGTTGGTAGGTCCCACACTGGGTTTGGACTTGGTCTGCATCTTTACCCATGTCCGGCCAATAGAAGTCTGCCCTTTGAAGTCTACGGTAAAGGCTGACCTTTCCGCATGATCCGCAAGTCTTGTCATGTACTTCTTTCAATTTTCTCTGGGCTTCCTCCTACCCCACACACCTGGACAAGATCCCACTTGGCATCCTGCGGTACAGTTCTCCCCTTACCAGGGCGTAGTCTTTTAGTACTTTTAGTCCTGCGGTGTCTTCTTTCTTCATCAAGGCTTCCTTAATGGAGATCCGCCAATCCCCTTTGCACTGTTCCTCTTTGAACTTTTCCTTCAACATCTCAATTATAGACTCTTTCCTCTTGCTGACCTCTACTCTGGTGCTATCCCCTTTGAACATTATTTGTGAGCCTAGTGCGACTAGCGCATCTGTGAACTGATTTTCGTTCCTCGGGGCGTGTTCTATTTCAAAATTTGAAAACTTCTCTTCCATCTTCTGGGCCATTGTTCTGTACGGGGCTAGGCTGGGTTCCTTTAGGGAGAAGCTCCCCTTGGTCTGGCAGACCACTAAATTTGAATCACCCAACACCCTTAAATGCTTGACTCCCATTTCGAGAGTTGTGGCCAGCCCAGTCAGGTAGGTTTCGTATTCTGCCATGTTGTTTGAATTGGGGAACTCCAGTTTGAACGGCAGCGCTACTACCTTATCTTCTTCATGGTACAAGACTACTCCCACTCCTCTAGATTGGATGGTAAAAGACCCATCAAATTTCATTACCCATTGTTCTTTGACCTCTTCTGCCATGGCTACTTCCCCTGGAACCTCATCATCCAGCGGGAATTCTTCCTCTCCTGGAAACTGTGCCAATAGATCTGCTATAGCTTGGTTTTTTACCGCCCTAGGTGTCCCCGTTCTCAAATCGTACTGTGATAATTGTAACAACCACTGGGATATCTTGCCAGAGAGGATTGGTTGCTGCAACAAAGCTTTAATGGCATGGGATTTGGTCATCAGCCATACTTCGTAAGCCAATAAATAATGGCGCAACCTTTGCGAAGCATATACGATAGCTAAGCACGCCCTTTCTGCCCTCGGGTAACGAGTTTCTACATCTTTCAAGGCACGGTTGATGTAGTACACTGGTTGCTCAATGCCACCTTCATTTTCTTGGGCAATTAAGGCACCAATGGCACACGAGTTGGTGGCCAGGTAAAGTAGCAATGGTCTTTTGTGGATTGGGGCCTGTACCATGGGGAGGTTCATCATGATCTGCTATAGCCTCTTAAAGGCCGACTGCTGCGCTTCCCCCCATTCAAAACTTTGTCCTTTCCTGAGCAATTTGGTGAAAGCGGAAGTGATTGATGCTAACCCAGGGATGAATCTCCGGATATATGAGACTTTCCCTAAGAAACTCTTTAGCTCCTTTACCGTGACTGGAGGCCTCATAGTTGCTATGGCCGTGGCTTTGGCTGGGTCTACATCTATTCCTCTGCTATGAACCAGGAAACCCAAGAATTTCCTAGAGGACACTCCAAAGGCGCACTTGAGAGGGTTCATTCTTAGTTTGAAGGCTTTGCATCTTTCGAATACCCTTTTCAACACGTAGAAGTGCTCTTCTCTCTTCTTTGATTTAACCACTATGTCATCCACGTAGTCCTCTAGTTCCTGATACATCATGTCGTGAAATATGGCTGTCATTGCTTGTTGGTAAGTTGCACCTGCGTTCTTCAACCCAAATGGCATTACAATGTAGTAGAAATTGCCCATGGGTGTTCAGAAAGTAGTTTTCTTCGCATCCTTTGGTGCCATTCTGATTTGATTGTATTCGCTGAAACCATCCATGAACGAAAACATGGCACTTCCTGCCACAGAATCTATTAGCAAATCCATATTTGGCAATGGAAACTCGTCCTTCGGACAGGCTTTGTTGAAATTTCTAAAGTCTACACAACACCTTATCTGGCCGTTCTTCTTCTTTACTGGTACTATGTTGGATAGCCAGTGCGGGTGTTGAATAGGCTTGATGAATCTTGCGGCCAGTAATTTTTGTACTTCTCTGACTATTTGCCCTTTTATTTCTGTGTGAAATATCCTGGCAGGCTGGGCCACTGGCTTGGCCTCTGGGTCTACATTCAGCATATGTGCAAGTAGCCTAGGGTTTAGCCCTGACATCTCACTATAATCCCACGCGAAAACGTCTTTGAACTCTTTCAACAGTAGTATCAACTCTGACTTTTCCTTCTCTGTTAGATTTGCACTAATTGAGATAGGCCTTGGTTCTTGTGAACCAGACCCTAGGTCGACTTCCTCCAATTCTTCTTCTGCCACAACTTGTGCGTCCTTTTCTGCTACAACTTCCTCATCCTTCTCTTCTTCTTTTTCCAAACTTTCTTAAGCTGCACAACACGCCAAGCTCTCGTGTTGCCATTCTTGGGTGGGGCTCGCATGCATCTCACTTGTGGGCCCCGCATGCCTTCATAATTTGTACACAATCCTGCAATCAGGGCCCCGGACCCTAACTCATTGGGGCATGTCGTCTGCGGCGGGTGCTTCTTTTCTTTTCCTCTTTTGTGCTAACAATTCCCTCAGGTTAGGCTCTGGATCACTTTGGATGTCTTCCCACTTAGGTACAAAGGTACGTCGTGGTTTTGATACTGAGCCTTCCCTAGACGGAGCCCATTGGTCGTAGAACATAGTTTCTACTAAGTGGGCCTCTGCGTGTTCAAACGGTGAGGGGTTCGCAACTATGCGTATCATCCTGCCATTCAATCTTCCTTTCACGCACTGGTGATAAGTGGACGGGACCAATCGATGTTTGTGTAACCATGGCATTCCCAAAAGCACATGATAGGATACTTCTGTTTTCACCACATGAAACTGAGCTAAAGAAGCTATGGGGCCTACTTTCAACCACAGCTGAATGTGGCCTACGGTGTACTCGCCCTTTCTGCCAAACCCCGTAACTTCCATTGGGCGTCCCTGAATTTTTCTTTCTGAAATTCCTGTTGCCCGTAAAGTGCTCAATGGAATGAGATTTATAGAAGCGCCCGTATCTACTAAGGCTCTCTTTATGGGAATTTGATTTATGGATGCTGCCAGGTAAAGGGGCCTCTTGTGGTCTGGGTATCCTACTTCCATATCCTCATCACTAAAAGTGATTTCGGTTGACTCTTGTAAGAGGGCCCTGTCACTTGGGATTTCTGCTGCCAAACATTCTACTCCTGCACCAGAGGCGATGCTTACCAATGCCTCAGTGGCTATCTTTCTTTCCTTTGCTGTGAGCTCCAGCTGGTCAAACAAATTTTTGAATTTGGAACTCTACTGTAAAGTGGTAATGGCCGCCGCAGGCAGGGTTGGATTTTCTTCTTCGTCCTCTCCTGGATCTGTGCAAATTACCACCACCACTACACCATTCCCTTTGTGGTTTGGGAGCAGGTTTCTTTGAACTTCTTGTTGGGACAATTCTAGAGTACCTTCTTTGATCCTGCGGTGCACCAGTCTGCGGAGCGCCCAACATTCTGCGGTAGGATGTTGTACGTAGTTGTGTAAACGACAAAAGCGTGGGTCCCTCCGCTCCTCTTCTGTAGGCTCCCTAGAAACTTGATTAGGCTTGAAAACCCCGTCTGCTATCCATTTGTCTAGCAGCACATCTAACTCTTTTGGAGTGCATGGTATGGCGGGGGAGTATCGTACTCCCTCCCCTCAGTCTTTCTTCTCCGCTCACCAGTAGATACTGCCATAGCCTGCGGTGCACTTCTTTTGTCCGCGCTTGGTTTTACAGATTGGGTAGTCTTTCTGGCCTTTTGTAACAATTGTGCAAACTTGGAGATCTCTAAGTTTTCCAGAACTGCCCTGTACTCCCTGATCATGTTTGTCATGCATATTTCCACCAGCGTCCTTTTTTCGTAATGATCATAGCAATCCAGTGCTATGTCCCTGAACCTTTTGATGTATTCCATCAAGTCTTCACCACTCCTCTGCTTGGTTGCTTGCAGAGTTGCAAGTGTTACCATTTCTTCTCCGTGGAAGTATTTAGTGCAAAATACATCCACCATGTCATCCCATGTTGGGATGGATCCTGGCTTTAGTCCGATGTACCAGGTGTATGCCCGGTCGCATAGTGATTTAGAAAATTCTCAAAGACACAAGTCTTCGTCTGCGGCGTGAGGGCCAAGGGTATCAATGAACTTGCTCATGTGCTTAACAACACTTCCCTTCCTGCCATCATACTATGCAAAGGCCCTTGGCTCATACCTCTCGGGGTATGGTTTACTGAGTACTTTTAGTGGGTAAGGAGGCCTTCGTGCATAGAATCTCTCCTTGGGTGCTTTGGCTCTTTCTTGCTCCAAGAGAGTCGCTACTTCAGCCATAGTAATGAAACGTCGTTCTGCATTCTGTGGGACGCCTCCTGCTGGCGTCTCTTCTGCCGCATGTTCTGGGTCATGCTGGCTTCCTTTCTCCTTCGTTCTATCTGTTTTTAGCTGACGGATTTCTTCCATCATCTGTTGTTGAGAGTGTTATAGGGCCTGCAACACCTCGATGAAGGTGTTGGCATTGTCTGCGGGGATCCTTGGTTGAGGTTGGGGTTCAGCCCCCATCCTGTTAACACCTTCCGCCTGGTTAGGCTGTTGTTGTTGAGGTATTGTTGGCCTTGATTCTGCCTGCGAGGGTACGACACTCATGTTTCGCGTTGCCCTGGATCTTGGAGGCATTTGTTCGCGAGGGCCTCTGTCCCTATCTGTTTCTCAACTCCCTAGTGAAGTCGTCAATTTAATGTAGGGGGCTTTTTTTTGTGTTTTGCTGGGCTACCTCTTGCGGTACTATTATTGTACTGGGCTGTGCTGCCTCTTGCGATACTGGGCCCCAAGTGTTCCTTTTGTTTTTTCTCTTCGGCATCCCTGGCCTGTTTACTTCCTTTGGGCTTCTTTATCCCTTTTACTAACTCTGCATTCCCATGGGCTATTACTAACTTCATTTGGGCTTCCCTGACCCAATTACTTCATTCTCATCCTTGGGGTTCATGGGCTTGCCATTAACCCCTTACTTTCTTTGTTTGCATTACTTTTGGGCCTGCAGTGGCCCATTGTCACTTTTTTCTACATCATATACTGCCCATGGGTATGCTATTTCTCTCTTTCCGGGCTTCTTTAAGCCCATTTACCTCCTCAAGACCCATTTGTTTATTTCATGAACCTGTGATCCATCATTCCTGCCGCTTGGGCCCGATGGCTTCGCCACTTGTTTGCCAATCCTTTGCTGCCCTTGTTGCTGGCCTTTTTGCCTTCCTCTTGGATCCTCAAAAATGACCCTCAACAACTACAAAACTTGAAATTTAAATATTTTATCTTTAATCTTTTAGAAATTTTGCAAGCATAGAAAATATAAGAAGAAAATGAAATCTAATGGTGGATTTATCAAAATCCACATCTAATAAAAATATATTGAATAGAGTTGTAGCCATTGGCTACAGCCAAAGTTATAACCAAACTTTGTTCTTAATCTAATTAGTTACTTCAAGAAAAAAAAATGTTTAGTTGCTGCAGGGTGGAAGATAAAGTCTAACAATAGCATTACCATCAACGAACCTCATACCACTTTAATTTAATTTAGCGTGCGGGTTAAGAGCATTCACATCCGGATCTCATATCTCATCTTATTTTACCATCTCAAAAAGCTACCTTATCAATTATATCATACCATTTTACAATACACCTAACATCCCAAAACTCTATTATTTTACCATCTTATTAAAATATTATTTTTTAATCTTTCTTTATTATTACTTTTCCAACATCCCAAATATTACTTTATTATCTGGATTGTGCGCTATTAAAATAAATTTTTTTTGGATGGCATAGCGCTACAGTGCAATCTCACATATGAGATCGCACTGTAGCGCTATGCCAAAAAAATTTGGCCGGTCCCAGGTATAGCCATCTAGTTGCTGGAGCAATTTGGGCCCAAATGCCAAATGTACTTTATAATTTGGCATTTGAGAAGCCCACTGTTGATGCTAAGAAGAAGGAGAATGTATATAATTCAATGGTAATGCTATTGTAATTGTTATACTTTGTCTTCTATCCCACACTGGTTAGCAACTAATTAGAATTTTTAAAAATATATTAATCTAATTAGTCACTTCAAGGAAAAAGAACTAAAAAATAAAATTCTAATTAGAAGCTAACCCCATGCGGACACAGGATAAAGTCTAACAATAGCATTACCATAATCTTCAAACTTATACTACTTTAATTAGAGTTTTCACCCATTGTTTTAGTCAAAATAAGATATTCAAATAAATCCCACACTTCATTAAACCTAAACCTAAGCATAATTATTTGCCTTTTAATATTTATTTCTCCTTGTCAGAGAGTGTTTACCTTAGTGGTACATGCTGACAATGCTTCATCATATTGAAAGGTGGAGAAATAAAGCTCCATATACAGATATACTCATAGATAATTAATAATAATAATGTATAGTTATACTTTATAAACTTTTGAGATGGTTAGAAATACTTACATCCTAAATATGTTGTCCTTGATGCCCCGTAGATTGAATCCACACCCTCTTTTTTCTCCCTGAAACATTAAGGGCTCGTTTAGATTTAGGGGAGAGGGAGGGGGAGTAGAGTAGAGTTGGCTGAAAATAGGCTAATTGTTGGCTAATTTTATTCTATTATATTAATTATTCAAGGAATCTTCCCAAGATGTTTATTTCCCCAACATAAACTATAGTTTCTAAACCTAGAATAAAATAATATTGGGCTAATTATAACTTACCCACTTGTGATTTGACCGAAATTTAAGTTGTCTACCTGTTATTTGAAATTTGGCACTTTAATCACCTGAGGTTAGTTCAGTTAGGGTTCTATAACCAACCCCGGTTAAAAATGGAGCTAAATATGTATTTTGCTCTCTTTTATGTTTCTCTCTTCTCAAAACATACAAAACACAAAAGAATAAGAGAAAATAAGATCAAAAAGTGAAAGTTTTGTAAAAATTAAGAACAAACATTACCACAACCATAAAAGCTTCCATTGCAAAACCCTCAACTTTTGATCCTATATTTTCTCGCTTTGTTTGTTTTAGTGATAATGTTTTCTAGAAAATTAGTTATTTTTCAAGAAGCACTTTTTATAAAACTATCTCATTTTTCAATGTTTGGTAGCAACTTTAAATGAGTTGAAAAACAATCTCTTAACTTCCTTTATTTAGCTTGTTATGAGATAGAGTTGTTTTCCAAAAAAAAAATAGTAGAAAACAAACTTTAAAAATAAGCCATACTTTTTATGTTGACCGAAGATAGTTTTCCTTTGACTCATCTATTTTTATGCTACCAAATACTAGAAAACATAAAAAAACTATCTTTACACAAAGTTTTCCATGGAAACAAACGAAGCGTTACTTTTTTATGTTTTGAGAGGAGAGAGAAATAAAAGAGAGCAAAAATACATGTTTAATCCTATTTTTTAACAGAGGTGGGTTAAATTCCCTAATTAAGCTAACCTCAGGTACGTAAAGTGTCAAATTTTAAACCACGGATAGACAACTTAAATTTCGGCCAAACCACAAGTTAGTAAGTTGTAATTAACCGAATAATATTTTAAATCTAGCAAAGAGATTTAAAAGCTTTTAAGAAACTCACCAAAACCAAAAAGCAACTTCTCTTTATTCACAAATTCAACTACTGCTTTGTTAAATTACGCTTAACTTGACATGCATACAAAGACAAATACAAACGTAAGAAACTTTACCAATACCCGCTAAATGCTAAAGGAAGCACGTAATAAGAAATTATTTGTTTTTGTCACATCTAAGCATAATGTAAATTTTCTCGTGTTCACACTTCACACACACATATTGTGTATATATTTGTGTGTAAAGTAAACTATATTCTCATTTAAATAAGTCGAGAGGCATAAACTAATAGCCAAAAGATGCAACCATATAGTTCAAACTTTAAACGCTAAGACCACTTTAAACAACCTTACAATTTTGGCAGAGATGATAGAAATACCTTTTAAAATAATGAACCATGTGATCAGTAGGGTGCAAAGGCAAATAAATAATGTCTTACTTATGATTAATTACAGTTGTTTTCTCCCATTAAATAATAATAATACATAGTGTTTCCCAAAATTTTATTAAGATAACTTTTTGAAAGCTCATCGTTCATGTATGATGTAACCCCATTGACAATGAGATGCGCAATGCTACAAGAGTTTTGCCAAATTTATTATAAAACTTCTATTATTTTTTTTTAAGAGAGTTTCAACTTATGACGTTCGCTCATGATAATAGCTCTTTATCATCAGATCAAGACGCTAATCAATTTTTTGTGTAAGTGGAGATTGAACCCTAGATTTCTTATTCAACCATACATCAGAGACTTTACGAGTTGAGCTAACTAAAACCCACTTGTATTTATAGATATGAAGTTATTTACTGGTGTAGTATAATTGACAAATAATTATACCAATTATAAGTTGATAACCATGAAATTCTCGGTTCGAAACCTCTTGCCAACATTTTGGGGCCACCTTTAAGGGATTCATTCCTGTAATAACTTAGTGTATATGGGACAAGGGATTGCATATACTCAAGGGAATTGTCAAAGACTCAAAGAAGTCTCGATACTTTAGTTTGTCAAAAAAAAAAGAGTTGATCTTGTCTCATATATATATATGCTACTTATCACGAATATTTTTATTGTCACTCTCTCCTCCTCCCTTCCAAAACAGTAGGAGAGGTTTATGGCCAGTTTGGTAATGTTGTTCTAATAACGTTGTTTGTATTTTTTGGAAAGACATGTAGGTGAAAAAGTGTGTGAAAATACGTGTAATGTTGTTTAAACACTGAAAACTGTTATTTAAACAACAGTAACAAACAAACCCTTAATTTTCTTGAGTTAAAAGAAAACGGGCTATTTGGTAATGTTATTTTAGTAATTAAAATTTTCTTTGAGAAAGAATAATTTAATATTTAATGACAATAATATATGTGATTTGGAGACAAGTTAAACACCATAAAAAATTAATAATTTATGTCCGACGCAATGGCTTGCATCATAATTTTGTGCCTCACGGTACTGCCGTTGACGCGTAAAGTTGACATGCACTAGTGTGACTATCTTCTTTCTGCGAAATTAACAGAAAAATTGATGTTACTCAATTGTCACCAAGATGTGAAATGCAGGCCATCCTAACCAATCAATAAGGAGAATTGTAAAAAAAAAAACAAAAACATATGAAACTCATGATGGAAAATAGGAAAGAACTTAGAAAACGACCAAAATGTATTTTCTTCAGAGAATATAATGATTCCCAATGTTTGATCCATCTCGATGGGCATAAAGTTGTATATTCTAAGACCAAGACTTGTTGGATATCATATCAGACTTGAGTAATGAATGTTTAGTCATTGGATTACTACAACCATTTAAAACGGTGAAAATGATTGATTTTTTTTTTTCATTCTTTTTTTATGAAAAGATTGCAACTTTATTAGGATGAGGATAAATTCAATACATCTTGAACTAAAACAAACTTAATAATATTTGAATTTTTCATAACTATCAAATTATCAATACCCTTAACATACTAAGCCAAGATGTGTGGTGGCTGGTTACCCGTTCACTTAACATTTGAAAGTTGCATAGTCTTGAAGACTTGTAGTTTTTGACAAATTCCTGCAATGATGTTAGAAATGGTCACTTGAGGGTTGCTTACACCTAGCACGCATCCGCAACTAGTTGTGAGTCACATTCAAAGTGTGCATCTCTTAGAGTACTTGCACCAGTAGGTACAAAATAGAAAAAGTACATAATTTACATATTTTTACATATTTTTGCTCAAAATTTACCCACATCAGCTCTTCTATATTAATGTAGCTATCCATTATTGCTACAGTAATTATGTAAATTTACACGGTTACTATAGCTTTGTAGTTTAATATTTTAATATTTTTTCTCTCTCTTAGTTGTACCCTCTCATTTTCACTTTCTCTCTTTTTCCATTTTAGAATCTCTCACCGAAACCCTCTCTCTCTCTCTCTCTCTCTCTCTCTCTCATCATCTTCCTCTCTCAAAGTTGCATGGTCATACGTCTCACTACCACTTGCCGCTCACTGCTTCCACCTCGCAAAGCCCTCTCCGATCTCACCCTTACCTTAGCCAAACCTAGACCCAAGCAACCCATGCCGCTCGCCACTGCCACCTCCGTGGAGGTTTTCCTTCTATTTTTCGTTGTTTGATTTGTGGGTTTGGGGATTTAGATTTGGCTTGGCTTTTAAAGATCTAATGTTGCTTGCACGTGCTTGGTTTGGATTGAATTTTGATTTCAAATGTATTTGGGTTCATCTCAAGGAAATTTTGATTAGGGTTTCAGGTATGGTGGATATGGTTTGAGATTTCCTTGGATTTGTGTTTTTGGATTTGTTGTTTGTGCTACGTGGGGTTTGCTGTGGATTTGGTTTGAGATTTCAGGTGTGGGGTTTGCTTCAACATGGGTTGGATATGTTGTATGTATTTTGGTGGTTGTTGTGGTGGTTGTAGTGGTGGTGGTGGTTATGGCTGAACATGTTGGGATAAATCTCTGTCTATGTGTGAATTAAATTAAATATAACCCAAGCAATAAAGAAAATAGAAATCAATGGAAGCAATAAAAAAATCAACCAACAAGAACACCAAGAAATTTTGTGAAAAACCCTTCAGTGTAGAGGGAAAAACCACGGAGCAAATCCGATCAATCCACTATAATAAAATAGAGATTACAACACTCAAGTTATACCCAAAACTTGAGTTCACAATAAATTGGAAAAATACAATAATATCTTTAGGAACAAATACAACCCCACCACAAAACCTAGTAGCAAGATCTTCCACTCTAAATACTTCAACTCTATGTGGTTGTAGCACCTAAATAATCATCATAGAGAAAACCCCCAATTTATCTTCCTTATGTGTCTTGAGAAAAAAAAAAATCACATTTTATTTTTTTCCTCAGTGCCGCACAAAGCACTAATCTTTTTCCTTCGATCGGCTCCAAAACTGTATTTCACTCTTTAGTCTCTCTCTGAATCTCTCTCTCACTATATTCACGAAACCCACCCGCACAAGCTTTATATAAAAGCTTTGCCGCCTGACACTCCTAATTCAATTAGGAATAGAAGTCTTTGACTTCTTGTGCAATTGGTACACCTATTTCAATATGAAATAGGATTCCATGTGGGCTGCTTTGTGAATTGAAGTCTTTGATTGGGTAGCTATCTGTGTGTTTTTTAAGACTTTGATTCTGTTTAATTATGAAACTGTGGTCCCTAAAGGAGGGAATTAAGGGCCTCAATTTGTGTTATTGTATCACATGGATATTCTAAAGAATTATGCTCAAACCACTCAAGCAAATTTTGATGCCTATGAATATTCATCGCTAACACAATCATATAAAAGAAATTCTGATTTCAGGGACTTCTCATTGATTTGCAGGAGTGAAAAGTAAAGATTATAGAACTTGTCCATGACGCTAACCAACACCAATTTAGTGGTAAAATAAATTAATCAAAGTTTCCTAAGTCAACAGTTTGCAATTTGAAAAGCAGATATAGTGTGCTTTAAAAGTCATGCAAATTATTTTCATTCCAATATCCAATGTCGGGTTTGGCTTATCTCTAGTACTTTTTTAATTAGAATCTCTTTTTGTTTTAATGAGAGACTGTTACGTCACCTACTAACTAAATAAAATGTGGAGATTAAAATCCACTACCATTTGACATTGTATATTTAAAACAAAAAGATATGTTTAATTAAAAAAATACTGTAGATAAGCCAAACCCTCCAGACTTAACGGAATGCTTTGAGTAATTTTTGATTTTTAAACAAGCAAAGAGGAATGATATACTCCATCTTTTGTCATTAACCAAAGAAGAATAATTAGGTTCACACACATCCCCAAAAATTTTGGGACATTCGCTTCCCAATATAAGTAAAAAACACCAATAGACTACAAAAACTAATCCTATAAAGTGACCAAAGAACATATAGAATAGAGCATGCAATAACAATGTGTTTTAGTGGAGCTTTGAGTCAATGATTATGTGAATATTGATGGCCGAGTTTTGGTTCAAAAAGCCATGACACAATTAAGTGTATGAAATCATTAGAAGCCACTAGGTTCTGCTCAAAGGATCTCAAAGCGTGGGACCTCCTCAAACAAAATGAATTAAGTACTTTTAACTATTACCTCTCTAAAAAAACCAATCACAAATTCATACCCCACTTGTGCAACGACCTATTCTTAACCACACCCTTTAATGCTTAAACAAAAAAACCATATCCTAGTATCAAAATCTACGACAATGACAAAGACTAGCAACAAATCCCAGCTACTTAACACACACGTATCCATCTTTCATCCATATCCACGTCATGGTTTTAAAAGCAGGATCGAATTAATAGGTCAAATAAATTGATTGGTCCTGATCATGAGCATAAATTGTTTAACTTATCAAGAATATATATCTATATATTATTTTACAATTGGTTCTAACAAGTGCGGTCAGTTACTTGTAAGTTTCTTTGATTAAATAAATTTATGGCCTATTTGGTACATGTGTTTTAACCTATGTTTTCATTTTTTAAATAACATTAGACATATTTTTACACATTTGTCACTCACACGTATTTTCAAAAAAATACAAACAACGTTATTAGAACAATATTACCAATCGAGCTCTTAATTTTTTAAAATATAAACCAATCAAATTTACATTAAAAAAGATAAAAATAATTGAAATAAGTTAAATCAGTTAAACTGTCAAGAATATATATCATTATATTATTTTATAATCAGTTTTAGCAGGTGTGGTCAGTTACCTGTTGGTTTTTTTTGGCTAGAAAAATTTAATTTTTTTTAATATAAATCAATCAACATTAAAAAATTTGCTAAAATGATTAAAATAAGTAAAAATCAACCAAATAATTTTTTTCTTTTTTTGTTGGAGAAACAACCAAAGGTTTTAGCAGGTGCAGCTAGTTACTTGTTGGGTTTTTTGACTAGACAAATTTAATTTTTTTAATATAAATGAATGGACATTAAAAAAAAAAAGCTAAAAATGATTAAAATAAGTAAAATCAGCCAAATTGGCAGTTACATTATTATGTCGGGCCGATTTTTAAAATCATAATATTATTATTATTATTATTATTATTATTTTAGATTAGATATAATTATTCTGAATCAGAAAAGCGTAGACTCGCGGCCTCACCTTTTTATTGCATATTCCAGAATCCAAAAGAGCTTCACATCCAAACACTCTCACGTCCCACCTGTCCCGTGTGTATACATACATATATATATATATATATATATAAATAAACACACAACACCTTTTCCATTTCATAATTCAGATCTATATTTCTCACTCTCTCATTTTTCACAAGTTGCACACTTCTCCAAAAAAAAAAAAAAAAGCAAGCGCTTCTCTCTCAACTTTTCTCACTTCCGTTAGAGTCGGCGCTTCTTCTCTGGTTAGTACTGTTTCTCTTTCTCATTCTCATTGCCTTTTTCCACTTTTTCCTCTATGCTATGTTTGTGAGTGAGCGAGCGAGTGATTTTCTTCGAGCTTCTTTGTTTATGGCGGTGATTCTCTTTGTCGTATCTTTTTGTGTTTGTGTTGGATTTGAGCAGTGAAGCTGGAACAAGAAGTTTGAGTTGGAATCGGTGCGGATTCGGATTCGGATTCTGCGTTCTTGAAAAAGGTAGAGAGAGAGAGAGTTGTAGAAAGTTCCAGAGAGTTCTTGAGACAAAGAGAGATGAAGGACGAAGGAGGTGATTTTGGAACGAAGATAAAGATTGGAGTCTGCGTGATGCAAAAGAAGGTGAAATGCGGCTCCGAGGTTCCTTTCTTTTTGCTCAGTATTGTTTTTGTTTTTTGTTTTTCCTATTCCATAGTAAATATGAAACAGAGTTTGTAATGAATCGCAGAATGTAGGTTATATATGGCTCTGTTTTTTCAATCTTGAGCGATTAATCTGAAATCTGATGTTTTCATTAGGCGAATTCTGGGCCGATGCGGCAGATTCTTGATAGGTTACAAAAATTTGGTGAATTTGAGGTACTTTTTGTTTGTTTCTGTTGTGGATTTGGCTTGTATTTCTTTTTGTTAAAGAAAACGAATGCAGATTGAAAGGTTTTACGCTAATGATTGCTTTATCTGCAAAGAATTTTCAGTGTTTATGTTTTGCTTCTTTCGTTGTGTGGTTGTAGATCATAGAGTTCATGGACAAGACCATTATTGATGATCCAATTGAGAGGTATAATTTTTTTTTTTTAAAGTGATTACATGAAACTTTAGTGTGATTTGGTGCATTATATCTTAAAGATATTGTTTTTATATTTGTTACGGCCAAAAGCTTCAAACTTGATATGCATATCACATCAGTAAACAACCCTAGCAAAAAAGATTATTATACCAATTTAAAACAATTAGTTTAGGTGCCTAGGTGGTGTTTTTTTAAAGTAATACTGTTCAAAGAGGAAGAATTCGAATTTCTAAAAAGTGGAGATTCCTTTTTTTGACATTTCATTGCTATTATAAATAGAGGATCAAGCCAAATCAGGTCTGCTTGAGGATGAAGGATACCCTCCTTTGAGTTATAATTTGTTTCCTTTCCGAATTATAGTTTGATTAAAACAAATTGTTTGACCTAGTAAACTTTTTTTTTTTCCTGATGTAAAGTGAAAAGTTCTTATCCAAAAAAAAAAAAAATCCAATCCAAAATTATTAAAATATTTTTTTCCTCGTTTCTTGTTTTTTTTGTTTCTTTTCTTTTCTTGTTGATATATGATGACTAATTTGTTGTAGTATTCTTATTTCAGCTGGCCAATATGTGATTGTTTAATTGCCTTCCATTCTTCTGGCTATCCTCTTGAAAAGGCTAAGGCATATGCTGCTTTAAGGAAGTAAGCTTTACATCTTCTTTTGCATTGACTATATTGCAGTCATCAATCTCAGCGTTCTCTTTTAACAGTCCAAAATAGTTATTATAATAACTATAAGTTTCGTACATGCTCTTTGTGATCCAGGCCTTTTATAGTAAATGAATTGGAGCCACAGCACCTTCTTCATGACAGAAGGAAGGTATATGAGGTATGCTCTCAAATCTTTTGTCGGGGTTTAGCATTTCATGGTAGGTTTTTGCATGAGGTTCATTTTTTCTTTGAATCATTTGTGTTGGTATGATCATTTTTTTTTTCTTAAACACTTCCATTCTTAATTTCCATGTTTAAGGGATAAATTATTTACAAGGCAAGAGCCTGTAGAAGATTTACAAGAATTATTAAGAAGAATTTGTATCAAACAGAAAAACGGAGAAGCGTGATTTATCAAGAAGAAGAAAGTGTAAATGTAATGCATCAGCATTTATAGCGGTAGATAGAGCACCTGATGAAGTTGAGCTCTAGCTGCTCCTAACTTATAAACCTCCTTGACTTCCTAACAGACCTCTACAACTACTTAACAGCCTTCACAACAAATTCTGTAACTAATCAACAGCCTAACATACTAACTGTTTACTTCCATAATTTCAAGTTTTAGTTGCTTTATGAAGTACTTATTTGAGTTCTTCACTTCTTCTGGTAACGGATGCCCATGGTACTGTTAGGCCATCCCTATAAAGTACTCATTTTTAATTGAGTCACAATGGGATCACAGGCAAGTGCTTGACCATGGATTAGTTACTGGGGCGTTTGGTTCACTTAATGTCACATCACAATGTAATGTTAGCTTTATGTAATCACATTATAGCAATATGACATGACCTTGTTTGGTTCACTAGTTACATTCCCATGATATTCCAAAAATGTAACATTGCAATCATTAAAATTTTAGAATGAATTTCCACAAATTTCCATTTGAAATTACCAAGTAAAATTATATTTTTAATAAAAAATCACAAAATAACTAAACAATATTTCACTTTCTTGTACTTTCTCACCAACCAAACAACTTAGATCCAACAAAATTTCCTATCCAATTTCACAAATGTCTCTTAAAATCAGATTTCAAATTCTGTACATCACAAGCAACACACAAAAGATACAACCATGTATCTCTTGAATCTAAAGCTACAAAGTTGGAGAACTAAAATATTCAAATAAGAAGGAATTTCTATGTGGATGTATATGCTTTAGTTGTTTGGGATTGATTGGGTCATGCTAGGTTTAGTTGCAGACTTATGATTTTGTTGGTATAATTGGCTTGGGAAACATAATTTGGATAATTGGAATTTGGTTCTAGGCTGTTTGATGTGGACTATTTGGATTGAATGTAATCGGTGTTTTTTTGAGGATACTAAGAAATCTCTAGCTCAGTTGTTAGATTTGTGCCAATGGACTCTCTTTGATTGGTCTCAGTGTTGGGGTCTCTTGGATTGTTCTGCTCTTTTGGATTTTCTTTTGTCTCTTAGAATGGTTTCATGACTGTTTGTTCCTATTTGTTTTTGTTTGCTCTTTGTTCACTATTGTGAACTCTGTGTATCTTTACTTCTGTTCCTTTTTCAATAATATTTCCTTTCTTACCTATCAAAAAAAAAAAGGAAAAATAAGAAAAGAAAAGAAAAGTGAGCCAAAGACCCATACACACCCCAAACTTTACACAAACCAAATCAATTCCAAACTCTACAAAACAGAATGGAAATCTCGAGTTCCATAGCCTCCAATGTCGTGGCCGAGCTTAAGCCCAGCCTTGCCGAGCTTCTCTGCCACTAGTACCATTGGCTTTGTGGCTAAAGAACCAGAAGACGATGCTGCCAAAACCACCACCACCAATGGCTTTGAGGTTCGCCGAAGAAAACCCTAGGATTTGATGACGCCATTGTAGCTTTGAGATTTGAGCTAGGCTAGGGTTTGATTTGTGAGAGAGAGAGAGAGAGAGAGAGAGAGAGAGATGGCTATGTTTAATTTTCAGTTTGTGAAAATAATATATGCAAGGGACAATTTTGTAATTAAAATTTATTAGTATGGGCAATTTTGTCAATTTGATAAATTATAACACTCCAATAAATAAGTAATGTAAGATTACCCCATTTAATAAGGTAATGAGATTAAGGTAATGTGAAATATTTTGTAATCTTAGATTACCGCAATCCTATGCACAACAAAATGAACCAAACACCGTAATGTTCACATTACGGTAATGTGACCTTAATGTGATGCGTATCACAGCGAACCAAGCACCTCCTAAGGGTATTTAAGTATCACCCAGTCTTGGAGTATGTATATTAAGTACTTCATGCATGAACTTGATTATAACTGAACTATCTCATGCCAACTAATTTTATTTTTTATTTTTTTAAATGTTTTGATTGTTAACAATATTGAATGATATAAAATTAATATGTTATTTTTCTGGATTCAAGCAACTACAAAGGTATGGAGTCCATGTTCCAAGATATGCCCTTGTAAATAGAGAAGTACCATATCAAGAGCTGGACTATTTTGTTGAGCAAGAAGATTTTGTTGAGGTTCATGGTAATCGTTTTTGGAAGCCATTTGTGGAAAAGCCTGTTGATGGTGAGTTTGATTCGTATATTATTAAAGAAGTTGTTTTATCTATGCTGCTTCTTGTTGTTGACATTTATACCATTTAATCTGATATGATTCTTTTTGGTTATTTCTTCTTGTTGCTTGATACTTTTACCTTGTTACAAAAGAACATCTACTAATTTGTGGCTTGAAATTGCTATTTGCACACTACATTTGATCTGATGGCTTCATTATATATTATTTAAAAGTGTACTGTGGCATTGTTGAACCAAAATTATTGGCAGCATAATTGCATCATAAAAGTTTTAATTATTGTTTATCTGTTTGTTCATTTTCTTTCAGTAGATTATTTTTTGGAGATTGGTTACTATCATAAAATGTTAATACCATGCCTTCCATAATTTGTAAAAGCAAACATTAGTAAGAACAAAACTTTTGAGGGAGCAATGATAGCAACAATAAATTGAAAATAAAAAAAATGGAATATGGAATGCACTTTTGTTTGTGGGCTCTTGGCAAACAGCAGATTGTCATCATACAAAACATGTAAAATCTCACATAATATTAGTTTTGATTTTAGTATTTTAATTTAAATTGACTCTATTGTTTGTAGATTGTAATTTGCCTAGTTTTTTTATTTATTTTTTTTTAATATAAATTTTTGAATATTACAACAATGAAGCCCAAAATATGATGTTGTCAAAATAAGGGTTTATAAATTCAAGTAGTGGGGATAAGTGGTTTGATGGGCTTGTGGACCAAGTGGGCTATTATGGATAATTTTGTTCTCTTTAGATGCAAGTTCTCATATTGACTGCTTTTAAGATGTGCATTAATTTAAATATTTTCTTTCTCAATGAGCATATATGGTACTGACTCTAATTTTGTGTTTCTGTGAAGGGGATGATCATAGGATTATGATATATTACCCCAGTTCCGCAGGTGGAGGCATGAAGGAATTATTTAGGAAGGTGAGCGATTTTTTGACAGCACTTTGTCTACTTTATATGGATTCAAAACATTCTAAGTCATTATTAATATTATTTTTGGTGTTGTATATATAACGATATAGGTGGTTCATAAGTGTAAATGATACTTCTATCAAACGGATGATAAATTTGCAAAAATTAAATATAAACAAATTGTGTTTATGTAGAATGTAGGTTGGTTGGCTCTTGCTGCCTAAGCAAAAACTAACCAGTTTGTACTCAGTAGGATTTACGATTTAGTCTCTTTTTTATAGGTAAAGAAATAATTTTTTTTGCAAAGAGACTACTTCATGTACCAGGAACTCAAAGAAGTCTAAAGAACTACAAAGAACATAATTAGGTACAAAAAGACAAGACTAAGAACTTTGGAATGGAGGTTGTATTGGTGAGCCCCTATACATGAGGCCAAATAAGTAAAGAACCTATAAACATAGCTGACAATTGAGTCCCTGTACTTTCCAAAACCTCAAACGTACGTCAGATATGTTCCCTCCAGATTGTCCACATCAAACATAACAACACTTAATTCCAAATGTTGGAAAAATGCTTATCAACCCAATTCCTCTAACCAAACTAGAGGTCAATTACCTTTCCTTTATAACACCTACCGAAATCCCAAAAGGCTAAAAATTTGAAAGGAAAAACTCCCCAACTCGAATGCAACACTGTACTGTAGTAATAGATGATCCACCGTGACACCGTCTTTCCACTACACCGACACATATAACACCCCCATAATATCATTTAACCTCAATTGAGGAGATTGTCATATGTGAGGATCTTTCCACTGCAATCCAAGAAAAAAAAAAGATTTGTTGTGGGGCCTTAACTCTCTATAGATACTCCTCCAGGGGAAGGCTGGGTCATATCAGCCCTTTATCGCCTTCTCTATTTAAAAAGATATCCCCCCCCCCCCCCGACAAATGGAATGGGAAATCCACCAGGTACTATGATAGTCACTTTTGCTATTAGATCTAACTCCTCTATTAGCTCTGTAAACATTTTTACATTAAAATATTTTTGGTTATAAATAGGAATTATAACTTCATAATCAAAGCGAGCGTACTTCATTTTTGGAAACTTGGCTTTAAAGGCTCGATCTAAGTCATCAAAATAGTAATTTAGCAAGACTTGGGAAAGAAACCCAAACTCCGAACCTGTTGGAATTCCCTTTTTCTCTGACCAGGGTGTCCAAGCTCTTTCTCCTGTCTTGTCGATGAATGGCCAGGTCAGAAACGAGGAAAGCAAGTTCAAAAGGTACCTACCAATTCTACCTCCCAGTCATAAAAATCTAGAAGAAATCTCACATGTCAACTCCTTGTGTCCTCCTTATTTTGTCTAACCAACATGGATTCTTCCCACTCTTCTCTTGCTATAGAGCAATAGTGCAAAAATATAAAAGCCACCTTCAAATGTTGATCACCACACCATCTGTCATGTCAGAATTGAAACTGACTATTAATACCAACATCAAACTGAGTTTACTGTAAGAACCTATCCAACCTCATTCTATTGCTCTTCAATAAACCACAACCATGCATTCTTGTTCTGTACTCCATCTATCCCATTCCTCAACATGCTTCATATTACCTTCCTTTATTAATGTGTCTCCCCCATCCCAAAACACAATAACCATTTTCCTAAAAGAGCTTGGTTGTAAAAGGCAACCTTCCTAACACCAAAGCCCATTAGCATTAGGGGCATAGACTGCATCCCATCCCACCAAATGATGTTTAAACTCATCACCCATGCCACCCCATAAAAAATTACTCTGTAACCTCTCAATCCTGTCGGCCACACTATATGGGAATGAATAAACAAAGGTGATTGGAGGGTAAGTTCGACAAAGTACTCTTCAATAGTGTTAGTTGCCCCCCTTTTGATAAGTGTAACATTTTCTATCCAGCTAACTGATGTTCCATCTTCTCTAGAATGGGTTCAGTAGGATCTAGTTTTCTCAAGTTCTTCTGGCATGTGAGTAGTTTGGTAGGTCTAATAAGATATTCCCATCATCATTTATGACATAATTGTGAATAATATTATGTACTCATGCATACTAACAGTTGTTCTCACATATGAATGTGTCTAGTGGATCATCCATTGTTTATGTGATGGTTTATAATTTTTTTCTGGCTTCTATATTTATTATTCATATATAGTCACATATGTGATCATTATTTGATTTTAGGTTGGTAATCGGTCCAGTGAGTTCCATCCAGACCTTAGAAGAGTGAGGCGTGAAGGCTCGTATATTTACGAGGAATTTATGCCTACTGGAGGAACAGATGTCAAGGTTGTGGATCTTAATCTATTCTAATGCAGCATGAAACTTGTTTAATACATGTAAGAGAAGACCCAAAAAACCCAAATATAATGACTAAATAAAACTTTCACATTTGCAAAATTTTTTACTCTTAATGGTAATTTATCCCCCCCCTCAAAAAAAAAAAGTTTTACTCTTAATGGTAGCTTCTTTTTTTAAATGTTTATACATATGTGTGCGTGTGTGACTATCTATGTAAATATATGCATTTACATGCATGTGGTCCAAATTATCTGGAGGAAGATTGGAATAGCCTACCAGGTGCTCTTTCACACTTTGAATGCTTGTATATACTCTCTTTACATCTAGTTTGATGCTCTGATAAGTTTGTTGCAAAGGTAGGCAGTTACAACCAGTAGGCCTTAGAATTTATCCACATCCAGCATATGATTCCAAATATTAATAAATTAGGAAATGGTTTTTTCCCTTGCCACATGGCTTTCTGTTGACCCTTGCTGGCCTCAATTTGCCATTGCTTGAATCTTTGTTTTTGTTTGTTTGTATGATGTTTCTCAAAAAAAAAAAAAAAAGAAGATCCAATTAGTTGGTTTTAAATGATTTTTTTTTCCACAAAATGAATCTGTTATGTCCTGTTTAATTCTGGCATTTATTTTTTCCAATGCTAGAGTCTATTCTCTACCATTTATTTGTTGTGTTATTATTATTTTTTAATTTTTCTTTTTACAAATGGTTGCTCGAGTAATGCCAGTGATTGTAGGTGTATACTGTTGGAACTGAATATGCACATGCAGAGGCAAGGAAGTCTCCCGTTGTCGATGGTGTTGTCATGAGAAATCCTGATGGGAAGGAAGTAAGTTGTACATATAACACATTTTTGATTACCTGTACATCTTGCATGTAATTTGTACCCTTCTTTGTTTTCTGTTGCAACTATTACTGTCATTTGCATGTTAACCTAATCTTTGTCTATCAAGTTCTTTCTATCTTTTTAATTCTTCCGACAGTCAAATTTCTTGCATCTAGGAGGCATTCATGTCTGGTGCCACTTCAGACATTTATTTAAATCTTCAACCTAAAAGAAACCACCACCACCCCCCCCCCCCCAAAAAAAAGAAAAAAAAGAAAAAAAGAAGAAGATATGTGCCTAATGTTTCTTAAATTTCTTGCATCTAGGAGGCATTCATGTCTGGTGCCACTTAATATATCAGTCGAATTTGTAAAAACATGAATGCTGGTAGTTTTTTAGCTCAGAACTGATAATATTTTTGCAGGCAGCCCCACCTTAATAGAAGAATGGTTCAGTTGAGGTTGTTCATATTAGAGGAATCATATTTAGGTTAACATTATCAATAAACTTTCGATTTCATAAGTCAAATGATTTAGGCAGTGGAGGGTGAGGTCGTGGTTCAAGATCCATTGGGCACTTAACTTATCTATAAAAAAATAAAAGAAGAGCTTGAGATATTTTGGCCAATTGCAACTAATTCAAGTGGTTTCCCCAATGAGCAATGATATGGTTCCAGTTAAGGTCACAAGAAAGACTATATTTGGGGGGAAAATAAAGGCTAGCGAGAAGACAAAACTTGATGTTTAAGAATTAATTAAGTTAAGCTGAAAAAATGTCAAGAGCCTTGTAACTCAGTGGTATTGCTTGGTTTCCTTTATGAGGAGAATCAAGGTTCGAATCCTCCCCCACTTGTAACAATTAAATTATCAAAAAGTTGAGGAGAAAAACATTTATAATTTTGTGAAGTTCTTGCCTTCCTTTTTTGTTTTTTAGTAATTTTTTTTTTTTTTTTGATAAGTAAAAATGCTAGCAACAAAACAACTTGATAAAGTGGTACCTTGTGTTTTTTTGATATTGACAAAAATGCTATTTTGGTAGCAGTTAATTTGGTCCTTGTTATTTTCCACTTGCAATCAATTTGGTTTCTATCATCAAATCATAACTTTTCTTGCATTTTCTTGCACTTTTTGGCAACCAAACACATCAAATTTACCAATCTCCAAGTCCGGTAGACACACATATCAATTCAGCAACTAAAACGAACCTGGATTTGGACCCAGAATGATTGCAAACTGAAATAACATAGATCAAATTGATTGTAAGTTGAAAATAATAGGGACCAATTTAAGTGCTATCAAAATGTAAGGACCAAATTGACTTTAAGTTGTAAATAATAGGGACCAATTTTAGTGCTACCAAAATGTAGGGACCAAATTGACTGTAAGTTGTAAATAATAGGGACTAAGTTAACTATTATCAAAATGTAAGGACCAAATTGACTGGCTTTTGATAATTTGATAGTTACCATGGGGAAATACTAAAATATAAGTAAATAATTTAACAAAGTAAAAAAGAGAATACTCCACTATGTATGAAGTACAGTAGAGCACCTGCAAATTACATTATTAAATTTAAAAGAACAAATTATACAAAAAACAAAAGTGGAATGAATACTTCCTGACACAAACATCCAATCATACAAAACTATAAAGAATAGAAATCTTATTTGATAAGTAAATTTTCAAGCCAATGAGCTCTAGCTCAACTGGCACTTCCTTCCCTTGCAATTGCTAGGTGGAGGGTGAGGTCGATTTTACTACTCTCATAGTGCTCATGTATTTGTGCCAACAAGAAGCAAACAAATCAATAATCATCCTTAGCATCTAAAAAGAGAAAAAGACTAATGACAAAATCTCTCTTGCTACTAAACAATGAAGTAAAAGGTGATCTACCACTTCTCCACTTTCCTTACATGTGTAACACAAATCCTCAGTGGTTATGCCCATTTTTTAAAGATTGTCCACTCAATATCCCATACAACTGTCCAAGTCCAACAAAAAATGCAACCTTTTGTGGAATCTTTGTCCTTCAAACATTCTATCGTGGGAACCCAATATTCCCTTTTACTTTTAATGCTTCCTAGTAAGAAAAAACACCAAATTTACTAGATCCTGGATGGAAGCTGTTCAAAAGATAAAAAAATGTTGAAACAGATTCTAACTCCCCTTCTTGGAAAGCTTGAAAAGGTGAAAATAAAAAGGATGGAGGGGGTTGGGGAACGTCTTCTATTGGGGATTCTAATACTGTGTTTCCTGCTCCTCCAGCTTACTCAAATATGATGCAATAGAAGCTTTACAGCTATGGAAAACCAATTGGGAAATTGGTTTCACAAAGGAGAATCTTCACATTACAAATCCAAAATTGAACTCGAGCACAATTTGATAAATCCCAACCACATCTATTACCTTTCTAATAAGCATGATTACTTGTCTCTATGACTGATCTTGTTCAACCCCATCTCTTTAAAGCCATTTCCCTAATAAGGTTTGGACATAACTTCCTTACGTCCAAACCAACAGCCTTTATAGGAGAATAAACCTTGTCCCGACCATTATATTAAATTTAAATTTCTTGCCATCTCACTTAATTGATTTTGGTGTCCTTTATGCGTTTGCATGGTGTTATTCATATAATGAACCTAGCATGCACATGTATTCACTATTAATGTTTGCCTAAATTAGAAAACATCTACTGTTTCATTTAACTTTAGTTGTTCAATTGAATTTAAATCTTTAATTGTTGACCGTAATGTATAATCTCCATATACAAAATACTGTACTATGTACATATATAGATTGGCCGAATCTAACTGCAATTTGGTGTTACCCTTACAATCTTCATATCATGTTGTACAATCCAAAAGGTACACTTTTTTTCCTTATTATATATTGCGGTTAAGAGCCTTTGTAGCTCAACTAGTTGCCACCTCCTGGTGTTTCCAATGGAGACATCTAGGGTTTAAATCCCCCCTCCTCAGTTGCAACTATCGAATAAAAAAAATAAGAATGCTATATTTTGTAGCCACAAAAAAATTTAGATTTATCATACTGCATTCTGGGGCAAGCAGCCTTTCATATGATCCTCATTGTGTTCTCATGAAATGTTCAATCTTTCACTTTTTCTAGGTGTTGTCACTAGATTAAGTGCTTCTCATTCCAAAGTTGACTCTTTCTTTGTACTCTATTGACACCTACATATCATTTTAAACTAGCTATTTTGTTTTAGTGCACATCTTATTCTTAAGGGAACCTGTTCTTTCTGTCATCATAAATATATAGCCTTGTCTCAATTTTATATTTTATCCTGTTCACAAACTCTATCTAGAATTATATCTTCAAATGGATTATTCAAACTTGAAAGAAATTTGTGTTGTGAATGATTGGCATTCCAAATTTCAGAATCGAAATATCTGAAGTGCATGCCCAGTTACTGAAACCTACTAAGAACCTGCTACATTTTTGTGGTTTATTTTAATACTAGTAAAAGAGTGATTTTTGAAACATATGTTTATTATTTTGTTTGACAGGTGAGGTATCCCGTGTTATTGACACCTACTGAGAAGCAAATGGCAAGAGATGTTTGCATTGCATTTAGGCAAGCGGTATGATGTGTGGATGTGGTAACAAGTAATTAGTACCTTGTTCCAAGGCATTATTGTTATTTTTTATTTATGATCATTTTTATTTCTGAGACATTCACTAAAGGCTGGTTTCCTTTTTTCTTTTTTCTTTTTAATTGTTTGTGATTGCCAGTATATATATTTATCTGGTCATGCCATGATGATCCCAAGAACTAGTAGTTGCTGTTAAATTGTTATTTGGATAATTAGTCATTCAACTTTGCTAATGAATTTTTCCAAATTGACAGGCTCAATTTATTAGCCAGATCTTGGATTTATTAATTTTTATTTGGGATGTAAAATTGCCAACTATTTATCATATCTGGATTTTGGAATGTAACATTGATAGGAGGTGAAGCTTATTTGTTGAACTTGGTTTGGCTTTTGACTCTTTTTTCATGTGTGGCACCTTTTTTAAACCCTAGTTGACTTTCTTTGTTCACCCATGTCTATGCTTCACTTGCTTAATTGTTTTGTGTGGGCATCCTGCCATGTTATTTTTGAAAAAAAAAAAAGAGATAATTTCTCTAGTATTTGTGAGAGATAGTTTGGGTGTATTTGGGTTTTGGTTTCTTGAGAGAGCATTTGTGCTACCATTGTAATCTCCTTATTTTCTTAGTGAAAACATTCTCCTCGGCACAGCCCATGGATGTAAACAATTTTCTGAATCACGTAAATGTAGTATGTTCTTTACGAGTGTGCTTGTTAATTTGTTTTTGTTTCTGTTATAGGTTTGAATCTTGGGATTGCTATTTCACAACACTATCCTATTTTAAAGTCTTATCATTTGAACTCTCTAGATTTGTTGGGCTCTTTTGAGTTCTAAAAGTTGGGATGATAAGATGTCTTTGGTTTCAACCGGCTGTATGTGAGTGGGTTCTATGAATATAACAGAACTTTACATGGTTATTCTAGTGTACCATGGTACTATGAATTTACAGAAAACCAATTTACATCCAGTTCAAATCATGTATAAGAATCATTAATCCTTAAAATTTCATGGTTCAATATGAAATGCACAAATGCGAACACACATACACACTGCATTGAGAAATCACTTTCTTGTTAAATGATTTATACCTTGGGTGAATTTATAAGTCGTTCTTGTTACTTGCAGGTTTGTGGGTTTGATCTCTTGCGTTGCGAGGGACGTTCATATGTTTGTGATGTGAATGGGTGGAGCTTTGTTAAAAACTCTCACAAGTAATCCTTCTTTTCCTCCTCCCCCCCTCAAATATCATAATGATTTAAGGGGGCACTTGGTTCTTTATTGCCAGCATGATTCCAACATGAATTATTTATTTATTTTTTTAATGGTAAATATCTGTATGAAACATTCTCCTAATCTAATAACAATTCTTACATCAAGTATAGTTGACTTCTATCTCACTTGTAGTATACCATTGTAAGATATTTTTTGATAAGTAAGAAAACATTTTATTGAGAAAAGACTACTTCATTGAAAGGATGTAGCCGCCAAAAAAGTATGTACAAACAACAAAGGAAAAAAGAAATTGTGTACAAGAAGAAAGAGAATCTATAAACATCTGAATGGAATCCCTAGAAGTGAATCCCCATACACAAGACCAATCAAATAGAGCCCCTGCAAATATAGCTATGAGCTGATCCCTAGTGTGCTCCATATCTTTGAATTTACAAGCATTACACTCTCTCCAAATAATCCACACGACACATTGTGGTACCAAATATTTGATCAGTGCTTCCCTAAGCAGTTCCTCCATCCTGCCAATAGATCAATAACCCTCTTGGGTAGAACCCAAGCAATGCCAAACGATCTAAGAGCAAAACTCCATAACTGGGAAACCGCCCCACAATGAAGCAAGAGATGATAACATTCTCCCCACTACACCGGCATAAGCAGCACCAATCCACAATTATGACACCCATTCTCCTCAAATCATCACCTGTGAGAATTGTTCCCCATGCGGCTGTCCAAACACAGAAAGACAGTTGACATGGAGCCTTCACACCCCAAATGCTTTTCCATGGAAAAGTAGTAGAGCTAGATCCCCTCAGCACACCATAAAAAGAGCATATGTCAAAATCTCCATTCTTCTTCAATCTCCACCATAGCTTATCCCCAACCTCATTTGGAGGAATCCGTGACTCCAAAAAGTGAAGAAAGGCCCCCACTAACTCCATCTCCCAATCATTAAAATCACGTCAAAACCTTAAATCCCAACTCCACCTTTCCTCCACAATCTGACTCACCAACAAATTTGCCACGAACACCTCCCTATTCGTAGCATTCTCAAATAAAATCGGGAAAGTTACTTTCAGCGGCTGATCCCCACACTAGCTATCATGCCAAAACTGGACCCTATTCCCCAACCCAATCTCAAAATGTATAAACTTACTAAAACTCTCCCACCCATCTGAATACTCTGCCATTAACCACAACCATATGAACCCCTACCAGCCCCCCCATTCCTCCCAAATTTCAACACTATCACACGCCTCCACAAATGTGTCTCCTCAACCCCATACTGCCACAACCACTTTCCCAGTAGAGCTTTATTAAAGGTAGTGATTTTCCTAATCCCCAACTGAATACTATGCTAATAATCACAAGCACATGCTGAATGGTTCAACTAAGTCATTTTTGTTTTTACTGAGTTATCTTCTTAACTGCGGAAATTGCTTTCGTTTCTTTGTTGTGAAAAGTACACTTGGTTTCACCTTCCACATACAGGTATTATGATGATACTGCTTGTGTGTTGAGGAAGATGTTTTTAGATGCCAAAGCTCCTCATCTCTCTACAACGATTCCACCAACTTTACCATGGAAAGTCACTGAACAAGTCCAGCCTTCTGAGGGATTAACTCGTCAGGGAAGTGGGATTATTGGCACATTTGGGCAATCTGAGGAGCTACGTTGTGTAATTGCCATTATTCGTCAGTATGTTGCATTTTCCTCAGTATCATTACTTGGATTAGTTGATTCTTTGTTTTCCCTTCTGATCTCTGTTTAAATTTTGTAGTGGCGATAGAACTCCCAAACAGAAGGTGAAGTTGAAGGTTACTGAGGAAAAGCTGTTAAACTTGATGCTGAAATACAATGGGGGACGGCCTAGGGCTGAGGTAATTATTTTTACATCCTCTTATTTTGTTTTACTTTATATTGGATAACTTAAATACTTATGGATTACTTATTCTGCAGACAAAACTTAAAAGTGCTGTCCAGTTGCAAGATTTGTTGGATGCCACACGAATGCTTGTACCTCGCAATAGGTATCATTCTGCATTTAGAAGTTTCTCTAGTTGAATTTTTTGTAATTGATGGATGAAACTCACCCGTGCCTGTGCTCCTGCCAAAAGAAATGTTCACTGATACAACTTTTTAAAATGTATGGTGTAGTTGCTTTCAAAAATGAAATGATTCAGTAGATTCAGAATATGTGTTCTGCTCTTGGCAAAAGTTCTTTATTATGTATGTATTTTTTAAAGTGATTATTAGCATAGTAATCTCTAGTCGATAGGAAACTGTACTGCTTATGCTTGCAATTTTTAAGAAATTTTTTTTTGATAATTCAATAATTACAACACGGGAGAGGGATTTGAACCCTAGATGTCATGGACATACCAAGATGTGCCAACCAATTGAGCTACAAAACTCATGGCACAATTTTAAATAAATGCAATGCTTCATATTGTTATATATTCAAATAGGTTACAGGAAACATAAGAGTAGACATATTTGTGTTTTACTCCTGTCATTTATAAGGTTGGGAGAGATCCTTGAGATTTTCTCCATCATACAAAGGACATAAATTGAGTGTAAATGAAGATATGATATTCCATTCCTCAAAGGGAACTGTTCCTATTGGAACTGTCAGAGGCTTGGAAGTATGAAGGGTCTTACTTTTTGGTCAGCCAATAGCTTACAACTGATGCAGTGAATTCTTGTAAAATTGAGAAAGTCATTCATAACCTCAGATATGGCTTGAGTTTGTAGTTAAGAATAAGTACGTGTGATTTCTATTTAAAACTTGTAACCAATTTTGCACCTCATTAGATACTGAGATGTGAAGGTTCTATATTAATGAACCAACACATATTCTTAAGAGGGGTTGATGCCCTGCACCAATTTAATTGTATTTTTTCATTAGGAAAGCTGCCTTTCTGGAACTAAGATGCCAGAGCACAGTGACAGATAGGAACAGGATCAACAGTGGGTGTTAAAGCTTAGGGATTTTAACCCGTGAGCACACAAATCACAAAAACATATAGTTTCTCCCCCAATCTTTTTGAAGAAATTATTAAGGTCCAGAGTGTCTTGAGAGTACCTAAATAACTATATCATATTTATGATTTAAATAACCATATTATATATTGTTTAAAATGGAACAGTAAGTAGATGCTTTATTTTGTTACCCTGTATACCAAACAAAGGATGCAGCCTAGCGGTTAGCGGTCAAGCACTCCTGGCAGGTGGCAGCATTTTTTTCTATCTTTTTAAGCGTAAAGATGTGTCATTAATAAGAATGTGGTCAAATCCTTGCTGCATTAGTAAGACTTTTGTGAATCCCACAGATTCCACTCTCCACCAATTTAAAAGGGTCGCATCAATTCAACCTTTTGTGAAAGGAATTGTGTATCCTAGTTTTGGATAAATATTTGGCATAAATGTGTCAAACATTTGCATTACTAGAGAAGTGATAAGAGCAGAAACTAGAAAAGGATTCCATTCCCGGGTTAACTTCCCCAAAAGTACCAAAATGGCTATTTGGTTTTTTTTTTTTTTTTTTAAATTTTTTAAAAATTTTTTTTTTTAATAAATTCTTTAGATAGGAAATATCCTATTTGCTAGTTTATTCCTATTTTGAAAAAATAGCAATGGTTCTGAATTAATGATGACTATTTTCACTATCTAGACCAGGTCGCGAAAGTGATAGTGAAGCTGAAGACTTTGCTCATGCTGAAAAGCTTCTTCAAGTCAAAGCCGTGCTTGAGGAGGTTATCTTCTTTCACTTCAAGTTATTCACATATAGTCATTTTTCTTATGTTAGTCATAAGTGCAATGCATCTACAGTGAATTTAGTTGTCATTCACTAACTAAAAGTTAGGAAAAAAAAAACTTTTTATTTATTTAAATTTTCACCAAATAACGGCAGTTTGACTTCAAGTTAACTTTCAACATTTTTCTCAAAGTAAAAAAATCATTTTGATTTTAGAGATTAACTAGTTATATAATTGAAGTTGGATTATAATTCCTCAACTTGAGCTGAGGTGACAACACTGCACATGATATAATGACTGGATAGTAACTACATGCCTAAATATTTGGATCATCTTCCGTCCGAGATTCATATCATCCTTATATTCTGCTTTCAGTATTGTAATTTTTTTTTTTTGTGTTTCCAGAAAGGACATTTTAGCGGTATTTATAGGAAGGTTCAACTAAAGCCACTAAAGTGGGTTAAAGTCACAACAAGTAATGATGAAGGGGAGGAAGAACGACCTGTTGAAGCTCTGATGGTACTCAAATATGGGGGTGTTCTTACGCATGCTGGCAGAAAGCAGGTGATTATAATCAATACATCATGCATATGTTTCTGTATTTTGATTAGTCTTAGCATATATAAGGAATACTCCAGTGATATTGTTGCTAAGAAGTACACTTACGTAAAATTGTTCCTGTTACACATGTATAAACAATTTGTTCAATCTCTTAGATTTAATTTTGCGTCTCACTTCTTTGCAGGCTGAAGAACTGGGTAGATATTTCCGAAATAATATGTATCCAGGTTATAGTCATGGATCTTTCTCATTTTAATTTAAACTGTTCTTATTCTTCTCAACTTTGCGTTAGCTAATTCAAACTGCATTGATGTATGAAGAGGCAGTTGACTCATTTCAACTGTTTTTTTAATACCTTTTTGCATACCAATTCTGTTCCTTCAAGGGTGGTGCAGAAGCCCTTATAACCTATAAGTTAAAACTAGACCATGGATTTTGGAGAACTTTTAGATGATTTGGATTCATGAGATCTCCAATTGTTTGAGTTTGCTATTCATCCCTGCAGCCAGTCATGTTAGTTCCCAATGAGTATGACTTAATTATGATGATGTAGCTCATTGTAACTTCTCATGGGTGCATATCACCTTTGATTTGTTGTCCATGGTTGGTGACCATGACATGATCCACTCCAATCTATCCTGTTACTACATATTTTCTAGTGCCATTTTCATAAACTTTGGGTATTATTCTGTCTCAATGAATACATGTCTTTGTTTAGTTGAGAAACTTTGTACTATTGTCCTTGTGCGTGTATCTTGATGAAGTTTTATACTAGTGCAGGTGAAGGGACTGGCCTACTTCGCCTCCATAGTACATATCGTCATGATCTTAAAATTTACAGCTCTGATGAGGGTCGTGTGCAGGTATAGTCATTTTGGTGCTCGTATGGCTATATAATTGTTAGAACTATGATTAAACGATTAAATTCACTATTTCTTAACAGTTTAAACTTTTGGGAGAATTGGTAATTTATCTGTAGTAAATCTATGCTTGTATTATTGTCTTCTTACTTTAGTGTTTTCCTGTCCTCCCATGTTTCTCAGACTAATTTTCCAGTGTTTATGATCACTACTTTTGACTTTGGCATCATTTATAATTTACATTATTTACTTGGAATTCATTGGCAGATGTCTGCAGCTGCATTTGCCAAAGGCCTTCTTGACCTAGAAGGGGAGTTGACACCAATCCTGGTCTGTAGCCTTTTCCTAGAGAGAGTTTGACTGCTTGTGGAGGTTTAGGTTTTATGACTGACTTTGTCACCTATTCAGGTTTCACTTGTCAGCAAGGACTCCTCTATGTTGGACGGACTAGATAATGCCAGTATTGAGATGGAAGAAGCGAAGGTTTGTTTTGCTTCTATACCTAAGTTACACATGACTTTTTGCATATCATATTATTGTCATTATTATTTCTGTCGGAAAGGATGGTCTCTTCTGCATCTACTGGTTTCATTTAGTATTTAAAGATAATTAGATTAATAAGAGAGCTCTGAATGGGCTTCTATAATCTTTATTACCTGGATAGCTGGTCTCTACAAGGTTAAATAGGCTCGTTATGATCATACACATCTCTTTCCTCAGACTGTTCTTCCAGCATAGAGTTCCTTGTTTCTCTTAGAATAGCCTCTTGATCTCTTCGCCTATTTGCCCTTTTTTGTTCCTTTGTGTTCATCATCGTGAACTCATTGTTTTTTTAAATACTCCCTCCGTCCCAAATTGTTTGGCCTAGTTAGAAAATCCCAATTATTTAGGGAGACATCATTAACTACCTTATCTCTTAAAAAAAGTTAAAAATTTCCTAAATTACCCTTAAAAAAATTTATCAAAAAATTATTTAATTTGAATAAAGATGGCATGAATAGTGGATTTCAAAATTTAGGTTTTTAAATTTTTTTTTAATTAAAAAAATGCTCCTACAAATAAATTAAGGGCGTAAAGGGAATGTTAATAAATTAATGGTGTTTGACTTTTCAAACAGGACATAATTTTGGGACATCCCAAAATGGAATACAGGCCAAACAATTTGGGACAGAGGGAGTATTATTTTTGTCAATAAAACTACTCTTACTACCTATCCAAAAAAAAATCTATTTACCACGAGTTGTAGATTATGAAATTTGCCATGCATTTGAGAAGCAGCATTGGTTCAGTGATTACTATTTATATAAACACTTATTTTACTCCATTTTGAAGGGTTAGAGAATTCCATTAATGAGCTTAAGGCCACCTTCTTTGGTTCACTAATGAAAGAAGGTAGCCTCAAGCTCACTTCATTAAGCCACTGATCCTAACAGTGATTATTTTCTATTGTTGGGGTCAGACTGAACAAACTTGGTTTTGCAAAGCCACGCTTCTGGATTTTGGCATCTTCAAAGCTTTAACCATTGTTATACTATGTTCTGAACCTATAAGTGATTTCTTCCCCCATTTTTCACATTTAATTCTTTGCAGGGTATGTTGCATGATATAATAACTTCTGTTGCAAAGACAGTCCAAAACAATGGATCATCCGAACTTCCCTGGATGGTTGATGGAGCCGGACTTCCTTCTAATGCATCTGAACTTCTTCCAAAATTGGTAGGTCTAAGTGAATTAATGCCGAAGTCCCCCTTTTTATTTTTCTCTTTTTTCGGGCTTTAAGTATATTCCAAGATGAATGAAATAAAAAGATTTCATTGCAAGCACCTTTATCTGACCATGTTGAAATTATTCAGTACTCTGTAAGGGCCTATTTGGATTGAAGGGGGAAGGAGGGGGAGTAGAGTAGAGTTAGCTAAAAATAGGTTAATTTTGAGCCAAATCTACTTTACTCTTCCTCTCTCTCCTCAATCCAAATGGACCATAACAGTTCACACTCTAACATGATTAATGGGTCCTCTATGGACTCCACATGTGGGGCCCACTTATGTCAGGGATGAATGTATATGGAATAATCTCTACTGACAATAAGGCTCTAATGGTGAATTTTATTTTATTTTTTTAATTTTATTTAATTTTTTTTGCTTTTACCTTTCTTTTATGTTCATTATTTATTTTGTTTTATTAAGCTTGTTTTTCCATTATTGCATTATTTCAAGTTGCACCATCAGTTTGCTTGTTATATTATTTATTTATTTTAATTTTCAGCATTGCATAAACTTAAGATGCAAAAGATGTCAATATGTTTGCAACCTCTCTACTTGGAATAGGGACATTGATGAATCATAGATTTCATTTTGATTTTGACATCACTACAGATCAGAACTACTAAATCGAACAAAATTTGCTTGTTTGTTGCGTATTTTTAATCCATGTTTCATTTGATATTGCATTGTTAGAAATGATGAAATATCTATATCCACCTTGTAATAACGAAATCAAAGTTGTCAATTCCATTCTAGCAACCATTTGGACTTGTCTATTTTAACTGTTTATTTCGGTACCAGTGTATTTTGGCATACTGTTTCGTAGTTGCTGCTATATATATATATATATATATATATATATATATATATATATATCAATGTTGTTAAAGCGCACTTATAGATCAAAGCTCAAAGCCCTAAGGTTTAAGCGCTTTGGCATGCTTTTTGGCACTTTTTGAAGAAGCACAAAGCATGCCTAGGCACATTTGTTTGTTTGTTTTTTATTTTTTGGGGCTAACAAATATATGAATTGTTAAAATTAATTGCTTAATCTTAAATAAAATGATTTGGACTATTGATTTATCATACAAACCTTTTTTTTTGGATAAGTAATGAAAATTTTATTGAGAGAATTATCATAAAAACATTATTCTTAAGGTTTTAGATATATGTTGATTGAACCATATACTTTATTTGATCATAACTATCAAAGTGATGTATTTTTATAAAGTATGAGAGTATAAAATGTTATGTTTAAACATTCTATGACTAGATTATTATCTTGTTTTTCATTAACTGTTTTTAAATGCACTTAATAAAAACCTTATGAAATTGAAATAACTTAAAATTTGAGCTTACAAATTTCATACAATAGTGTAAAATGTATAACTATTTTGAATTTTTATTTTTTAGCATTATATGTTATAATATTTCTATTAGAGGTTATTATATATTATCAGTGTTGGTAAATAAATACACCTAATTCTTCATCATATATAGTTAGATCACATCAAAGTATCAATTCAAAACAACATAATACAGATTCTTAACATCACCATTAAATACAAGGAGGTCATTACATAACAAGGAGCCCATTAATTTAGGACGAATCAATACCTTAGCGTAATTGAACCAAAATTCAAATTTCAAATTAAATATTCAAATTCAATTTTCATATTCTAAGAAGGTTTTGTTGTATATATATATATAAAGAACATTTTGTTCACATATCGGCTGGAATCACCATAGCAGCCGAAATTAGCAAAATGGACTGAAATAGGTGGAATGGACCAGAATTTAGGCCAAGGTGGAGTACAGGTGATTTGTACCTACCGGTTAATTAATCAGAACAGAATTGTTTGACCGTTCTAGCCAGAACAAAATGGAATTGGTGACTTAGGATGGAATACTTTTTCTAGGATGCTGGAAGATTTACGGGTTGATTCCTATTTGAGAAACAATGTGTCTTCTGCTTGTATTTTAGAAGTCATGCAGTTACATTATGCAAAATGTACTAATCTTATCTATTTCTGATGGGAATCAAGATCAATTGATTGAGAACTTGAACTAGAATTGCATTAAAATTAAGAATTAAAGCTGGAATTACAGAGAAACTGGAGAAACAAGTTTCTGTCCAGGTCTGAAACTAAATTATATTCACATCAAAAACTGATTGTACTCTTACATAGCAAGCCTATTTATAATCTTTAACTATTAGGAAATAAAGTAGCTAATAGTTACATAAGTCAAAGCTGTAATTAAAGAGAATACATGGCAGATATGAGAAGTCAAAATAAGGGGGCTGCTGGCTGCCCTAAGAGGTCAGAAAGGGTGGCTGGCTGTTTGGCTTGTAGAGGGTGGCTGGTTGTCAGTCCTAATGGTAGAGGGGGGTTGGTTGGCTGGCCTAAGGATAGAGGGTGGCTGCATCAATTTCCCCTTATGCTTATGGTGCAGTTTATTAACTCTTGTCGACTTGCAACAAGTGATAATTTTGCATTTGCAAGGAAAATGATTTTACAGCCTTTATTCATTATGTACTTATATTTTGATTATATATCTTGCAAATAGGTGCAATTGACTAAGAAGGTCACCGAACAAGTAAGACTACTTGCCAGTGACGAAAAACGTACAGAGGAATATGAAGTGATTCCACCTTATGACCAAGCAAGGGCACTTGGTAAAACCAACATTGATGTTGATCGCATTGCTGCTGGGTTACCCTGTGGTAGCGAGGGATTCCTCTTGATGCACGCCCGTTGGAGAAAGCTTGAAACAGACTTGTATAATGAACGTAAAGAGTAAGTAATCTGACACTACTGACTTATTGTAATTGTATTTGGAGTGTAAATTCTACAAGTGATTGCTTGCACTATTTTCTTTTTGCTATGTGGTATGAATTCTGTGAATATTTTAAAATTTTTTAATTTCTTGGAAGTTGAGCTGTGTTTAAATTTTTGACGATTCAAAATCTAAAAAATATGACTAAGAGCATTTGCATCAGTCAATGTAAAATTGAAAGGGGTCAATTTTGCACATCCAACCCCCAAAACAAACCCTCATTAGTTAAGCGAAAATTGTGTAAATTCTCATTTTTACTACAATAACTTTACATGCAAATATATATTTTTTATTCTTTTCTTCTCTCTCTTCGTACCAGACCTGCTTCTCTCCTTCGTCTTCCCCTTTGTAGCAGACAGCCACCCCAACCCAACCACAAAACCACCACCTGACCCGGCCTCAGCCAACGCCTGACCCAGCTAAAAAATACCAACTCGGAAATTGGAAATCAAACCCAAAATCATTACCAGCAAAATCAAACCCAAACTCGGAAATCATTACCAGAAATATCAAAACCAAAATTAACCTAAATCCAACGAATTGGAAAACCCAAAATAAAACCATCAACAGAAAACCCATAACCCAAACCCAAATCATAACCAGAAATATCAAAACCAAAATTAACCTAAATCCAACGAGTTGGAAAACCCAAAATAAAACCATCAACAGAAAACCCATAACCCAAACCCAAACTTGGTTGGCATCATGGCAGCCCAACAGTGGCAGAATGTCTGAACTCGGTGCCGTTGACGAGCTCCAACAGAGAGAGAGAGAGAGAGAGAGAGATTTCTTCTGGTCTTTGCCACTCTTGGTGGTGGTTGCAGCAGTGGAGGGAATTTGTGAGAGAGAGAGTGAGAGATGTGGAGTGGTTTGCTTTGAGTGATGGGGTTTGGGATGAGAGAGAGCTGAGAGGAGAGAGAGACGTTTGAGAGAAATAAACTAGGAAAGAGAGAAATAACGGGAAAAGGGATGAAATTAATAATAAAAAAAGATTGAAAAATGATTATTTAAATCAAATACAGCATATAATAGATAATTTGATGTGAGTGTTTTTGAAAAGTGGTTGTGTAAAATAGAAAAAGTAGGTTCTTATGCTAAAATAGATAGAAATTTCTACACAAGCTGATTCGAATGCTCTAACACTTTAATGAGATATTTTGGACTATTTTATATTTGGTTGAAAGAGAAATGATTGCTGAGATCAGTGTTCTAATTGTTCATTATGATGGACTGATATTGTGGATTCCCTTGCAGGCGGTACGATATAACACAAATTCCTGATGTTTATGACTCATGCAAGTAAGTCATATTTGCTTTCCCTCATTATGCCTCCCTTTGAATGTGTCCAAATGAAAAGTGCATGGCACCAATAGTACAAGAGTGATTTTTGGAAAGACACAAACTGGATTTGTCAAGGCATTAAATGCTTCCCACTATTTTGTTAAAAGATGACTATCATTATGGATGAAGGGAGAATGCATTAAGTTGAACTGTTATTTTCTATATGATATATTTGTTTCTTGGTTTAGCATCTTGTTTCTTGACCTTCCAGTGATAACTTACTGGTAATTGGTGGTTTGATGAGTTCACTCCTTATCTTGGGTTTTTCCAAGGGAAAATTTTCAGTTACTAGAAGTACTTGTATAAATGGGTGAAGGGTTGTATAAAACATGGAATGTAAAAGATTACTTACATTCAGTGAGGAGATTACAAAGAAAGTGGCATCAAAAGGTAAAGAATTAATGGTAGGGGATATTTCAGCTCTACATAGTGGGTTGGATGAGTGGGAAGGGGATGATGGTTTGGGTGACTCGGAAATAGAATCGTGGTCAGAGGGGGATTTAATGTGATGTGATGTGGAGTTGCTTTGTTGGCAGGATGGTGAAGACCCTTTGTTGGTGGAACCTCTGGCTCTGTCCATTCCTGTGGAGGAAGATGAGCTTAGTGGGGGAAGCCAAGGGATGTGATACAGGGGAGAGCACTCATGCATCGGACTAGGTAACAAGGAAACTAAAGGTTTTAGGAAATTTTTGGGCACCTGGAGGCCTTTGCAGCAGAGTTTACAGGTTTATTAAAACCAAGGCTACAGATGTAAAGAGGAGGCAGAGGGTGATCAGTGATGGTGCTGAAAAAAATTGTCTATGATTGAGATGAAGGGTAGCAGGGAGCTGAATATTTTTGTTTAGTTCTCTGAATTATGAATTTAGCTCAGCTAAGCCAAGAAGTGCTAGTAGGGTGAGTTCAATGATTTTGCATTAATAAATCTTAAAATCAGTTCATGGAATGTTAGAGGGTTGAGTGATAGAGATATGGACTATAGTATTTGGCCTGTTTGGAGCTCAATGGGTTATGCTGCAGGGAGTTCTGGATATGTTAGCTTCATGGCAAGGTTGGTTTGGTGACTTTGGTTGTCATCAAAACATTTTAATTAATAAAGTTTAGTTACTTATCAAAAATTAAAAAAAAGATTACTTACCTCTAAAGGTTTAGGTACACGAGCTAGTCATCAGAACATTTTAATTAATAAAGTTTAGTTACTTATCAAAAATAAAAAAACTACTTACCTAAGGTTAAGATACATGAGCTACTTATTCTAAAATATTGTTTCAAGGAATCTTGTTTTGCATGTTCCTACAAGGAAAGAGCACTATAATTGTCTGATTTAATAGTGAATTAAAATTTTAGATTAGGGGAATGACATATGAGTGACAGTAAGGAGTCTACAGATTTTGCACACAATCTATGGTTGTTCGTGTTTTGCTTGTTCAGACTCTATTGCGTTATGCCTAAGAGGGTGTTGAATATGCTGGCTTGTTGGAAAGGGAGGTTTTGGCAGACATTGTAATGCTAGCTTTGGGGGTTGGGGGGTGAGAGTTCATTATGCATCACGTGGACTATTTGGAGAAAATGCAACCATTATACTTTTGAAGGGATTGAACATTTGCCTTTGGAGTTAAAACTGTTTGTAGTATGCTCCATGTATGATTGGATGGCTGCTTTGAGTGGTCACTCCATGTAAGATTGATCTTTTTTATTTTCAGTAACATTCTTTAATCACCTATATATATATAGGGTTGGGTTTAAGTTGCACCTGATACGATAAACAATATTACACCACTTAATAACTTGCTATTGAATTCATATTTTGAAAATCTCACCATTGGATTACATGGTTTATATGTTCTTAACATGCATGCCAATTTTTATGACAATCAGATATTATTTACCATTTGATCCATAATCTCATATTTTTTGCATTATTTTAAACTACAAAAACTTGAGTTTAAACAATTAATTGATGACATGGTTATTGATTTCTGATCACCTTGAAATTTTGCAAGCATAGAGAATATACGAAGATAATGTAATCCAACAGTGGATTTGTCAAAATTTGTATCTAATTAAAAAATATTGAATTGTGTAACATTGTTTAAAGTTACACTAAGTGTAACTTGCACTCAACTATATATATATATATATAGAGAGAGAGAGAGAGAGAGAGAGAGAGAGAGAGAGAGGTGACACTGGTCTGGGTTGGTCAGGTGTTTGGGGACACATCATGACATGATGAGAGATATATGCATGTTACACACTTACCTGCATCCATACCATATGTACAGAGTACAAAGAACTTATAATTTTCAGTGAGCACGCAAGGGCCAAATGTTAATATTGTGGTAGAATCTGGAGAGAGTTTTCTGTGATTTTTTTCATTCTCAACAAAGGTCTTTTGTTCCCATTAAGTTCATCTATCTTATATTGCATCACATTTTTTAATAAATGTAATTGAAATTCAAGTTGATCATTTAATCTTAATTCAAAGTTTGGCATTTCACGAACAGAGAAGTTTATGTTCTTATGTCAGTTGTATACTTGTGTTCTAGCTATGATAATATATGTTATGCTTGGCTTACTGCCTGACAGGTATGATCTCTTGCACAATGCACATCTTAATCTAGAAGGGTTGGATGAACTCTTCAAAGTAGCTCAGGTAATTGACAAAATCAATTTTTACATGCATACATCTTTAGAAGGGAAATGATTTTCATTTTAATATTGATATAATAGCAAATGTTCATAACATCACTGCAGTTTGTATGTTATTTTGATATACGACTAAAGTCACCACATAAGAACTGTATACTCTATTGATATGTGATTCAGTGTGTCCAGCAAGATGTCCGTCTTTGTGTTCTAAAATTTACTTTATTATGATTGAAAAATTTAATTTCTTCTCATGTAGCAGAATTCTTTAGTCAGTCTTATATCTGGATGAACAGTTGGAGGGGGAGGAAAATGGGGTGGTTGATTTTCCACCTGGGCTCACAAATCTCATTTCCTCCAAATTGGGAGGAAAATGAAGCCAAATTAGGCCTATAGATAAAATTACAAATTTTACTCTGTATTGACTCTGTACCAGTCCAAGTCAATATCGATTAACTGCTGAATCAGACTGATTTCTTCTTCCATTTGTGCCACTGTAGAGAAAGCAAAAAACTAGTTTTTGGAACACATAACAGTACCAAAAGCCATCAATCCTTCTTCAAAGCAGCATCAAATAACACCAAAATTAAATGCAAAGTGCTTAAATTGATGAAAAATAAATAAATAAACAAAATACATTCTAAATTATGAAGAGAGAGAGAGAGAGAGAGTAAATAAAAAAAATCACATAATATGCTTGGTGATAGTCTTGGCTGAGAGTTTCAGCATAAGCAGGTGTTGACAACTAAAATAATGGAGGTTTCCATGAGCATCTGACATTAGGAAAGCTGAGCTTTTAGTTGACATGCAATCAATTAGTTTGTTCCATGGGTGTGAAAGTGAGCTGTGAAGAGAGAAAAGGAAAGGGAGGGAAGAAATAAAAGAAGAGAAGAAGAGATTAGAATTTGTGAAAGAGAATTTCATGAGAGAGAAAGGGGAAAAGAATGAAAAGTCAAGAATGGGTAAGTTGAACTGAATAAAGGCCTAAATGTTTTCTTTTTTAAAAGTGAAACTTAAAAAAAAAAAAAAAATTTATTTTCTATATATATAATAGAAAATTTACTTCTTATCTTATGGGGCTATAATAGTAAATTTAGACAAACTACTTGTTTCATCCTCTCATTTTTCTTCTCAATCAAGCAAAGAAAATTTATGTTTATTTTGCATCTTTCTACTTTTCCATCCTCCATACCAAACACAAATCTTTTTTATCCTCCCAACCACAAACAGTTTGGCCCCCTCTAAAAAAAAAAAAAGGAATCGGCCCCATCAAAAGAACAAAAGGCGTAAATGCACTTTTAGACCCTATATTTTGGCTTTTTTCCATTTTGGTCCCTACATTTTAATTTTACCATTTTTAGTGCCTAAACCAATTAATACGTGTTATTTTCGTCCTTTCCGTCAGGCAATCGACGGAAATATCTGAGGTGGCATGCTAAACGTTGACATGGCAAAATAATAATAATAATAAATACCATGTCAGCATCTATGTCAGCATCTAATTTTAAAAAAAGTATATTAATTTTAACAAAATTAAAAAACATAAAAACAAAATTTAAAACATAAAAATACATCAGATTTGAATAAAAATAAACAAGAAGATGAACCCAGATCACAGGAACACAAGAACACGAACCCAGATCATAAGAACACAAGAACACGAACCCAAATCATAAGAACACAAACCCAGATAACAAGAACAGTACTCAAAGAATTTTTATTCCAAAATTTGTATACATTCTTCCGCCAAAAATCAATTGTAAATTAAATAAAAAATGGGTGTTGTGTTCTTCCACAAAAATCAAAACCTAAACTATCAAACCCAATGACCACCACTACAATCCACCACACTAACCCATATCCACCAGCACCAAACCTGAATGACCTCCAGCACCACCACTACCAGATCCATCACCACCAAATCCTACAATCAAATCTCAACCACAACTCAAAACATATTTTGAACCATTGAACAACCCAAACCCCCCACCATCACAGATCAAAGAAAGAGGCACCGAGTAGGTGAGTCCAAGAAAAGAAGAGATAGAGGGAGAGATCAAGGAGGCTACCTTGATGGTGGCTGGTGGCGGTGAATGGTGAGGAAGGAAACCACAGCCACCACCACCGATCTGAGTTTCACAACACACACAAGGGGGAGATGTCGTGTTGCCCATCGTTTTCTCCAATCCATGCTGCCCACCAAGCACTGAAGCCTCCATGATCAAAACCCAGAAGAGGGATAATCAGATCTGCTCGTTGTTGGTTTGATAATTTTTGGATTTGATTATTTTGTTTGGGTTTGAGAAAATTGGGGGTTTTGGTTTGTTTTTCCTGTGGGCATCTGACCCGATCTTCATTGACGATTCATTTTCTCTCTCACAATTCAACCAATCTGGATTTTTTGTGTTTGTTTCTCAAGAAAATTTATGGGTTTGAAGGTTAAGGTTTGCTTTTTTGGAGATTGGTTTGGTTGTTGGGTTTATGGCTCTTCTAGGTTTGATTGTTTTGGTTTTAGGAGATTGTTTTGGTCTTCTAGGTTTGATTGTTTTGGTTCTAGGAGATTGATTTTGCAGGAGATCTGGGTTTGAGAGTTGTAGCTGTAACTTTAACCGCCAACTCACCGGGTTTGAAACATTTTGCAGGAGATTAATTTTTCTTTGCTTAGCTATGTGTAACTTGATAAAATACAAAAATGACTTGAATAGCCTGATGTTTGTTATTGTGTTCTTTGTGTTTTTAAATTTGAGTTTGTGTTTGGTTCTGGGTTTGTGCTCTTATGTTCTTGTGTTGATGTTTAAATCTGTGATCATGTTCTTGTTCAAAATGAATTAGATCTAAATTTATGTATTTTATTGTTTTTAATTATGTTTTTTCTTTTTTTATTTAGTTAAAATTGATAAATTATTAAAAAAAAATAGATGCTGATGTGGCATTTTTTATAATATTTTAATTTCTTCGTCAGCCACCTTTGATATTTCCGTCGGTTGATTGACGGAAAGGACGAAAATAACACGCGTTAATTGGTTTAGGGACTAAAAGTGGTAAAATTAAAATGTAGGGACCAAAATGGAAAAAAGCCAAAATGTAGGGACTAAAAGTGTATTTACGCCAAAGAAAAAAAAAAAAAAAAAATCTTTGCTAGTTAATATCTTAAAAAATATACTAAGTTCAATAATATATTGGAAAAAATTTATAAACGCCCCACTCAAATTCATTATTTTGAGTTAATTAAGTCATACAGCCTTTTCTTTTCAATTCTAGAATTTCTGCTTCTTAGGACTCTGCATTACGGCCTTCAAAAGAAATTGCTCCCTTATTTCCAACAAAAAACTAGCAGTCCCAAAGTATAAATTTTGAACTTCAGTAGTTGAAAGAATAGATGGCAGAGAGAATTCATGAACTTGCATCTATCCACTTGTTTTTTTTTTGATAAGTGCATCTATCAACTTTTTCTAGTATTTGTACCGAATATTGGGTAAGATCAACTGAAAGTGCTCTGTATATTTTCATTGCAGCTCCTTGCAGATGGTGTGATCCCAAATGAGTATGGAATTAATCCAGAGCAGAAGCTGAAGATTGGCTCAAAGGTAACATCATTTTTGTTCGATGTGGGATTAGTTTGGTTGTGAGAAAGACCTGTTGGAAGTCCCACGTTGAAAAATATAGTGCTGTGCTTCCTGCTTTGTAAATACAGTTGTTGGGAGTACCACATTGGAAAAATAAAGAAGGATGTTATATTTTTTCCTCTATAAATACCATGCTTAAACAAATAGCATTGAATGTGTGTGCTAACACTTGTGTGAGCCATAGTATATTTTGTTCAATGTTGGGCTTGTTGCTTGGTGCATTTCATCCCCCCAACCCCTTTGGTGTAAGTCTTTTTTCTTTGTTATTTATTTTCACTGGTCAAAACTAGTTCCAGTTCCCAGTTATAATGGTTGATCTGCCAGTTTTTCTGGTTTTAATATATTTTCATTAATTTTCAGTTTTAAGCTAGGACTGGACTTTTTTTAAAATTTTTTATTTTTATTTTTATAATAAAGCTAGGACTGGACTGGTATAGCCTTATAGGTCCTGGCTCTCTGTTGAACCTGTGGGACCAGTGAGCCCAGTCCGGTTTATGAAACACAACCCTTGCCTAGGATACTGTATATATCGGTACTTGAAATTTTGTAAATGAAAAATGTATATGCTTGACAATTTACAATGCTATATCAGGGTGTTTTTTGTGTATCCAATATGTCAGATCTCACATATAGGACTAGTCTCAGTTAACTTCTCTGAATGCAGCAAAAAGTTCAGATATGCTGTCCTTTGCTGCATACATTGTTTGACTTGAGATGAGATTTTAGAGGAAACAAATATGAAAGAAGGATTAAAAAAAGGAAGTAGTCTAAATTTTTGTACCAATAAAAAGATTATCTTTTTATTATTTTTTTTGTGCAGCAGATGGGTTCATGTTTACACCTTTGAACAATTTGTTGTTCTAATATAACAGGAAACAGCCAACAAATGTAATGGGGTTAAAGGTGGAACTTGAATCCCCGAGATTTTTGGGTTTTATTGACCCGATAACATATCTGTAACGACCCAAAGAAAAGCGCTAGCCACATTTGCGTTACACCTCAAAAGGACTAGTCACAATTGAAGCTTCTTGTAGTTGTTAATAAAGCCCAGATCTACCCAATATATGCCCAATGTGAGACTCATCACACACCCACACAATTTACACTCTTAATCAATATCCAAATCAGATCTGGGGCATCACAATATCATTCATAGATTTTCTCTTACACAAGACAACATTTGTTAGGACACTCTAAAGTACTTCTATGAGAGCTAGCTCTAGATCTTTGCCCTTATTACTTGAAAATTTATAGTTTTGACCTCTTACTCTTCGAAGTCTTTGTGAACATCATCTGATTGTCACGTTAATGCTTCAATGGACCAATATTATCAACCAAAAATAAAAGAGCATAGGCACTAATATTATACGAAGTTTGGACCTCCACATTAACTTATGGTCCTTTTCCTTTGCATGCGTCTTGGGTTCTCCATGTGAAGTCAATATTGCTTGTTGTACAGTTATATCTGTATCCCATATATTACATTTTCTGTGGACCCACTGGCTGCAGCTTAACTTTACATTTTGGCATTTCAGATTGCTCGCCGTTTGTTGGGTAAAATTTTGATTGATCTGAGGAATACTCGTGAAGAAGCCATCAGTGTTGCTGAATTAAAGAGTAATCGAGACCAAGATTCTACATCCAAAAAAGCTGAAAAGGAAGATACTGAATATCAATCAAAGCTCTACATTAAGAATGATGACATGAGAAGAACTAGTACAAGCGATATATCAATGGATCAAGATGATGATGATGATAAGGAGACCAAATATCGTTTGGATCCAAAGTAAATTTATGACTCTGTTTTTTGTCACATGTTCTCTAAGCTCTAACTAATTATGTCAAGTTATTTCCTTATTTTCTGTCAGGTATGCCAATGTCAAGTCACCTGAACGCCATGTGCGGACACGCCTTTACTTCACATCAGTGAGTGCATTTCTCTCTATTACAATAACTTGCACTAAAGAAGCTCTCTCTCTCTCTCTCCATAATTTTTACAAATTATGATTCAAACAACTACTGTTTAAATTATTTATATCTATTTTTGGACTGAATACTTTGATTTAGGTAAGGATTGAAGAGATTTCGAATAAGATTTTATTTGTTATTAGAATCTTAATTAAATGATTAAATTCACTAGCTTAAGCTTTTAGGACAATAGGTAATTTATCATGGTATCAAAGCTAGGTGTTCTAATCCTGGGACCTATGGTTTATGGGCCTACCATATGCGTCCAATTGTGGAACCTGTGGGTTATGGGCCCACAACCCATTTACTTCTAGGGGAGAGTTGTAGCAAAAATTTGCTGCTAAATTTGAAATAAAAATTTTATAGTTATATGAAATTTCATTATTTGACTGTTCTAATATCTTTGGTCTTGGCCTTCATTCATTTGACTTGCATCAATACATTGACATGAATAGTTATTTTTCTTCAAGGACTTTTTTTTCTTTTAAAATATATGACCCTTTTAATTATCAATAAAAACATGGAACTTAAAGTATTTAGCTTAGAATGACATTCCTTTAGTGGATTCCCTAAAATATTTTTCTTCAGGTTCTTTCCTTTTATGGTTTTATTGTAAGCTTAATGTCCTTTCTTTCATGTGGAGTAACTGGAAAATTTATTAATAATAAGCTGAATGTGTCATTCCCCAAATCGGATTGTATAAGTGTGTTGTGCAGGCGTGTGCTGATGTGCAGTTTAACTTTCTCGTCTGCTGATTTCAAGTGTTTGCCATTTACTCTTTTTGATGACAGGAATCTCATATTCATTCCGTCATGAATGTTCTCCGTTACTGTAACCTGGATGAATCTCTTCTAGGGGAGGATAGCCTCGTTTGCCATAATGGTTTGGAGCGTCTATATAAAACAAAGGAGCTTGACTACATGAGTTATATTGTGCTGAGGATGTTTGAGAACACAGCGGTAGGTAATTTAGTGCGTTTGCTAGAATGGTCATTTCTATTTGGTTCATATAACCCTTTCTTTGCTAAAAAGTCATTTACTTAGAGCCTGTGTAAATAGATCTTGCGTGGACTAGATGTTTGACTGATAAACTGGTGTTCCACATTTTGATCTGGACTAGTCAGGCAATCCTTCTTGTCCATCAGTTCATGAAAGTGGTCATGTTATAAGAGCAAGTGATGACCCAACTTAAGACTATACTAAACCTAAAGGGCAATATAAACTGCAAATGAAATACTTTAGAATGACGAGATGTGCAATTTATAATTATTAGATTGTTATTGTTTTATTTCTCCTTGTCAAGAATTCTTAGATTATTGATGGTGTATCATACTGAGAAATGTTTCTTGAAATTGCAATTGCAGGTTAAGTTAGAGGACCCAAAAAGGTTCCGCATAGAGATGACCTTTAGCCGTGGTGCAGATCTATCCCCTTTGGAGGTAATGCATGTTCAATTATGGTAAAGTTGTTATGAAAGGAATATCTAAAAATAGTTAATACTTAATAGTGGACATGTCCATCCCGAGCAGGGTTGAAAATGTTGTCCTCTATTGATTGTGTTCCTTTCTTGCTGTGGAGAGAGAGAGAGAGAGGTTTGAACTCTGGGAAATATTCTCTTAGAAGAATTAAAGTGGTTTTTCTTTGAATATGCTATCCAGACAATCATATTAGTGTTTTATCAGCAAAAAGCTTGTTTAAGGTTGGATTAATATACCAACCTCCCTGACACATCCACTCAACTGATGGTTTGAGTTTCTTCTTCCTGTATTAATGGAATTTTTTTTATATACCTGATTGGCCTTATTTCAAAACATTGTTTGATACCAGGGATATCAAAAAGCCTCAAGATGGGTTTTATTAAGACATCAAGGTCAGTAGTTAGTTATATGTGATCTTTGCATGTTTAACAAGCGGAGCTGTTTCTCTTTTGATTGGCAGAAAAATGACAGCGAGGCTGCTTCGTTGCACCAGGAGCACACACTACCAATTATGGGTCCAGAAAGGCTGCAAGAAGTAGGATCATACCTCACATTAGACAAAATGGAAGAAATGATTCATCCTTTTGCCATGCCAGCAGAAGATTTCCCTCCGCCATCGACCCCTGCAGGATTCTCTGGCTATTTCGCAAAAAGTGTGCTTGAGCGCCTGGTAAATCTTTGGCCTTTCCATAAGCATGCAAATTCTAGTGGAAAGTAACGAGAATTCTCACTTTTATTTTCCTGCTTACCCCCCTTTCTACACATTCTTTGATTGTTTCATATCATGCATCTTTGATATCTGCGGAACTTTGGTTGGTTGATCGGCTAGAGTGAGTTTTGAGCTCCTTCAGAGAAAATTTTGGGAGGCTTACAATTTTCAACAACAAAAGAATGTTGTTAGAAGAAACCATTTGGCTGAAACTGACGGACTTTTCCTACATCTTTCATTGTATTTTTCCCCTTTTTTTCCATTATTGTGAATAACAGTTTTCATTAATGAATGCCTTGCCCAGCTAAGTCTTAGATTGTTTGTTTGGGTTGGCTAATGAGATTTCCAGTGCTCCATGAAATTAAAGACTCAATCAATGCATTTGATAATAACTAAAAGAACAAACTGACCTATTGAATAGTTAAGTCACTTCTCCTAACACAATTTTCCCTCTTTATTTTTATTTTTATTTTTAATTTGGGTTAATCCGACTTTATTTTTGATAAGTGCTAGTCTTCTACTTACGTCTTCTACTTACTCGCATGATGATGTATCATTTTATACATTATGTGGCCTTGTATAGTGATGCCTTGGAAACTTTTCTATATCTGCTTTGAGAAGGCTGAGTCAATTCCAAAGGAAGTAAACTGCGAGAAAGAGGGATTAAAGAAATGAAAATAAGCGCATAAACACAAGTTGCCAGCTGAAGTGTTCGCTTGCATGCATCACCCCTGGTGATGAAATGGCATTGTTCAGAAGCCAAGCTTTGTCTCAGATATGAATAATTCAACAGCGAGGCTCAAGAATCCTGCATATCGTACACGGAACTTCTTCGTCATGTTTCCTAGTTTCTGATTTAGGCATGCGTTATTACTTGTCTATGTAGGCAAGTGGTAGCTCTTCAATGTGAGCTCAAAGGTTTTGGGAAAGGGGGAAGGCTACCCTCCTTTGTGTAGCCTACTCTCGTTCAATTAATAGAGAAAAAAGATAGAATTTACTCCTAGAGACTTTTTTTTTTTTTTTTTTAATTAGATGCAAAGCCTGGTTTTGGCCCAATTCTTCATAAACATCCCCATCATTCCTATCCCTTTCCTTCTCCTCGTTATCTATTTATCAATGGGTCATGTCCTTGTCATCATCTATGCATTTTTTTTATTTTTATTTTATCTTCTTTTCTTCACAGCTTAATTCTTATCCCCAAACCAGCTTATCAGTTGGGCCCGGGGACTCAAATCCTAGCCATTTGGGTCAATCGGCCAATATACCACGGGCTATCATCTATGTTATTGGAAGATAGAATCATGTTCTAATTTACAGGTGAGGACTGCAATACCTAGGCTTCAAATTAATATCTGTTTAGATGGGGTGTCTTCCAGGCTGTTGTAGATTTATCAAATTGTTTTGATTAGTGCTAAGGTCGATTTCGCCTTAATTGATTTTTCAGCCTCATACTAGACATAAAAAGGGACTTATCATTAAATATCCTATTTATTTGGTTCTGAATTGGAGATGGTCCATTTTATAGCGAATATTTTAAATATTTCATGGATGAATAATGAATATGTTATCAAATTATTTAATATTGATTATTATATCTTATATGGTTAGATGAGATTTTAATTGATATGGTATAGGTGTAAATCTTTAGATGTGTGAAGAACTATATCTTTTCCATGAAATGTATTCTTTCAATTTCAAAGCAAGTGGGGTTCGAGACATGGGATGGTAGGCTTTATTTGATTGTATATGTATTTAAAATAATATTTGAAAACTTTACGAGATAAACAAATAGTCAAAATAATCAAAATAAAGCCAAAAGCGTTATAAGCTTGTAGCTCAATTGGTTGGCATCTCTTAGTCTTTTCAAGAAAGACATTTAATGTTTAAATCCCTTCTTAACCTTTAAAAAAAAAAAAAAAAAAAGAAAACCCACCAAATTGAACTACCAACAACATTATTTCAGAATTTTGTATAGGTTTTATTCTTGTTAAATAGTGAGTGGAAGTTTACCAAAATCTTTAGGGAAAGCACAAGTTATTTATCCTTGCTCAATTTTGAACTTTGTTCATTCTTTATTATTTCTTTATGTTCAGTTGTTTCTTCCAGGTACCCTAGTGTCTCTTTAACCAATCAACAAAATAATTCTTTTTTTTTCCTCACAATTCATTAAGTTTAGAAAATTAACCAATCCAATTAAAGGTATAAAATAAAAAATAAAAAAGGCCTTTTTTTTTATGGAAAATAAAAAAGCCTTGTTGATTGGATGGGAATGAATGAAGAAAAACTAAGTCATTCCATATCGAAATTTAACTCTTTGATTTTCAAAATTTGTGGTACTTAATAATTTATATTAAAAATTAAAGCTGTGGATCATACCAATTAAATTACTATTTTTTGTTCCTTTTTAATTTTAATGTGTGTTGCCACATCTCTATCGTCAAACATGGAGGATCTGAAAGAGGGGAATCAAAATCAAGAAATTAAATTCTGTCTTGATTTGTCAAAGATGCATATCACAAAAGCTGTAACATGATAAGTTATGTGGTTCATTTCTTATTAAACAATGTAACAAAAGGCGGCAACTTCTGTTTAAATGTTCCCTATCCAAAACTCACCTTCATGTTCATGTTTCTTGCCCATCAAACTCTCCAGCACAATATTGAAGGCAAGTTTTCTTTCAACATTCGATTGTGGGCTGCACTGGCTAGTTCAGGTGCACCACAAGGACACTTGAAACTTACCTAAAAACCACTTCTTAAGTGTGAAATATCAGTTGCCTAATTTTCAAATATGCCATAATTTTCAAATTTGCATTGCTGTTGCTGACTTGCTTCAATTTCTTTAACTCAATTCTTTAAGGATTAAGGACGCAAGTCACTATCTATTGTATCTCCACCTTTTATTTTTATATCGTTCCAGAATTTTCATGAAAAAGAGAGATGTTGGTCACCTTAATGTAGTGAGAATGCTTTACTCCTGACAAATGAAGGTGGGTGGGGAAGGCTGATTCTTTTTGGAATCAGTTAATCTGGCTTTGTTGGCCATTCCCTAGACCTTGTCTTGGCACTTGTCACCCACATAGAGGTAAGCTTGAGTTAACAATTATGCGCACCCAAAATTAAATAATTTTGGTTTTAGAACCTTATATACAATGTTTGGTCATTGGTGTCGGCATATGTGTTGGTACTAGTGGAATTCTATGGCAAAATGATAGTAAGCCTATACTAAGATGAGAAAAAAAATCTGTTGGAGTAGTTTACATATTAGTGGCTAGGTGAAAGGTTAAAAATCTTATAGTGACTAAATTATTTGCTTAACCTTTTCTTCGAACAAATAATTTTAGATATTGTTAAATTTTTGGCAAATAGGGTGTTTTTATTTATTTATTTATTTTTATCTATGATTTATTAAGTAATGAAAACTCAATGTTAATGCTATTAACAATTTTGATGAATTATTTAAATGAGTGAACACGGTCAATTTTTTTACTTGTGAAGAAGGATTGAAGAATTAATTTTTTGAGTATAATGAGTGACCATCCAATCATATGAGGATCTAAAGTAATATGATAAGATTATAAGTGCACAAGATTCCACTACTATAGAATTTGAAAAGATGGTTGGTAGTTATTCTTATTCTCAATTTTTGGAGAAGCTAATTCTCAAATTGACACTAGCAATTGCACCAAGATCTAATATTTTTATTGTTTTTTTTACGTAATTATTTTAAAATGGGTGTGGTTGTCCATATTATAAAAATTTGTTATTATGAGAATCAATCACTTCAAAATTAGATATAAAGTTGCCTACCAATTACATCTTTCAAATCCCACAAAAAGTGTGCAGTACACAGCATTTTTTTTTATACTTGTCAAGAATCACCGCAAAATAGTCATTAGACTCACTAGTTGGTATTAAAGCGATATCAATTCCTATGTATTAGAGAAATTTATCAATTTCTACCGTATATGGTATTTCTAGAATACTAATGTAGAAGCAAAAGTATGTCTATAATTAATTAGGGTAAATTTCACAATCTACCCTGAGGTTTGTGATAATACCAACTAAGTCCAAAATATTCTAAAATCTACCAATTTGGTACGTAAAAGACAACTTTGTCCCTGATAGCCAATCACCGTTAATTTCATTTTCTCATCTTCCTCTCTCTTTTCTGTCTTGTTCCTTTCCCCTTCTTCTCTCTCTGTTATTTGAGTTCTCTTTCTCAAAACTCTCTCTAACTGAACCTTAGCCCCGGTGAAACTCATGGCTTGGTCACTGGCATCAGCAACACTAACATGCAAGGATCTTCTTGATTCCCACCGTAATCAATGCTGTCAACGGACTCTCGTCCCTCTCTGTCTCTCAGATTGAAACCTACGCAGTAGAGGTGGTGGCGCTTCGATCTAGATCTCGCCTTCAACAGACTCTCACGGCGGCATCGTGGATCGCGACATGGCTGATCTTGTGATATGATGTGTTTTTTCTGGTTTCTCTTATGAAGATAGTTGGGATTGTATTGGTTTTCTGTGTTGTTTGGCTGGGATTTTTGGGTTTTTGTTGGGATTTTTAGCAGATTTCATTAGGAATTTACAAAGGTATTTGTGTGTTTTTTGGCTTGGATTTTTGCTGGTTTTTTTGGGTTTCTATTGGCTTTGAAAGATATATATTTTTTGTGTTTTTTTTTTTTTTTTTTGTAGAGATTTTGTTTTTTTTTTGGTAGAGATTTTGATACTGTTTTTAATGGATTCAGAGATTTTGGTATTGTTACTGTGTTGATTTTTCTGGTACTTTGGGATTATTTGTAAAGGGTATTATGAAAGTAACGATGTTTGGCTATTAGGGATTATAACCACTCAAATAAAATTAATTTTTGAGAAAGAGAACTCACAGAACAGAGGGAGAATAAGGGGAAAGGAACAAGACAGAAAAGAGAGAGGAAGAAGAGAAAATGAAAGTAATGGTGTTTGGCTGTTAGGGATAAAGTTGTCTTTTGAGGACCAAATTGGTGGATTTTAAAATGTTTTGGACCTAGTTGGTATTATTACAAACCTCAGGATAGGTTTATGAAATTTACCCAATTAATTAATTCTCTGTATGGCTATGAGTTGGCTTAAAAAAAAAAAAAGACTCAACCCTTCTAAATATTTTACATACCAAACCTGTTAAATATTAGAAATTTCATCCTAAATTCATCTCATTTATATTTGAAAAACACAAACCCTTCTAAACTTATTGTTTATCTAACTATAAATCAGTTCGGATCAAGTTGCGTTAACATAAAATTGAACATCTAAAATGGTATTTATCTAAATTTAACTATTAGTAAGCACTTTTATACTATATTTATAGTTAAATATTCAAAAATTTCCGGATATCCAGCTTGTTTGTAAATTAAAAAATAGAGAAACAAATTAATTTTGTTATAAAAACCCTTTTTTTTTTTTTTTTTTGTAAATAAAATTAATAATGAGAGTATTTAGTAGTTTACAGACATGATTTGGGCGGATTTGGACAAGTGCGGGGCTTCCATCTTTTTTTTTTTTTTCCTTGAGTAAATCCGAAAAATACTTGATGCATGCACTTTCAAATAATTTAATGTCTGTAAATAGTGTTTTCCATATTTTTTTAAAATTATTTTGTAGATTCTTAGTACTTGGCTACTTGCCCATCAACCGACGTTTTTTGCATGTTTTTTTTTATTTAAAAATTTAATTTGCTTCCTCAATTATATGTTGCCTTGTCTTTTATTGCTTCCTTCCCCGTGATGTAAAACAAATATGTATGATTTAGTGCAAGCCACGTATATTAGTCCACAATTTAGTGGGGGACCTATGGCTATTAACTTAGGATAGGAGTATTAGCACAAATGGCATTTAGTGATTTCAGCCGTTTCTGGTGGGGGTTTATTTATTACAAAATGAGGTTTCTGATACTGCTTCACTGTGCATACTTATTACTTTGTTTTTAGTGAATTTATGTTTCACTTTCAGTACCCATAAAATAAACATAGAAAATTTAATTTATATATAGTTTATTAGCCAGTTTATTTTTATTATTACTATATATATAATTTTAAAAAATATAAATCTATAATTATTATATTATAGTTAAACAGTTGAATTCATCATTTCTTAACAAAACAATATTAACAAACCTGTACATTTTTTGGCAAAGCATGCTGAAATAAATAGTTTTGATAATTATGTAACTTGGATAGAGGAAAATTCATTGCTGATTGAGTCAATTATTACTCATGATGTAATGAATTTATTTTCTTCTTAATAAAGTTACAAGTTTTTCATTAAAAAAAAAAAAAAAAAAAAACAAAACAAAACAGTATAAACTTTTTGGAGAATCAATATTTTTTTTTTGTTCTTTTTCTTCTCTACCTCTCAATTAAAAAAAAAAAAATTAAAAATTATTGCAAGTGTTAGACTTATCACTGTATTTTTAAATTGTATTAAATATATACCAGCTAGCAACCAATAAAAATAATTTTTATTATTATTTAGACATCACCTTTAAAGATTTGTCCAGTCTTTGTTGATGTAAAAACTTAACTTTATCTAAAAGTAACACCATATCTTTGATTCTTTGTATGTTTTACGTTGATGTGCTCCGTATTTTAACTATTATCTTTACTGTGAGTAAGTTTTTTTTTTTTGATAAGATGAGTAAGTTTTTGGATCTAATGAAAAGACATACAACAGAACTCATTTAGGATTCAGACAAACTATATATATTGGTATTAGTTTGGTCACCTGTGTCTGCGTGTAGAAAGCGTTTTTGATTTAATTTATTAGCAACGTGATGTGTGATCCTCAATCTTGGTAAAACTATTACAAAAACAATAAGCAATTGACATATGGCAAGGAATCAAGAAAATATTGTAATTAAAAAGAGTTAAATTCTTGTAAAATTTTTTAATTATAAAATACGTATAAATTTTTACGTATTTTCAATTCAGTCTTTAGAGTTTCAATTCTTTTTATTATTTCAATGTTTTAACTTTATTTTATTTTCAATGCAGTCATTCCGTTCAATATGTATCATTAATTCCACCAAAACGACATCTTTCTAAAAAGTAAATAATAATAATAATAATAATAATAATAATAATAATAATAATAAAACTATCAATGAGATTGGATGGAACTAGACGTAAGGACTAAATTAAAAACATATTAAATTAAAATGACTAAAATGAAACAAAAAATGACTAAATTAAAAATACGTCAGAAGTTAAAGGGTATAAATTATTTATTAAAAAAAAAAAAAACCTTTATCTTTGGCTCTTGCAAGCTTTGTAGTCTTATATGGCCTTGCAAGTTATGTGATCGGTGTTAAGAAAACGTTTATGTTAATTATTTTTATTATTCATTGATTTATTTTATTTTTGTATTGTTCTTTTACCTTTTTGGAATTCAAGTGGTTTGGAGTGTAAAAAAGGAAGGGCAAATTAAATTTTGTCACCCTAATTTTTTATCTTGATTACACTTAACTAACTCCCTAAATTATCAAAACACACGATAGACCCCCCAAATTATAACTTTGTTTCAATGTCTCATTGCCATCTCTTTTGATGTTAAGTATGATGCAATTTAGTATTGAAAGACTAATTGATCATTCTCTCTAAAACATATATGACAATGGGGTAAATTAGTCTTTTAATGAATTCCGTCCAACTCAACACCTAAACAAATGGCAGAAAGTGTAATATATTTTTAAATTGGGGTCAATCATGCGTTTGGATGATTAATTCAAGGGGCTACGTGTAATTAGGATGATAGTTTAATTAGTATGTAAAAGTGTAATTCGCCTAAAAAGAAAAACATGAAAGATTTGCACAAAAAGTTGCACCCTAATTAAGCCCCTAACACTAACCCTTAATATTGATTTTATGAAAGTACAAGTATAATAAGGTACAAAGGTATTCGGTGCATTCTATCCACAAAAGAAAAAGAAAAAAGACAAAAGAAGGTATTCGGTGGATTTTTCTAACCTTTTATAAATAAATAAATAAATAATTATTCGGAAGAAAAAGGGGGTATATTGATTTTAATAAAAGTATAAGTATTATTTACTCAAGATTACTTCTTCTTCTTCTTTTTTCATAATTTTAAATACTTTATTTGCATCCCATAAACATAAAAACTGTATTTGCATGGTGATTGAATAGTTTGTATACCCTAATCAAAAGACATTATCTAGTCGTTTGATTAAAGAGTTTTAAGCCCTTACAGAAACTGTTTAATTAGTGCTTATTGCATGCATGCACAAACATCGCCAATGCTTGCTCCAAAAAAAAAAAAAAAAAAAAAAAAAACCATCATTTTTATGTATCTGTATACGTGCAAAAAGTGGCAACCCTTATGCTCAATTAAGTTGAAAAAAAAAATACTACAAAAATTATAAAAAGACAGAAAAGGGGCATACCCGATCTTCCATTGCCATTTTCTAAGAACACCCACCTAACCTTTGTGGAAAAACAATAAATGGGAGTCTATATTCCATATGAAAAAGACAAAAAGAGGTTTTCAATTGGCGGTTAGTCACCAGTAGACAGTAGTTGTGAATGGAAAAGGTTACTTTATACGTGTCCTCAAAATATGAAGAAAAGGAGTTGGGAGGTCCCATTTGGTTAGAAATTTCTAGTATTGTTTATTCAGTTTTTAATATTGTGGAAATATGTATTTGAGTGTTATAGAAATACATATCAAAAGTGTTATTATTGTTTAAATACTGAAAACTGTTATTTAAATACTGGTACCAAATAGCCCCTAAATAAGACAATATATATAGAAGGAAAAAACGTACACACTGTTTTGCAAAGCCAAGGCTTTACAAATTTCAAGTGGGTGTTAAAAAAGGGTTACCTAACCACATAAAGAAATCAAACCAAGTATTTAAGAAGAAGAAGCAAGATAAGGAGGAGGAGTAGAAAAAGAGAGAAAGAGGAAGCAAAGAAAAGAATAGAAAATGACAATCTTGCCTCACCTCACTGACTCTCATGACTTTTCTTGTATCAGAGTTTGAACATTCAAGGGGGGACACTTCTTCTTTGAAGATAGGACCCTTCTTTTTTGGTGTCTTTTAAGACTTTAAAATATACATATTTATCTTTGCTCCTACTTAATAGTCAGGCATGATGATCTTTGTAATGGACAGAAAACTACTACGTACGCAAGGTTTAGACCAAGCATGAGGGATGGTTAGATAAGATAGTCACATACAGATATAGTGGTTGATACGGTTTTGGACCTAACCTGTATTAATGGGTGGAAGATTATAGAACGTGGATTAGGGTCTTCTAGTGTTTGTAGGACTCTATCATTATGTAGTTCTTAAAATCTTAATCATTAATTAATGGTTAATTAAGTGAATGGTTTAAAGTGAAAGTTTTGATTTAATTAGAACCCAAAAAACTAAGCAACTAACTAAGTGACCAAGTTGTTATTTACTCCAATCAGATTAGTACAAGAAATTAGTAAAAAATGCACATAAATTTGTTAAGAATCTCCATCTTCAAATGAAAAACCAATCAAAGAGAAAATAGTTAAAATAGCCAATTTAGCGTTGGAGGGTCAAAATATGTCCCCAAAAAATCCTAGAATTTAAAAATAAAAAATATATTAAGATTTAAAACTAAAATAATAGATGAAAATTAAATTAGCATTCATTTTATGTTAACAAAATATAAACAAAAGAAAGGACACAAATGAATTGTATCTTAATGCATTTATAATCAATCATCTATCAAAATGGAGTACAAAGTTGTGTTATTGTTTTTTTTTTTTTTTTTTTTTTCCAAATCCCAAAAATTATATATAACTTATTCAATCTAAATTTCCAAACAATTTCTTTTTCAAAATAATAAATCAAAGTTTCCTTTAGAAATTTATCTTCTCTTTTTATGCAAAGTATAATTTTGTTGATATTCATATATATGGTTGAAAATACGCATTCCATAATTGTGGTTGAAAATTGAAAAAGTAAACCAGAACGACAACTATTATATAAGAAGTTGGTAAACCGTTGATTTTGGTACTCCTTAATCCTTATCCTTATTACCTAAGAATTTGAAGAAAAGATTAACCTTTTTTTATACCCTTAGGAGAAGCTATATAGGTTGGGGGTTAAGTATATTTTTGGGACCAATTATAAGTATTTATATAAATATGTAATAAAGAATTTCAGTTTGAGAATGTTATAGGCCATATATTATTTATTAAAAAAAAAAAAAAATTCATTTAGCTTTAGGGTAGGGGACCATGGTCCCCTTGTCCTAACATGGTTCCGTCACCGATAAGAAATTCCACAATCCTTGTAAGTTAGGTGATCACAACATTCTACCATCCTCTCTATGACTCCAGCGTGGTCTAGAACTTAACCAACTACCCTATTGGCTATTGCGAAGTTAAAGCAAGTTTGAAAAATATGAATATATACATGTATCGAAGTTTGATACATATATTTTAAGTTTCTTGAATAGGTATAAGCTATTACATAGTCGGCAAGTCTTTCCTATTTTTAAATTAAGTTTGAAAATCCCATTAAATTACATGTTGATTATGTTAAATTTCATATCAATTAGATGTTTTTTTTTTTTTTTTTTTTTTAATTCATGTTTTATCTACAATTTAAAATTTTTCAAGTACTTTTTTTTTTTTTGAGAAGGAAATTTTCAAGCACTTAAAGTTCAATGATACAACCTAATCTAATGATGTTCATTTGTTCAAAAATACATCAAATAAAAAGTTACTATTAAATAGTGTAACATAGACAAAAATCCATAAAGTAAAATTACAATGTAATGCATGAGAAAATTCTTAGTCGTATAAGTAAGAGAATGCTCATAACTAAATTGACATCCGTACCAATAAGCAATAATCTATATATATATATAAATATATATATTTATATATATATAACTGAGGCCTCTGACCTCTCCACAATTTTCCATATCAGCATTATTTAAGTAAAAACAAAAAACAAAAATTCTGATTTTATATAATTTATTAGTTTTTTGACATTACTTAGGCCCAAAGGAAATTCAGCTACTAAGTAGTAATATATAAATCTCTTAAAACCTAAACCTAAACCTGAACGTAAGGAGTAAGGCAACGGAGAAAGCAAACATCAAAGTGAGTGGAAAAACTCCTCAATTCGACATGGCTTTTTATCCAAATTTGGACAGTCCCACCTCTTTCTTTGGTGTTTATGATGGTCATGGAGATTAGCGTATGGCTTTTATTTATTTTTCCATATTTTCCTCCCATCTCATTATAAATTTCTTCCAATTAAAGTTCCTTTTCGAATTGAAGTTTCTGTCCTTTTTTGGCTGGTGTTGGCATCTTTTTGGGAATTAATACATTCTTTTGGGCGATATTTAGATTTGCTTAGGATTCTTAATTCATTTGCTTAGGATTCTAGATTCATATGTGGGGTCTTGGTTGGCTATGTTGAAACACTAAAATTGTTGGGATTCAATAATAGTTAGGAAAAATTGAGAAAATAAATTCATAAAATGCCTAGGAAGAGTAGTAGCACTCACAAAAGAAACTTGATACTACCAAAAAAAAAAAAAAATTTATGGGAACGCCGCCAATTAATTTAATTCAAAAATTTCACTCTTTCAGCCTTATACTTAATTCTTTGAGAATAACCTTATACTTAATGAAACCTAATGCAATATATGATATTTAAAATAATTGATTCTTTGTAAGTTTAGTTGTAACAAAAAACACTTTAAAGTTGTCTTTCAATTTTTCAATTTATTTGAAATATTGATTAAGTAGTTCTTTAAATGTGTGTTTTATATGTTTTATGGATAATCGAAGATGTTAAAGATTTAATTCTTCATTTTATTTTAAACTTAAGATTGATTTCTATTTTTCATTATGTAAATTAATGTTTCATATCAAGATTAATATATCATATCAAGGATAGGAACTATAAGATTGGAATCTTAATGTACAATCAAAGAAGAAGAGAAAAAGAATAATTTACATCTTCATACACAATAGTTTTCCCGTGCATTGCATGAGTTAGCGACTAGTGTAATATAAATATATAATGATTTTCGTAGTTGATGGAATTTTTTTTCTTGTATTATCATTGAGTGTATCCTTAGTTCCTTACTATGTATTATAATAACTAGTATGTAATCCATGCTTAAGCACGAGAATGAAGAATCGTAGTAGTGTTATTGATATTAGCTTGGGTTATTAAACATATAGGACATAATTTGACCAGTACATTTGGAGGTACTAAAATAGTTTTTTCTTGCAATTTTCATGATATTGGTTATGCAAAGTTTCTCATTACATTGCTATTATGTATATAATTTTGAAAATCACTATCGGATCTACATATATAATATCAATTCACAATTATTATCTGTGAAATTCTACTAAATATAAACACAAAATAAAATAATAAATTAGTCAAATAATATCTCTTAAATTGAATAATGATAGGTGTATGAGATCGTTCAGCTCAATTACAGTTTGTTACGTTCAATATCTTCGTATACAAATATCTGAATAGAAACTGTATAAAAAAATATTCATTAGTTCAGAGAAAAAATAATAACAAAATTCTAAACAATTTAATTTGTATGGAAAGCTAACAAAAGCAAAATCTATTTTTGATTCTAATTGAATTTTCTATAAACTATGGTTTAATATTTATATCTATAACCTAGTTAGTAATAGACCGTACATAGTCGTAGTATATTACATAAATGACTTATAAATTTGAATTGTTTTTAGTTATATGATTAGGTTTTTTTATGGTTTATTTATATTAGACTCCTCGTTTTCTACACTAAATTAACTCATTTGGCTCAAAAATTAAAAAACTTAGATGAGACACGTGGCGCAAGATTAAACTCTAATTGAAAATATAATTTTTATACTGAATTAACTCACTTGACACAAAAATTTAAACCTTAGATTAGATGGAACACGTGACATAAAATTAGACTCCAATTGAATTCCAACTTAAATTCTAATTGAATTTTCTGTCAATTTTACCTATTAATATATATATATATATATATATATTTATATAGATAGATTGAAGGTTGCTCTATCAAATAATAATAATAATAATAATAATTGAAGGTTGCAATCATAAAACGTACGTTCCAAATTTCATGAAAGTGTTTTTTTTAATAATTTTTTTTTCATTAGATTTATTATGGTTTTCGTCACTAGAGCACACAAACGGTGCAATTATCCAATTCCACTATATAAGTTTTATGTATATTTTTAGATAGAAATTACTTATCTTGGACCTTCTTTCATTATTCCAATCCATATACCAAGAAATTTTCAATATACTTGTATCCGTACTCCTGTGTCCTTTTCTATCTTTTGGAAGCAAATATGCCAGAGAACTCTGAGACTGAGTTTTCACCAAAAACAAAAGAGAACTCTGAGAGTATAAAGTTATAACCTACCGCAAGAATTGAGATGCCAATGCCAATAATGGCCATTGGCTCATTCAAATTTTATTTTTAAAAATAAATAAAATAATAATAATAATAATAATAATAATAATAATACTAATAATAATAATAATAATAAAGGCCATTTATACCCTTGAGTGAGAATTCCTAATTGTAGTTCGTAAAAATATGAACAAACTACAATTAGGAACAAGGAAGAGATTCATATAGTAAACTAAGAAAGGTAAGTTCTAGGTCTAGAGTTTTCTGGAGTTCTAAGCATCCTTTTTGACATTTGAACCTAATGTTTCCTTGTCCCTAACAGTAGCATGCGATTAGATTTGGACAATTTCTTCAAATTATCTATGTAGAAAATTTGACCATGCTCATCAAGATCCCAACAAAGATTGGAAAATGAGAATTGAGAAACGCTAGTGATACAAAAAAAAAAAAAAAAAATCACAATTTACTAATATGATATGTTACAATTAGTATATAATCATTTAAATATGATCTTATTATTGACATCATATTTATTGTATTTGGTATACCAATAAAAACATGTCACTTTAACTGTTACTAAACTTGTTGGAGAATACAAGATTTAGAAGGTCGAAGGTTAAGGACAGTTGGTGGCTTTACGTCATGTATCTACTCTACCAAAACAATTTCGACAAAAACATGGAGAAATTCAAAGAAACAGATCAAATATGCTAATAAAACTTAATGAACAATTATGTTGTTCAAAACTCAATGATAACAATGACACCTCAGATTGAGTCCTGATCCATGTCAAAACAAAAACCTCTCCATCATTTGCACACTCAAAGCCATGAAATTTCCTGTTTAGAATAATCAACGAAACAACTTTATATCACATCCACCACGTCACCAATTGCATGCACAACCTACTTCGAGTGGCCAACTTTGTAGCACTAAAAAAACAGTTCCAAAATCATGTTTTTTAAGCTTATGCATACTTCCTTTTTTTAGCAAAAGAAGTACAAGTTGAATAGGCCAAAGCACATCTACTAAACTAAAAAAATAAGTAACAAAAATAATATGTAAACTAGTGTTGGTTTTTAGGCTTATGTTTTGGAGAGCTTATTTGAGAGAGAGAGAGAGAGAGAGAGAGGTTAAAATGGCTTTAGAAAAATAAGCCAATTATAAAATGCTTAAAGTAATTTTCTTTTTCTATCTCACATTTCATTAAATAAATTACTAAAACATAAGTTACTAAAACACATACTTATTGTTCAATGATACGGTAGGATTCTTCTCATGGGGAGAGGCTCATAGATTGAAACCTTCACTTATTTTTATTTTAAGATTAAGAAAAATTTTCTCAAAAAAAAAAAAAAGATTAAGAAAAAAAAAACAATAAATTTAGAGACACAAATTTTTTTTTTTTATAATAATTAACATGGTCTGTTAGGATTAGTATTTAATAAAAGTGATATTACTCTAGTCATGATAAAAAGTTGAGAAATTAAAAAAAAAAAATTTGTTGTCCCAAATATTAATTAAAAAAAAAAGAGGAAGTGTTTCATAAGTTACATATTTATTAAATTTATGAAGGAAAAAAAAAAAAAAAACTGCTAAAGATACTTGTCACTGTTGTCAGAAGAGCATTATTGTCTAGGGACAAAATCGTCGAAACAAGAAGTGCCCCATTTTATTTGTAAGACAAGGAAACGCCTGTCCCAGGTAGTTGTAGTTTCAAGTGTTCCATTAAAGAGAAGGAAATTGCATCAACCAGAGTATAAAAATGAAGTTAATAGAATGTGTGTACCCGCCAAGTACATGATCTACTTTGAGCTGTTTATCCGCCCCAAAGGACAAAAATCGTGGCCGAAAAAAGCTGCCACTTGAAGATTTAAGAGAGAGAGTGTGTGTCAGAGAAAGCAGAGAGACAGGGTGCAAAACAGAGTATAACATAGGGAAATGAGATGGAGTGCACTGTTTTTCCATTGATTTCCTTGGTGGTTTTGACGTTTTTCGCTTAATATTTTTCCCTTTTAGTAGTGCTCCTGAAAATCAAGAGGCTTTGAGATGGATGACAAGACTGAAGTTTTGGAGGCTGTGGTAAAAGAAGCTGTGGACTTGGTACCAAAACAGAGCAACCCACCTCTCTGGTTTTTTTTTTTTTTTTTTTTTGAAACTTTGTCTGAGGACTATTTTATCTGTATTGAGTTTTGCTTTTTGGTGCATTTGCTTTCTGGGGTTGGGATTTCTGGTGGGTTTGTGTGGAATTTTCACTTTGTTTGGTATTTTTTGTTGTTGGGTTTGGGATGAATTGTACTTTAAATATGGTTTTATTTATTTATTTATGGATTGAACTTTTATTGCAGGAGAACGTACCAATTGAAGAGGTTTTTCTGACCTTGAGATGCAACAAAGATGGTCTCACAACAGTGGCTGCTCAGGAAAGGTTGGCCATTTTTGGCTTCAACAAGCTTGAAGAGAAAAAGGTACTTCTTTTTGTATATATATTTTTCTTTTATCTGTTTGTTTATAAGTAAAATTTTCCCAGCAATTTTTTTTCTGATATAAATGATGAACTCTTTCTTGGCTTTACAATGAATTAAATTTTCCAAGATTAATGAAGCCTAAAAGTTTTTTTTTTTTTTTTTTTTGGAATTATTTACCTATGCAACAAGCAGAGCCAGTGAACAAATATTCAAATTTCTTCTTCTTCTTCTTTTATTTACTTTGGCCTTTTGGTTATATTTGACAATTTTTTGCTTTTTACAGGAGAGTAAGTTTTTGAAGTTCTTAGGATTTATGTGGAACCCTCTCTCATGGGTTATGGAAGCTGCAGCTATTATGGCCATTGCGCTTGCCAATGGAGGAGTAAGTGCTTTCTCTCTTTTCAAACCTCTTTATTGTGTGGTGCTTTTTTTTTTTTTTTTTGGTTGCTTAGAGAGTCATGGAAAGGAAAAAAGAAATAAACTTTCCATGCTTGTATAGGGAAATTAAGAAGCACTTAATTTCCCTTTCTGATTATTTGTATTTCAAGAGATTTTGACTATGGGGAACTTTGTACTGACTGCATATTTTGCAGGGAAAACCACCTGATTGGCAAGATTTTGTTGGGATTATTGTTCTGCTAATTATCAATTCAACTATAAGTTTTATAGAGGAGAACAATGCCGGAAACGCTGCTGCTGCTCTAATGGCCCGACTTGCACCCAAAGCTAAGGTATTTGTTGGAAAAGTCTTTGCCTTTCCTTAACTATATGATTTTGGCTTTCTTCTTGCTACTTGTTGCCATTTGTTGTGATGTAAATTTGAGCTATGAGTTTGATAATCTGGGTAATTGATGCACTTCTGGTCTCTTTTTTAAGGTCCTTAGAGAAGGGAGGTGGGTTGAAGAGGATGCAGCTATTCTTGTTCCTGGTGATATAGTTAGCGTTAAGCTTGGAGACATTATTCCTGCAGATTCTCGCCTTCTTGATGGTGATCCCTTGAAAATTGATCAGGTAATTTTTCAACCTTCGATGTTTTGTGCAGATTGGCTAAGTGGAGCTGTCTGACTTATGTTTAATATTTGACTTTTCAGTCTGCACTTACAGGGGAGTCCCTTCCTGTGACGAAAGGCCCTGGTGATAGTGTTTATTCAGGTTCCACGTGCAAACAAGGTGAGATTGAGGCAGTGGTCATTGCTACTGGTGTTCATACCTTCTTTGGCAAGGCTGCTCACCTTGTGGATTCCACAAATCAAGTGGGACACTTTCAAAAGGTAAATAGATGCAAATGCAAGTGAATTCCTTTACTCTAAACAACAGCTACCAGAAGGATAATAAAAATTTGATAGGCAAAAGAAATAACAAGCTAATGAAGGAAGTGGGATCAAGTTGAATAAATTGGAGGGGATTGGTGGAGATTACCATAGAGTAATATCTTACATAGAAAGTGATGCACATGATCACATATGGGAATAACATATATATTTTAATTTATTCTCTAATGCCTTTTAATTGTTTCTCGGGTATCATTATTAAGCTTCTTCCTGAATCATACTAGTAATTGCCTCAAAAAATTGATTTTAATTCCTGGTTTGTTTTCAACTCTTGTGACTATAATCTTATATGAATAAATATTTGCTTTTGCCACACACAATATGACAGATAACTATGTTTGTTACCTGCAATCAATTAAACATGTTTTTTTTTAAAACCTGCAGTACTTATTTTTTACCTGCCGCAATCAGATTAGTTTTTCCTATTTGTATCTTTATTGAGAAAATTCTCTTTGCACTTGCTTAATAGGTCTTGACTGCAATTGGGAATTTCTGTATATGTTCAATTGCCGTGGGGATGATTGTAGAGATCATTGTTATGTACCCAATTCAACACCGGAAGTACCGCCCAGGAATTGACAATCTGCTGGTGCTTCTTATTGGAGGAATTCCCATTGCCATGCCCACAGTTTTATCTGTGACAATGGCAATTGGGTCCCATCGCTTATCTCAGCAGGTTGGTTATACTGGGTGTTGCAGTTTTATTGCATTAACTTTTCTAATGGTTCAATGCTTAATGGGATATATGGGCTATTATTTAATGAATATGCAGGGAGCTATCACTAAAAGAATGACAGCAATTGAAGAAATGGCAGGGATGGATGTGCTTTGCAGTGACAAAACTGGGACTCTGACACTGAACAAGCTTACAGTTGACAAGAATCTCATAGAGGTTGGTTAAAAAAAAGTTTGTGCCGTACACGGATGCATTCCTGACTTCCTTAAATATAATTCCTGTTCCAACATTTTATTTGAATAGATCTTTGCAAGGGGAGTGGATGCAGATACTGTTGTTCTGATGGCAGCTCGAGCATCCCGAGTGGAAAATCAAGATGCAATAGACACTGCTATAGTGGGAATGTTGAGTGATCCAAAGGAGGTAAATATCATTACCAATAGGATTTATCTTGTACATTCGCTAAAGTAGCTGAGTTGAATCTTTTATGCCAGCCTATATTACATGTGATAATGCACTTAAGATTATTAGTTAGTGGACTTTGCTTAAGCATTGGCTTTTGTGTTAATGATGTTTATTTGCTTCTGCTCTTGACTACCAAAAAGGCTCGAGTTGGTATTCAAGAGGTTCACTTCCTTCCATTCAACCCAACTGATAAGCGAACAGCTTTAACATATATAGACAGTGAGGGTAAAATGCATCGGGTCAGCAAAGGTGCACCAGAGCAGGTTAGATAATCAAAAACTAATATAATTTAACTTTTTCTCAAAAAAAAAAAAAAAAAAAAAAAATTAACTTGATGCTTCTGGAATGCTAAATGGACTAATTCATGCCTGTGTTTCTATTACTAGATTTTGAATCTTGCACACAATAAATCAGAGATAGAACGTAGAGTCCATGCTGTGATTGATAAGTTTGCAGAGCGAGGATTACGTTCTCTTGCAGTAGCATACCAGGTATGCTCATACATGCTCTTATGTCTGGTTTATGTTGTGAATTCATTTCTAACGTATGTTTTCCATATTATAATTCATGCTATTATTGGAAATTTTCATTATTTAATGTGCAGGAAGTTCCTGATGGGAGGAAGGAGAGCCAAGGAGGGCCATGGCAGTTTATTGGTCTCATGCCCTTATTTGACCCGCCTAGACATGATAGTGCAGAGACAATACGAAGAGCATTGAATCTTGGGGTGAATGTTAAGATGATCACAGGTATGTAGCCATTGTATAACAATAGGATATTACAGCTGTTTGTATATGTATATGTTGTCAATGCTTTGGCATCTTTTGTGCCTGGTCATATCATAGCTATAATGATTTCACAGTGGATATATTGGAGGTTTTAGATTGTTACAGATGGCATACTGTACATTTTGTTTAAAACCGTTGAAGTTATATTTAAACTATAAAATTTTATGAATGATAACTTTATGTTATCTATTCCATCTTGAACTTCTGGGTCTCAACTGTCTATCGCTTTGTAATAATTATATGATGAACTTGCAAACTAGTGATTTAAGCCAAAAAGATAAGTCACAGGCTTTGTGTCACTTTGGTGAAGACCTGATCTGCAGTTTTATATATATTACTTATGGCTTTTGTATGCGCATAGCATCCAGGATATTCCTTTGCACTTAAAGATTGTTAGTTGGTCAAAGATTCTACTGATAGTAATTATCACCCATTTTCTATCAATTATGCGGCCCCTCTTTGAAATAGCAGCATGTAGTTCAGGTTGGAATATTAATAAAGGTTCTGATACTGCCGTTGCTGTTTCCTTGCTTTTACATCCAATGATATGTTGTTTGAAGTGAGGTTCTCCTGAATTTAACTTGGTCAATCCATTCCATAATGCTTAAGAAAGGAAATCATCTTTGGTTCACTATTTCGGTGATATTCCATCTGCTTGACCCCTTTCAATCTCTATTAGGTGATCAACTGGCAATAGCAAAGGAAACAGGACGCCGTCTGGGAATGGGAACCAACATGTACCCTTCATCTGCTTTGTTAGGACAGAACAAAGACGAGTCAATAGCTGCTTTGCCTGTTGATGATCTGATTGAAAAAGCTGACGGATTTGCTGGAGTTTTCCCTGGTATTTTATTTTAGTTTTGTTCTTCAAATTTTTCTAAATCACACTGGATAACCTATCACTAAGCCTAGTCCAAATTCAAATTCACCCACTTTAGCTGCTAGTGGCAGGAAGCTATTCCCCTAAACACTGCTGGGGAGACAGCTAGATTCAACTATGCATGTTGATAACTTTTCTTATGTTTTATTGATATATGATAAAAAAGAATCTCTCTATTGTTAGGGAAGACCATTTTTTTTTTTTTTTCTGTTGTCCATGTTTATCTGACTGCCCTCAATGCATTGGTTGGTACAGAGCACAAATATGAGATAGTAAAACGTCTGCAAGCTAGGAAGCATATATGTGGAATGACTGGTGATGGAGTTAATGATGCTCCGGCTCTTAAAAAGGCTGACATCGGCATAGCTGTTGCTGATGCAACTGATGCAGCTCGTAGTGCTTCTGACATTGTTCTGACAGAACCTGGTCTTAGTGTTATCATTAGTGCTGTACTGACTAGTCGGGCAATATTCCAGAGGATGAAAAATTACACGGTGAGCATCTGTTTTGATTGCAGAAAGCTTTTATCAAATGTTCATAATCTATCAAATAATGGGTAGTTTTCTTGTGACATGCTTACTATATTCAAGTCACCTCAAGAAGAGTTCAATCCCTTCTTATGGGGATCCAGGATGTTAGAAAAGATAGAACATAGCCATGATACCATGTGAAAATAGAAAGGAGAAAATAAAATAGTCTAGGGACACAACATGGAAGCAAGAGAAAGAGAGGAATGTATGTGGTTCGGCCTGGTGGCCTATGTCCACGAAGGAAAGCCCTTGATGGCTACATTTTACTATAAGCTCTATGTGTTACAATGAACCATAATAGGGTATTTATAGGAGGATATACAAGTAGGATTAGGATTTCTTTGCTTGGACACCAATTAGGATTGAACTTGGGCTTGACTAGGAATTGTGCTTTGATATCTTTAACACAGGATGAGGGTTTTAAGCTTCTTCAGATTAGACGCTGGTTTGGTTCTTAGCAATGCCTGTTGGGGGAACAAAGCAGTTTATACTAAAAGGATTCACCTTATGTTATTATGTGGCTTGTTAGGAGAGGAGAATCTTTTTACTCTTTTTTTGGAAACCCTGCTGCATTCTTTGCCACCAAATGGCGTCATGCCCTCCTGAAATAGACAACAATTATGCTACAGATATTAATCACAATAAGAATTATAGTGGTACTCAAAGTTTAATTAATATTATTCATCAAATTAATTGACTTCCTTCTTGTTGCAGATATACGCAGTTTCCATTACAATACGTATTGTGGTAAGTTATATTGTGTTGGTTTCAAGATTCTATATTTAGAGAAGGTTTGATTGCATTTTCCTGAATAATGTTTATCACATCTTATCCTTTTTAGCTGTCTAACTTTGTTTTCACTTGATTGCAACAGCTTGGTTTTATGTTACTTGCTCTCATATGGCAGTTTGACTTCCCACCCTTCATGGTGCTGATTATTGCTATCCTTAACGATGGTTTGTTTTCATATTTTACCTCAATGCATGTGATTTCCTTCTTTATCTGATAAGCATATGACTATCCATAGTTTTTCCTGAATAACTGGTCAAGTATTCAGATAAGCAAGATGTTTTCTTTTCTCTTTCTAAATCACTTCTTACAATTCTTCTTGCAAAGAGAACAAAATAGAATAATCACTCCAAGTCCTTCTTTATTTGGTGATAAGTTCTCTATTTTCTCCTTACAAGATCTATGGCTTGCCAGGTACCATTATGACAATATCGAAGGATAGGGTGAAGCCATCTCCTCTTCCAGATAGCTGGAAGCTAGCTGAGATCTTTACAACCGGAATAATTCTTGGTGGTTATTTGGCTATGATGACAGTCATTTTCTTCTGGGCAGCATACAAGACAGACTTCTTTCCTGTAAGACTTGTCATCCTTTTGATAAATTAAAATGATCCATAAATTTATGCAGGTCATGGTAGAGAATACCTGATCATTTAGATATGTTTATAGTTTCTGTTATTTGGAGGCTGTCTAATATTCTAATCAAGCCCACATGTTATATCCAGGACACCATAATCATCATCATCCCGAGTGCTATGTGCAATTTAAGGCTTATTTGCATAAATCTTATTTTTTGCCTTCAGTCTATGATAAACACTATATCCTATCAACTTGTAAAAGTACATTTATTTTTTCAATTCTTATACCACTGACCATCTCAATAATTCCATAATTCACTAAAGCTTGCAGTCCTTATTAGAGAGAGAGTCCTTGTGAGTGGTCTGCTTAGGTGTAAAGTGTAAATCATCACAGTTAGCTTGGTCTTATCTAATCCTCATTGAGGCTACTTTAATTTTTTCCTGTAAGCTACCTTAAAATTTTTGCTGATGATAGTCACAACACTAATCAAACTTTGGTCTGCATATTGGCACCATTAAAATAGATCTATGGTCTTTGTTCAACATCTTGTTAGACATATGCCCAATCTCATAGCCATTTTTTATGGTATATTATAATTTTAATATTTGATTAGTATGAGTCTTCTTGAATCTCAAGCATCAAATTGCTTTTATAATTGAGGCATTATTGCCTCCAATATGGATATAGTCCTAAAGATGGTGGTTTTTCTTCCATGTCACCTTTGTTCTTACTAAAATAGCTCCATGTGAAATGTTTGCATAAATTGAAATGTTTGGAGTTTAAGGCATCCTATGCCAATTATGTTTTTCATTAATTCCTCTTTTTGCGCAAGTCAAATGCACACAATTCATCCTTCCTCTTTTTGTCAATGTAAACTGATCATGTTCTGTAATATGGTAAATCTGCATAAAATTGTGGCAATGTTTGTCTCATCCTGTTTAATGATTTCTTCTTAGAAATAATGTCTTATGTACTTGACATATCTTGCATTTTAAACTATCTGATATTATAAAATTAATTAGTATATGATCAAATTTTGTGTTTCCACCTCTATCCATATGTATGAATCTTCCTTTTACCTTGACTGCTTGTCTTATCCTGAGCAAGATTTATTTTGTACGCAGTTGCTTGAACTGACCCTTATTATGTAATATACAGCGTACATTTGGGGTTCGAAGCCTTAAGCAAGAGGATGATTTTAGAAGGCTTGCCTCAGCAGTATATCTGCAAGTGAGTACTATAAGTCAGGCCCTCATATTCGTGACAAGATCCCGGACTTGGTCTTTTGTTGAGCGACCTGGCTTGTTACTTGTAGCAGCTTTTATTGTTGCTCAGCTGGTGCGTCTATTTTTGCGCTTGCATTTTGTGATTTTGCTTTACTGATAGATGGAAAATATCAATCTATTAATTTTCTTGCTGTGTGCAGTTTGCCACACTGATTGCTGTTTACGCAAACTGGAAATTTGCTGCAGTTCAAGGGATTGGATGGGGCTGGGCTGGTGTTATCTGGCTCTATAACCTCATCTTTTATATCCCACTTGATTTTATCAAGTTCTTTACCCGATATGCCTTAAGTGGGAGGGCTTGGGATCTTGTTATTGAGCAAAGGGTATGTATGATACTGGTTTAATAGAGTAAAATGTTGAGAAGAGCTTGTCCTTGACTTCTTGTGGTCAAATTTTATGTTTTGTAGATTGCCTTCACAAGGAAAAAGGATTTCGGGAAGGAAGAACGGGAGCTTAAATGGGCACATGCACAAAGGACACTCCATGGGCTTCACCCACCTGAGTCCAAGATGTTCACTGAGCGCGCAAGTTACTCAGAACTTAATCAAATGGCTGAAGAGGCAAAAAGACGAGCTGAGATTGCTAGGTATGCATATTAACAATTAGCTAATTTTTTCCCCCTCTCTTATATGATACTGTCCTTTTATCTCTCTTTGAAAATATTAATTTAGATTTTAGACTAAGATGAAATGATGTGATTATGTGGAAGATACCTATGTTTAATGTTTATGGGCTTTACTAGGGCTGTAAATGAGATGAACTGAACAATAAGGTGTTCACAGGGCTTGGTTATTTTGTTAATGAGCTCAAGTTCAAACAAGCTCAATTTTCCTATTCAAGCTTAGTTCATTAATTTCTTGAACGAGCTTGATCTAGTCCACAATCTTTGTTAAATTTGTTATATAAGTTAACTTAATATGATATCTATTTAAGAAACCTATGTTTTTACCTTTGTTAGTGTAAAATCCACCAAACTCAATAAAAAAATTTACTAATTAATTTATCCACAACAATAATAATTTTCAAAACATGATATAAATACATTTTTTGAAATTTTTTTTTTTGAAGTTAGACATATTAGCCATAGAGAGTATTATCTTTGGTGTTTAGGAACATACCGAGCCAAGCTTCACTTTGTTCAAGCCTGGTTCATTAATTAATCAAGCTTCAACTTAACTTCAAGATTGTTAATTTAGTTAATGAATGAGCATCTTAACAAGTCTAATTTGAGTATTCATAATTAGTTTGGCTTGTATAACAGCCCTCTTTGATAGATACGATAATATTTCAAACTTGTGGCGTCAACTCCATAATGATTGCTTTTTATTATCAAGCTAAGTCACCAATTAGTTTTTGGTGTAAGCAGGAATTAAACCCTATATTTCTTATTCATTTTACAGCCCTAAGCCTAAGGTTACAATTTTGGGCTGTTTTTGGTGGCATTTACAACTAGACTAACTAATCAGTTTAAATTACCATTTGAAACAATGTTCTGAGACAGTGAGATTGTGAAAAGAGCTCTTATAAGAAATTGCAGGCTGTCATATTTACCATGCATGGTAAAATTGGTTAACATGTAGATCACTAGAACACTCAGATCATGTATACTAGTTTATTATATGGTTATGGTATTAAAAAAAAAAAAAAAGAAGAAGAAAGACATAGATGTACTATACGTTATTTGCCTTACTGTGGCACTTTGGTCCTGTTAAATCTTGCAATTTTCTTGTTTTTTGCAGACTAAGAGAAATGAATACATTGAAAGGACATGTTGAATCAGTGGTGAGATTGAAGGGGCTTGATATAGATACAATTCAGCAATCATACACTGTCTGATAGATCGTACACTTCCATTCCTCATGGTGTAATGATGGAAGCAAAAGAGCCATAGTTTGTCATTCTAATGTATAAATCATATCCACCTACATTTATATATCATTACTAGACAGTTGTTTCTAAACATGTGCGAGTCTGCTTGATTGTAAATTGGGCTGCTATTCGTTTCTCTTTCTTTGACATTTATTTATTTTTATTCCTTCCCCACTTTTTCCCTACATATTTTCAATTTGGGCAAGACTTAAAAGTAAGTTTCGCAAGAATCTGTCCTGCTACCAATTAAATCAAAGATAGGAATTGATAAAAAAAAAAAAAATCAGAGATAGAAATTAAATCTTAGAGCAAATTATAACTTACTTATTTGTGGTTTGGCCAAAATTGAAGTTGCTTACATGTGGTTTGAAATTTGATATTTTACCCACCTGAGGTTAACTCAGTTAGAGTTTCGTAACTCATTTCTGTTAAAAACAATGCTAAATATGTAATTTTGCTCCACTTTTATGGATAGAAAAATTGAGTAGAAATGATGAGGTTTTTTTTGGGAGGGAGAAATGAAGACTTTGATATATGATATGACTTTAACTTCATGAACCGTATACAAATTAAAATGTATTATAAATTAAGTTTAGATCAAATGTTAAATCCATGAAAACAAATTTAATTTTTGACCTTTTTGTCTCATACTGTCCATGCAACCACTTGTTAAGGAGAAAACACATTTGAGGAGTTTTTTTTGGGTTATATCAACTACTTCCTTTTGTTATTTTTATTCAATATGAAATTTCACTCGCTTATTTCTAACAAATATGGTGTGTAAACCTTAAAAAAAAAAAAAAAAAAAAAAAAAAAAAAAAAAATTATAAGTCAACTTTATTAATATGAAAATAAGAAAAGGAAAACAGCACCCAGTACACAGGAAGTGTTGTACTAGCAGTGCAGAAAAATTAAAGAAAAGTACAGCAATCAAGAAAATCTAACAAACTAGAAAAGGAATGACTACTCATAACATCCCTCCATTCGTATGAAGTGTTCGGGAACATCCGCATATCTCCATTACGATGTTTAGCAAACCACCCCTCCAACATGCCAATTAATCCACCACCCTCTTATTTGGTATAACCCAATGCATCCCAAACAAAGAAAGAGCTAAAGTCCAAAGTTCTCTAGCCATGGAATGGTGTAATAGTTAATGATCAATGGATCCCCCATCTTGCTTACACATGCAACACCAATTCACAATGATAATACCTCATATTTGAAGATGATCAACTCCCAATTGAATTGAACCAAAGCACGCACAAAAGCCTATAAATTAAAAAAAGACATACTTATTAACAACCCAAGGCCCACAACTATGATCCACCAAATGACCAAAAATTACAATTACAGAATTATGAAAATACCTTTGATTCTTGCAAAAGCCAAATAAACCTAATTAACTACCATGGACACATATATTCTTAGGTTTTGCCTTAATTTTAGGCTTCCAAAGAGGATTTGTTTTTACTAGACACACGATGGTTACATCATCAAATACATCAAGTTTCACATGAGCACTCTCTAAACAGTAAACTTTCTTTAGCCTTTCTAGAAATCCTGTAAGAATAATATCACAGAAGTAACATTCTTTAAAACTTCACATAAATAATATAACTTCAATGACTAATAATTATAACTAATCAGAAGTTCAGAACTAGGATGATTTAAGATTCCGAAAATACCTAGAGAAAGGGGGAACTGGCTTCAAATTGAGCCATTTTCAAACTATATTATTGCCCAAAAAAGATCATAAGAAATAGAGTTCATTTTCACGCACAAACATATACAAAATATTACATCCATGTAATGGTAGATGCAATATTTACACAGACACAAGCATACACATAGAAATTGAAAGAATTTTTCGATAACCCACTTTTTCTACCACCGTGTCCTGAAAATGTCTGGAGACAGGCACCTTTGTCAGCATTCCACATCCAAATCCAAACAGTGCAATCCTCTGATCCAGCTTAGCTTAGACCAAATGTCCTCTCGGATGCCACTGTGATGGAACATAATTCACAGTCAAATTTCAAATAAATGAAACAAAAACAACAATTTTTTTTTTTTTTTTTGGTGAACTGGAAAATATATTAAGTTAAACAGAAACCACAGCCGAGGCTGCACCAATTCTGGGGTGATAAGTTCCCAACATATCAGTTTCCAACAGAGAAGAAATCAGAGGAGGGGGGGGTTACAAAATAGAAATCTGTATCGCTATTTGAGGACCCCATGCGAGCAAGTGCATCGGCACAACAGTTGGCCTCCCTGAAGCAATGCAAAATCTTAACCTGAGGCAGTCGCAGCAGCAAGTCCCTGCAGTCATCCACAAGAATAGAAAAATCTCCATTAGTGCGAGCGGTACATGATATAAGAGACACTACTGCAATGGCATCAAGCTCGAGCTCCACGGCTTGGGCCTCCATCTCTAAACAGCGCAATAAACCTTCCCTCAAAGCCCACAGTTCAGCGGCCAAACTAGAAGTGACTGCACAAGCTTTCGCAAAGCCACCAATGCACTGGCCACTAGAGTCACGGATAATCCCCCCTCCTCCAGCCAACCCTGACTCGGCTAAGAAGGACCCGTCCGTATTAAGCTTCCACCAACCCTCCGGAGGTTTCAACCATTTAACCAACCTAGGGGTTTTTGTCTTCTCTTTCCTCGGGTCAGCAACACAGTAAAGGAACTCCCTGGATTGCAACTCCACCTTTTGCATGATATTTGAGCCCGTGCATTGTTGCCCAAAGATCTTCCTATTCCTCTGCAACCATAAGTTCCAAATGCCCAAAAGGAAGAACACACACCAAGGGTAGTCCTTATCTCTAGCCAACAGCTTGCTATTAGAGTTTGCGTGTATCCAATCAAGATAATCACCTGAAAAAGATTGCCACAAAGGAAGGGGGCAGTTTGTATTTCTCCAAAACTTTTGGGCCTCCGGACAGTCTCTCAAAACATGAGCAATGGTTTCAACAGGTTCCAAACAACTTCTACAGCCCCCAAGACCTTCAATCCCTCTATGTTCAAGTATAGCATTAACAGGGAGACTGTGATGAAAACATTTCCACAGGAAAATTTTAAGCTTAGGCAGCGTACAAATTTTCCAGATCCACTTACCTGCAAACTCATGGGTTTCAATATTCTCACTAATGGCTAAGAGATAAGCACTCTTCGTTTCAAACTCCCCCTTAGCACTCGCAACCCAGCTTCTATGGTCCTCTCTCCAAGCTGACCTACGGATAGGAGTAGCCTTAATGGCCTTCAGAACATCCGCCGGCAGTTCAAAAGAAACATTTTCCGTAGCCCATGTTCCATTACGCATCAAATCAGTCACTGTAACCTCATCTTCCCCTCTTTGCAAAGGGCCTTCAACTAGTGATCTAATAGTCCCCTCGCTAAGCCATCAGTCATGCCAAAAACTCAGAATGCTGTTATTCCCAATGAGCCATTTGGATCCCCTCTCACAGATAGGTTTTCCCTTCTTAATAGCTGACCAAACGCAAGACTGCTTCCCTTTCCTATTGTGAGCCCTTAGTCGATACTTCTTCTTCAAGACCTCGGCCCACCCTGCATTCTCAGCATTCTCCATCCTCTAACACAGCTTCGCAGCCAATGTAAGGTTCCTCCCCTTGGCAGCTTGAATGCCCAACCCCCCCTCTATTCTTGGGTTTAGTAACTTTCTCCCAGCTAATCAGGTGCATTTTCTTCTTCTCCTCAGTGGAACCCCAGATAAAGTTACGATTCAGTCTATCCAGTCTGTTGAGTACTCTGGAAGGCAAGATGCAGCCTTGCATCACATAAGAGGGAATGGCTGAAGTAAATGATTGGGAGAGCACCAACCTCCTGGCCATGGACAGGAGGTTAGCTTTCCATCCCTGAAGCTTGGTCTGCACTCTCTCAATAATAAAACCGAATTCATGGGAAGTTGACCCAGGAAGCTTAAGAGGAAATCCTAAGTACTTGCCGAGATTAGGAGTAGACCTCATACCCAACACATCACACATCTCCTCACGCTGCTCATGCCCAATATTTAGGGAAAAAAAAACCATTGACTTAGCCAAACTTACCTTCTGCCCCGAGAGCTGGCAGAAGGTATCAAGGGTTTCCTTCACATTGCAGCAATTCTTTTAAGTCAGCCTTGACAAAAAGCACCAAATCATCAGCGAAAAATAAATGAGAAAAGGCCGGTCCATTCCTAGAGGCTTTGACCGGGTCCCAAAGTTTCTCTTCACACTTCAAATCAATCAAGAACCCCAGCATCTCCATGCACATAATAAAGAGATATGGTGACAAAGGGTCACCCTGCCTAATACCCCGGGAAGGCAAGAAGGATTCCAATTTCCCACCATTCACCAAAATAGAGATAGCCGAAGTGGAGATACAACTCAATATCAGCTTTGTGAGGGACTCAGGGAACTTGTACAGTTGAAGCATGTCTCTAACAAAGTGCCATTCTAACCTGTCATAAGCTTTTTCCAGGTCAATTTTGATGGCCATAAAGCCCATCTGCCCTCTCTTTCCACTAATGGTGTGCAGAACTTCTTGGGCAATGATCATGTTGTCCAGCCCCAGTTTGCCAGGCACAAAGGCCGTTTGGAGAGGAGAAATAATGTTAGGCAGCAAATGACCCAGCCTTTTCACTATAAGCTTAGTTACAATTTTATACACAGTATTGCAGAGACTAATAGGTCTAAAGGTTGCCAAGCAGTCAGCCCTAGGTTGCTTGGGGATTAAAGAGATCAAAGTTTCATTAAGATGGCCTGACATGACAAAGCAAGCAAAAATATCTTTAACTTCCTTAATAACAGTGTCTCCCACTACATTCCAATGAGCTTGGAAAAAGCCAGCATGAAAACCATCTGGTCTAGGGGCTTTTTGGGGCTTTAAGCTCCATAAACTTTCCTTAATTTCACTGCTAGTAGGAACGGTCGCCACCTCAAGAGCTTCTTCCTGACTAAGTGCTTTCGGCCACCGGGAGATAGACCAAGGGGTCCTAGGAACACTAACACTATTTGAAGAGAAGAGTTTAACAAAGCCAGACCTGACAAGATCGGCTACCCCATGTTTATCACGGACCCAATTACCCTGGTCATCTTGCAGGCAAGAAATACTATTCCTTTTTCTTTTGATCAAAGTAGATATGTGAAAGAACCTAGTATTTCTATTCCCTTGGATTAGCCAATTATACCTTGATTTTACCGACCAAAGTTCCTTCTCTTGATTAAGAATATCCAAATACTCTTTTTGAAGCTGATTCTCAAGTCTAAACAAAGCTTCACTCGGTCTATTAGCAATGCTGACCTGAACCCCTCGAAGCCTAGCTTCAACCCTGTTTTTCTTGTGGAAGACATTGCCAAACACTTCTCTATTCCAGGACGTAACATCCCTAGTAAACTTCTCAATATTGGGTTTAAGTTCCAAATCCTCAGCCCAAGATGCTGAAACAAAATTAGGAAAGGCCGGGTGTGACAACCATATGGGCTGAAAGCGAAAAGGTCTATTTAGACTTGTGCAAATGGGTGCTTCCAAGCTGAGAAGCACCGGGCAATGATCTGAGTGGGTACGGGCCAGGTGATTAACTGAAGCTTCAGGGTACAGCCCCCTCCAATCACAATTAGCAAAGGCCCTATCCAACCTCTCTTGAATGTACTGGCCCGTGTCTCTTTTATTGACCCATGTGAACTTAGGACCATGAAACCCCAAATCCAACATCCCACAGGCATCCAGACACTCTTTAAACAGTTGCACTCTCCAAGGATTCAACGGGTTTCCCCCTTGTTTATCATGAGAGGAGAGAAGCTCATTAAAGTCTCCAACCATAAGCCAGGGGAGATGGTGCAAACTTGCAATAGCAGATAAATTATTCCATAACAATTTACGTTCAGCTAATCTAGGACTAGCATAAATAGAAGATAAAACCCAGGAAAGGTTAGAGGCAAGTACCTTAACTGTGACATGTATCTCCTGTTCAGTCTTAGCCAGCTGTGTGACATCCACAACATCAAACTTCCACAACACCCAGATGCCTCCAGAGTAGCCAATGGTATCAGCATGAATTGCTCCATCGAATGGGAGCCTATCAGTGATGACTTTAGCCCTTTCTCCACCCACTCTTGTTTCAGTAACAACCACAATTGCAAGGGAATGCCTATCCAATAAATCTGACAAAACACTATGAAAACGGGGGTTTAAAGCCCCCCTACAGTTCCAGAAAACGATATTCATTATGGATGATGGGGTAAATGCGGACACGTCCTCAAGCAGACTCAGATCCTCCGAATTGATTAGACACCTCCATCCCATCTCCCTCAACTGTTCCCTGGGCAATTCCACCCCTTTCACCACAACCAACATGTGCTCCAAGATCCCCAGTTGTTGCTCCCGAGAGCTGACCAGCAGATTGAATGAGAGAGGGCTTACTCTGACCACAGCCTTGGAAATCTCGTTTCCCCAACACCTCACTGTCCCTGCCTCTGCTATCCAAATTTTCCTTTCCTTTAAATTTTCCACCTGGCCTGATTTGTTTAAGCTTCGCTCCAGAGATAACGGCGATAGAGCTCTCCAGTTGAAAATCCTTGCCTCTGCTTCCATTGATTTGTCTGATGGGAATATCCACCAAGGGTGGTCCCATTCCACCCACGCCGGATCTGTCAAAGGAAGTGCGCCCTCTCTGAGGCTTACTGGTGTCACTAGAAAGATAAGCTTCCAAGCCTCCATTTCGTCCTTGTCGTACCAGCCCCAAATCATGGTCGGACTGGCTCTTATTTGCGCAAGCATCTCCGGTGATAGCACTATCACTTTCCCTTGCCTGAAAATCCCCCAACGGCACTTCTTCTCTGCTTCCATGGTGACTGCTTTTGATCTTAGCCTCTGTCGAAGTTGCACTTCTACTCTTAACCTTGCTGCCTCTCCCTATCAAGGCCACTTTCCTTTCCGATTTTGAACTCTGTGGTAAGCTTCCACTGCCAAATTCAAAAGGGGGTGGCATGGATTGAAAGGGACCACGGCTTGATTGGTGGGACTGCTGTGAAGGCCTCTCAGACCCACTCCTAGATGAGACAACTCCCTTCCTACCACCCACAGGTACATCATTGCCTAGTCCTTTCCTCCTCAAGCTACCCATAGCACCTTGAGCCACACCAAAATCTGACTCATCAGGTACAGCCTTTGAGGCGTGCGAAAAGACCCCAAAGATGTTTTCTTTTGGGTTGAGAATCGGGGACTTGTCACCAACCTGGCCCCTTTTGCTATTGGGCCTAAATTTATGCCTTCTAACAAGCATCCAAGGCCCAAAATCCTTTTTGCCCTCCTTTACAACCATTCCCGCCTCCAGCGCACCCTGATCACCTTCGCTTTTGCTCCCATTCTCCATATTCATGGTTTCCGCCGCCAAATGGGTTGTCGGTGTCTGAGCTTTAATCGTAAAGAGGCACCCTTCCCTGCGATGCCCAACTCTCCCACATGAGAAACACAACGAACGAAGACCTTCATATTGGATTTCCTGAACCACCCCTTCCAAGAGAATTTGATTTATCAACGGTTTACTAAGATCAACCTGTACACAGATTTTAGCGTATCTACCTCTCGCCTCAGACGCTATGTTTGAATCAATTCTCAAAACCGGACCAATGGCATTACCAATCTCCTTCAGGACTTCGATTTTATAATACTCAAACAAGAGCTCAGGAAGTTAATCCACACAGCCACTGAACTACACGATGTAAAGGCCGGTTTAAAGTTCGGTTCCCACCTACGAATGGATAGAAAATGTCCCCCAATGAACTAGGGACCACCGTTTAGGACATTGTTGTAGTCTTCCACAAGCCCAAACCTTAGAAGGAAGTAATCCTTGCCCAGGTCGACATAGTTGAGCCTCCCAGCAGGTTTCCAAAGGCTCATAACTCGGTTGTGGAGAAAATGAAACCCCACGGATCTACCGAAGACTTTGACAATAACAACATGTGTCCACTTAGATCTGATCTGCTTCCTTACTTCAGGGGAGAGCTTCACTGCAAGTAACCCATTATTGCACCCCTCAACATCCATCCTGGGTTCCTCCGTGTATTACTCCTCAATACTGAGGTTGAAAGCCTGAGCAAAGGCTCCAGGCATCTTCCCTACAAGTTTATCCTTGTAAGAGCTGTTGAGCCTAAAGCCAGGGGCCATGGCCGACTCTTTAACCTTCTTAGTATTGCGTTGGAGTTCAGCATCCTCCTCTAAAGACCTCTCGCACGCAGAGAACTCGCACTCCATGGCTCCAGAAAGCTTTTGTTCCAATTCCCCTTTCGATAAACAACAATTATTATTATTATTATATGAAAAATGTAATTTAATAAAAATAATTATTGTAAGGACCGGATTTGGTTCTTAGCCCAAATGAGGGATGGACTCAGGCCCACCAAGCCCAAAACAATGAATTTGTAGAGAGTGAGTTGGAGAATTGGGCTAAAATGAATTTGATGACAAATAAAGTGGGCTCCAATGACAAGACCAAAAAGATGGACTAATTTAATTAAAGAAAATCGTCCTTGACGCAATCCGAGGAGATCAGTTCTTATATATTTCTCCTAAGTTTGATTACAAATTTGTTTCTTGATTGCTACAGTGTTTCTCCTTTAATTTCCTGATCCCCCATTCCTCAGGGGTCTCCGACATTATATAGTTCCCATTTAGTGATCTTGATCCTCCATTTGTTGATCATCCAGGTCACTACTTGAGTGCTTATCCCATCGGATACCCCCTCTGGCCCTCTGTGAGTTGGGGTAGCCAAGACTGCACTGTTCAGGGGTCTTCTCCACATAAATGCGGCCAGAAAGTTAGCTGTAGAGCATTCAATGTGGTGGCAGCAGCTTTTCCTTTGATTTTTCGTAACTTCCATTCTTCCAGTACGTTTGTAGAACATGTCTTTATCAATAGAACCTCCTGGAACGTCACCTTGGATGACAGGAGGCACATCTTGATCTTCGTTGCGCTTAGCCGAGGGGATATTCCTCCTCAAACAACCTCTCGCAGCCATTACGGTCACAGTTTTCTCATAAAGTTCGAAGTATTACGTCTCTCTTGCTATTGATCTATTCTTGGACCATTATGCCTCCTCGGATAAGGCCCAAGGCCCAATATATATTTGGGCCTACGTCCCCACAATTATATTACATAATTATAATAGTATTTTTTTTATATAAATGGAGAAGATGTTATTAAAAAAACTTTCTTTAAATATACTATGATCGGTTGGCTAATTTGAACATATCCACGAATATTTTAAAAATATGTACAACCCCATTCCATAGAACACATGTAACATGTTATATTAAGTTTAAATTATTATATGATTCTAAAAAAAAAAGGTTTAAATTATTATATAAGTTTAGAATTGTAGCGTTTTTTTTCTTTCCAAATATAACTATAATGCCTATATTATTGAAACTTGAATTTTAAGGAAATTTGTGAATATTTATAATATTTATTGCTTTTTTAGGGCCCATAACTCTAATTTTTAATGAATTTTTTTGTTTGTATTTTTTAACCCAAAATAGATAAAATTACATACTTTTCAAACATTGATTAAGAATTACAGTAACTTGTTAGAGACTTTGGTTTTATTTTTAAACCTATAGGCAATAGCTCTAACATTTGGTTTTATTTTTTCACTTGCTGGAAGCTCCCACTTCACATTTTCAATGCCATTCAAGTTAAAGGTGTGTTTGGATACCGTTTATTGCTGAAAATTGAAAACATTGTAGCAAAATAATTTTTAAATATGTGAATAGTGCCGTGGGACCCAATTTTGAAGTTGTTTTTGCTGAAAAAAGTATTTGCGGGTCCCGTAAACAGTGCACGGGACCCATTGGAAAATGTGGGACGCAGCTGAAAAGTGCTTTTCAGCACTATCCAAACATACACTAAGTGTCGTCTAGATATGGACTTCTTTTGCAAGGTTAATATGTAAATATTCTGCTTCATGATGATCTACCTTTCTTGCTGTGGTGGGCCTTTTTGTGTCTTGGGCTGGATCACTCCTGTCGTACTACGACCCTATGATTCTGGGTGGGAGAGTCGGGACTGACCTAACTGAAATACACCAAGCTTGTGCGCAAGTTAGAGCCCTGACAGTAATCTTGAGTGTGTCGTGTTCCAAAGATAGGAAATACTGTTATAAAACATTATAACAGGAAAAACACAATGCAGCAGGGTAGCTAAAATACTTTAACTAAAATATTCCTACTGACAACAACAATGCTTAAACAGTTCCACAAAGGAGAAGTATGATAATGTGATTACAACAGAAATAGATTAATAGCAAAAGAAGTCACACTAGCTTTTAAACAACCGTGGCAAAAGAAAATAAGATCAGTCTGCTGAAGGAATGGGCTTGACCCTTTGGTAGATTCAAGTCCAAGAAGGGAACCACCTTCTAATGTGGATAGCCTCAAAGGGGGATCCTGTTGTAGAGATTACTCATTTTGAAAAATGGGCCTAAGTGGCTCGATCTCAAATTCCTAATTTGCTAGAGAGTGGGCTATTGAGAGGGAGAGAAGTGGGTGGCCTACTGGTGCATGCTCTTATTCCTATCACTCCTATTTTTTCTTCCTTACTCTCAGTTTCCTTGTTTCTTTTTTTTTTTTCTTTTTTTCTTTTTTTTTTTTTGTATCCTTACTTGTTTTCCTTTCTTTCCCTTTGGTGTTCCCTATCCCTCTCTGTTGTTCTGTGTTGTTGTTTACTGTGCATATCTATGGCCTTTTATACTGCTTGCTGTGACAAGATTTACCATTCTTACTCCTCAACTACTTTTAGCCTGTTGTGGGTGTCCTTCCAGGATTGCCCACTGGTCTGCCGGCTGCCCAACCACCACCACTACCCTGTGTTGGCTGCGCCACGCCTCATTTCTAGACAAAAGTAGTTTTGTTTTGTTTTTTGCTTCCCTTGACACTCTCATCTAGATAAGGGTTGGGTTTTTCTTTTACTAACCTCTATAGCATGCACTTAGTGATTCTAGCTCATGTTTGCCTCTTTTGGGTGGGATGTCATCCCAGCAGGACATTTCCCCCCAAAAGAGCTTGAGCAAGAACCCCAAAATAGGCTCCCCCTTCTCCCCACTGCCAGACCACACCCTCTTTTACCTCTAACCCATGGCCCACCTCCCTTGTATTGGCTGGGTACAAGTAAATGGTGACTGAGGCTTGTGTGCGTGCTCCACTCCTATATGAGTCCATTGCTGTTCTGGCGTTCACGCGTTTGCCATTGCTTTCAGGTTTTTCTGATTCTGTTGCACGTTCTGGGGCTTGTTTAACTCTTGTGACGTGGATGAGCTTTTGGGTCTTCATTCTTTGTATCTCATTTCTTCTTTGGGCTGGACAATGCTTGAGTGTGGGCTTCCTCTTCATTAATTCGGCTCATGTTTCCTTTCATCCCTTGTCCATGGGCTAGCTAGTGCTCCTGCCACACCACTGCGTTGTTTTCGTCATGATATCGTTTAACCTTGTTTGCTGTACTACCTCTGTGCTTGCGGGCTGAAGTGCCTGCCATCCCAGTTTCATGGGTTACTCCTCCCTTTAGTTTTTTTTATTGCCCAACATTTTTGCTGGGCCAATTTACACAATATCTCAGGCTTCCCCGACCCATTTTATTCCTTGGGCATCCTCAGCCTGTTTCATTTTTTGGGCATCCTCGGCCCATTTCGTTCTTTCCTACTTTTTACATTCCCATGGGCTTTTGCTAAATCCTTTGGGCTTCCCTGGCCCAATTGCCACATTCTCTTCCTTTAGGTTTATTGGCCTTCGAACCAATCTCATTTACCAATTCTTTTCTTTGGGCTCCTTCAGCCCGTTTTTTGCTTTCTTTCTATTTCTCATGATTCCCATGGGCTTGCTACTTCATTCTTTGGGCTTCCTTGGCTCGTTTGCTTTCCTTGGAGTCACTTTGTTATTTTGTGGGCTCGTGGACCATTATTCCTACCATTCGGGCTCAATGGTCTTTACTTTGCTATTTCTTTCTTCACCTTTTTTCATATTGTTGGGCTTCTTCATTGGACCATTTTGCCAAAAATGGGTATCAACACTTGCTAACCCCCAAGGATTGGTTAAGTGGTTCCTAAGGTCTAATAATATCTATGAGATCTTGGGTTCAAAATATCTTGCCAACATCTTGAGGATGAGATTTCTCACTATAATAACCTGGTGTGTGTGTGTGAAACAAGGGATTGCATACACTCTTTATGGTGGAGTGCTTCGAGTAGGATCTGATCCTATCGCAACAGTCAAACCCCTTCCTAACCCGGCCCACTTGCCTCCAAAGCTGGATTGCCTTTATAGAGGAGGCTACCCAAGGAATTTAAATTTTTTAAGTAGTAGGATGTGGAATGTGATTTTAGTGAGAGAATAGTCACATGCTTGAAAGGTCTAAATACCGTCATTTGTCAACCAAAAAAAATCTACCTTTCTTACTACTTGTAGAGCTGTACATTTCGCTTGTTAAAATGAAGCTCGTTTCGTTAGAGCAGAAACATATAAATCTAAATAGATGAATATATATATTCACCATGGCACAAAAGCATATACCCTTATGAGTTATCTCTAATCTCTATTTCTCCTTCTCTTTCCAATTTTTTATTAACCTTCGCATCACCACAACTCTTTACAGCAAACCACTTTATGTTTCAAAATTCCAAGTATCAATTTTTTTTTTGAGAATAGAAACATATCAATTAGAATGGATAAACATAACCACACAATTTTTGCAAAACCACACAATTTTTGAAAAACCACACAATTTTTGCAAGCAGCACTCTTTATAAATAGGCAAAAATATCAGTTTGGCCTCCTACATTTGGGGTTATTGTAATTTTAGTTCCTACATTTGGGTAATCGTCAATATGGTCCCTGTTATTTTTTAAATTTGTAGTCAATTTAATGTTTACCGTCAACTTACTAACAGAAGTTGACTGCAAGTTGAAAATAACATGGACCTATTTGACTGTTACCAAAATGTATGGACCAAACTAATTGTTACCAAAATGTAGAGACCAAACTAATAGTGACCCAAAATGTATGAACCAGCAAGGTATTTTCACTTTATGAATGTGCATCTACTATTGTCGGACTTGTTTGTCAAGTTTTTCCATCGTAGGTAGCATGTCATAAATGCAGTTTCAACAACTTCTCTACAAAATTGAGATGCAAAGAAATAGTACCCCTACGTTTTAATTCTTTCTTATAACTCACTGTGATTTTCCATATCCACCAAATTGACCTTTAGGACTAACTTTCATTAGCTCTTGTGAAAATGAAAAATTATGAGACCGTCATGTGATAATTGGCGTGAATCAGTTAGTAAGTATTCTTAATGTGATTTTGGGATTGTTATGTGATCTTTTCGTCCATAAAAGCTGACGAAAGTTAGTCTAAAGTGTCAATTTGGCGAATATGGAAACTCCATCAAGTATTTTTGCAATTGATTTAAACTCCAGTGGGTGTTTTTGTTTTCTAGCAAAACAAAATCCCTGATTTGGCTATCTAATATAGCTTTTAAAATAATAATAATAATAAATTTTAATAATAATTATAATAATAATAATTTTCTAGATTTTGTAAAATATGAAAAAATAAAATTCTAAACTACATCACACTAACAATACTAAGAAATCAATTGATTTTTTATATAGGCGAGATTCAAATCTCATATCTATTATTCAACAAGAAGAAACTTTACTAACTTTAATCTAACACCAAGTGTGAAACTTTAAAGTTTGGTGAGTAGAATTTTGCTTTCACAGTCACCAACCACAACCACACGGTCCACACCCACACCTAAACTTTAAATAGTTCCTCTTATCAAATGAACTCTATAAATGAATTAAAGAAGCAAAATCTCATACAATTATGTACCCAAGCAAAAGAACAAAGGCAATGGCAACAGGAATGTGCATTAGTTCAATTGTTTAACTCATTTTTTGATTAATAAAGATGGATTTGAAAACAATTACAACACACTCACAAGACCCTCATCTTTGCCCAAAATAATTAAAAATCGATTCGAAAAAACAGAACCAATGTGAATAAAAATAAATAACAAGAATAAATCCTAATGATCAAGAGAATCAGAGTGGTAATGTGTGAAAATTAGAAACCCTAGAATACTAGAGATTGGAATGGATGATGTCAACACCACCAAAAGAGGCTATGGTGGTGTTCATGGAGGACGGTCATTGTTTGGATTTTAATTTTTTGAAATATGGGTTTTTTTTTATTAGAGTGATTCTTTGTATCCGGTTGTAATCTTTTAATTGGAAAAAAATGACATGGCATGATAACTTTGGAGCTATAAAAATGGACTTTTACGCAGAGTCTTTATTGATATTAATCTCTTTAGGAAAAATGATTTGATTAGGCCAGATATAAGGTCGACAATATGAAATATGGAGTAAGAGTGGTTCTTGAACCATAATTCTTCCTTAAAACGTGGTAGACTGTAAGCAGTTAGCTATCACTTTTACGTGAAAATACCATTTTTTTTCTCCACTACTTACCATCTATCATGTCACAATTGTTTTTTTTTAGAAGAAAATGTAAAATATCAAAAACACAGGGAAAAGGAATACAACAGGGGCCAAAGCTTACAACAATCAGCCAAAGCCTAATTGAATCAGGTGCTCTAAAAATAGCGGAAAATCATCTTTCCAAACATAACTAGCATTATTACATTTGGCAAACTGGGTGAGCTCATGAGCGGCCCTGTTGTAGTCCCTTTTCACGTGTCGGAAGGAGCAACTTGAGAAGGAAGATTTTGCTCTCTGAATTCCTTGAATCAAATGGCCAGTTTCACCGCCACTAAGATCATGCAAAACAGCTTGGACAACAGAGGCAGCATCTGATTCAAAGATAACATTGGGAATAGCCAACTCCTGAGCCAAAAGGACACCCTGTTCCATAGCAAAGAGCTCGGTCTACTCAGCTGGATAGTGTGAAGACAAAGCCTTACTCAGAGCAGCGACAACATTGCCCCTATCGTCACAGACAATCGCACCAACCCCCGAGACCCCAAGGCCATCTAAAGGCGATGCGCCATCCACATTAACCTTAAAATAACCAGACAGAGGGGCCACCCAGCCACCATTCGATGCTTGCTTCGTAGGACAGAGCACTGTGTTAGCTTCATGAAAGTCATCCATAACACTTCTCGCCAAATCCCAAACTTGCAGAGGAGAGAAGCCCTTTTCATTATGAACTAACAGATTCCGATTATGCCAAATTGCCCAAGAGATTGCAAAAAAATATTCCAAGTGCACTGCATTGGGACTTGAACAGAATTTGTGCACAACATCAATGAGGTCTGTGGCATTCAATAGCAGATTCAAGGGATAGTCCTGCCAAAGCGACCAGACAGAAAAAGCAAAATCACATGTAATTAATGCATGAATGAGACTTTCAGGTTCATCCCCACAAACTAGACAGTCCCAACCCTGTTGAATACCTCTTTCCACCATTCTTGCATACACTGGGAGGCCATTCACACAAGCTCTCCAAGAAAAAATCTTAATCTTTGCAGGGAGTTTCAACTTCCACAGATTTTCCCAAATAAGGGCATTTGAGTCTCCAGAAGAGCTTTCCCCCATATCCTTATCAACTTGAAGCTTAGCAGCAATGAAATAGGCACTTTTGACAATAAACACACCCCTTTTATTCCCAATCCAAATAAGAGTATCTTCTGGCAAATTTTGACTTAGAGGGATTTTAAGATAGTGTCCGCTTCAAAAGGCAAGAAGAGCACCCTTACCACATTGGGTTTCCACCACTTAGTCTCTTGATCGATGAGAGAGGAGACCATGGGAAAGTCTTCAAATTCCCTAGGAGGGGTGATAACTTTGTATGTAGAAGGAGTAGGGAGCCATTTGTCCTTCCAAATGTGAATTAAACGCCTATTTCCAACTCTCCAACGGGTTCTACTCTTAATGACTTCAAGACTTTGAAAAATACTTCGCCAAGTGTAAGAGGGGCTGTTGCCAAGGCTTGCACTTAGAACATCACCATAAGGGAAATACTTCGCCTTTAGAATACGGGCTGCTAAGGAGCACGGGTTTGTAAGAATCTGCCAAGCCTGTTTTGAGAGCAAGGCTAAATTAAAAGCTTGCAAGTTCCGGAAACCCATTCCACCAAGGGATTTAGGCTTGCACATTTTCTTCCATCCGACCCAAGCAATCTTTGTCTCCTGTTGTTTCTGACCCCACCAAAAGCTTCTCATTTCTCTTTCAAGGTCTTCATATAGGCTCTTTGGAAGAAGGAAACAACTCATTGTGTAGGAAGGAATGGCTTGAGCCACTGCTTTAATAAGAATTTCCCTAACTCCCAACGAGAGCAACTTACTTTTCCAACCAGCCAACTTCTTGCAAACCTTCTCTTTTATTTCCGCAAAGATTAGCTTTTTTGACCATCTAATAATGGAGGGGAGGCCAAGATACTTTGTATGGCTAGAGTCATTCATAGGCCCCAGAATGCCAAGGATTTCATCTTTACGCTCTTGAGAAGCGTTTGGACTGAAGAAAATTGAGGACTTATCAGTGTTGATCTTTTGCCTCGAGGCAGATTCATAGGTTCTGAGAATTTCCTTCAGCTTATTGCATTCAACACCATTGGCATTACAGAAGAGGAGGCTGTCATCGACAAAGAAAGGTGGCTGATTTTTGGGGATCCCCTACAAATGGATATTCCATTCAGTTGCTGGCATCTTGTTGCTTCATTAATAAGAGCTGAGAAGCCTTCAGCACATAGCAGGAACAAATAAGGAGACAGAGGGTCACCTTGTCTGAGTCCCCTAGTAGGCACAATGCATCCATGGATCGAGCCATTAATAATGACCGAATAGGTTACCGAAGTTATACATTTCATCACCAAACCAATCCAAGACTCATTAAAGCCCATTTTCCTCATTACCATTTCAATAAAGGACCACTCAACCCTATCAAATGCTTTGCTCATATCCAACTTAGCCGCCATAAAGCTATCATTCCCACCCCTTTTGTGCTTTATATAGTGCATAATCTCATAAGCCACCAAAACATTGTCAGTGATGAGTCTATTAACCACAAAAGCGCTTTGATTCTCTAAAATGATATATGGAAGAATAGCTTTAAGATGATTAGCCAAAGTTTTAGAAATAAGCTTATATACTACATTACATAGGCTGATTGGTCTAAAATCAGTCATTCTCTGAGGATTTTTGTTCTTTGGCACAAGGGCTATATTAGTTATATTGATTTCAGAAATAGACATGCCAGAATTAAGTACATTCAGAACTAAATTAGATACATTAGTGCCTACAATGCTCCAGTATTTTTGGAAGAAAAGGGCAAACATACCATCAGGGCCAGAAGATTTAGTAGGGTGAAGCTACTTAAGAGTTATGACAAAAAGAGTTATGGTACTATATTTTCTCGTTCATGGGGAGTAAACAATAATTTAACCCTATGAGAAGTCCAAGTCCAAGTCCAAGTCCAACATACAAACTTTCACACAAAAAGTTGGCACATATGCATGCACTGCAAAATTTATGTGGTTTGGCAATATGCCTACATCCACAAGTGGCGGCAAAAAAATTTCTACTATAAAATAATGAAATTACAACAGTAGCACACATACACTCTCACAATACCCAAACTCCAAATACATCATCGGCTCTCTCACAAAGAATAGAGCATCCTTATTGTATTTGCGAGTGTTGCAACTACCTCTCTTTCTCACATACAATTGCTACAACACACACACCTATATAAAAGGTTGAGTTCAAGTTATACCTAATATAACTTTTAAGTAATATTACACCACTTGATATTATTTAATTGAATGTAAATTTTGACAAATCCACTGTTAAATAACATTATATTCATATATTCTTCATACTTGCAAAATTTCAATGTGATTAAAGATTAATAACCATGTCATCAATCAATTATTTAAATTCAAATTTTTGTAGTTCAAAATAATGCATAAAAGATGGATCAAATGGTAATGGGTAAATCTCAAATTACACTCCTGAAGTTTGGAGGTGTTTGGATTTTACACTTTGGAGTTTTAGAATTTAAAATTTACCACTTGAAGTTTTGGCGTATTTGGATTTTACACCTTAACGTTTCAAAATTTAGATTTTACCCTCAAAAGTTTAGGGGTGTTTGGATTTCATATCCCAAAATTATGAAATTTTAGAGTGTAAAATTTAAATACTCCAAAACTTTAGGAAGTAAAATCTAAGTACTCCTAAAATTTAGGGAGTAAAATTCAAATTTAAGGACTAAAATCCAATTTGTGTGTCAATAGTTATTTGGCTAGTGGGCTTGCTGTGCATTAATCCTTAAACCTGGTTTTACCTGTTGCACAATCATAGAATCCAAGTAGAATTGGCCCACCTAACAAGGACCGAATTCTCAAGCTACACGCAATACTCTCACTATAAATACAGAAAGAAAAGTACAAAGACCTTATATTTTACTAGCTCAAAGCACGTGTTGTGAGTTTTTTTTTTTTCCTAATGTCATAATTTTTTTTTTTTTTTTATAAAATTTTTTTGGATAAGTTTTTATTTTTATTTATTTTTATTTTTTATAACTAAATTTTGGATACGTTTGTTTTGAAGATATAGATTAGTAGGAGAGTGTACTATTTTGTAAGCATTTTAAGTGGAATTTGAGATATACTTTTAACAGATTGTTCTCAAGTTTTTTTACTCTTAAACCTAAGGTTTAAGAGTATTTCTAAACTAAATAAAAGTCCAAACCAAATAGAAGGTAATGGGACTTGCGAGGTCAGATTTTTGAGCTTTTAATCATTTCGCAGTAGCCATTTTGTTGTCGGTCTAGTTGCAAGGGTTCGGAGGTTCAGTGAGAGTTCATTAGGGATTTTGAAGATTACTTCTTATCGTGATCACAAGTTTGGTCGAAAGTCTCTAACAAGTTACTGTAAGTTTAGTTTGCTTTTGAAGTTGAGGTCTTTAAAGCATACATAATTACCTATATATGAATTAGTGGTATGGGGTCTATTGGTCCTCGATGAATGTCAGGGGTGCCCCATTGAAATACATAATTAACTCTTTTTTTTTTTTTTTTGATAGGTAATATAAGAATTATTATTGATGAATTGAAAAAGAAACATTCAATGTGTTCATGAGAATGAACACAGCAAAGCACAAAACATAACACAACAGAAAACAATCGAGAGACTAAACTAAGAGGAGAAAAAAACTGAACAATAGAAGAACGTTATGTAAAACCACAGTACCGAGACCAATCAAAAAGACTTTTCTGGCACAAGCCTATTAACTCATCCAAAGACTTGTCAGAATATTCAAAGGACCGATAATTACACTCCATCCATACAGTCCACATCAAACATCCTGAAATTAAATTCCAAATATCTGAATTATGTTTCCCAAGCCAATGATTCCAACAAAATAATAATTCTGCAACAAAGCTAAGCAATACCCACTGAATACCGAAAGCCTGAAGCATAAAAACCATAAAGAATTCGCCACATGACAATGAATAAGGAGATGATCCAAAGATTCCCCACTGCATCGGCACATACAACACCAATTTGCCAAAGGGCGACCTCTAAGCATGAGATTTTCCAATGTAAGAATGCGATCATGAGCTGCCGTCCATAGAAAAAAAGCCACCCTTTTAGGAACCTTTGCTTTCCAAATGCCCTTCCAAGGGAAGATAGAGTTGGGAGTCGCCCTTAACTCATTGTAAAAAGAATGGGTATCAAACTTACCATTTCCATTAAGACCCCAACACAAAGAATCGTTGCCTACTCCATGAGGAAGATGAGCTTGAATAAATTCAAGAAGAGAAAAAGAAGCAGCAAGCTCCTAGTCTTTGAAATCCCTATGAAATCTCAAGTTCCAAAATCTAACATCATCCCCCTTTTGATGACTCACAACATCATAAATACAAGCTTCCTTATCAGCTGAAATCACATATAACTCAGGGTAGAGGATTTCAAGGGGATCAACCCCAACCCTTCTATCATGCTAGAAACGAATCCTGGTACCATCACCCACAACAAAGGAAAAATGCTTAGAAAAGCTTTCCCACCCTTCATTAATACTATGCCACAAACCACACCCATGAGTTCTCCTACAAATTTTAGTACTCCAAACCCCTTGACCCTCTCCATATTTAGTGGATATAACCCTCTGCCAAAAATGAGTAACTTCATGCTTGTATCTCCACAACCAATTCTCTAACAAAGCTTGATTAAAGGACACCACATTTCTTATCCCCAAACCTCCCATTTCAATAGGTGAGCAAACCTTATCCCATGCCACCAAAGGGTATTTGAAACTCTCCTCAGACGATCCCCATAAAAAGTTTCTTTGGATTCTTTCCAACCTAGCAGCCACAGCTATAGGAATAGTAAATAACAATAAAAAATAAGTAGGAAGGCTAGAAAGAATGCTCTTCAATAAATGAGCTTACCACCCTTTAATAAATAAAGGCGTTTCCATCTTGATAATTTCTTCTCCATCTTCTCCAAAATGGGATTCCAAATAGAAGTTGTCTTGAACGATGTACCAAGTGGCATCCCCAAGTATTTCATAGGCAAACTGCCCACCCTGCAACTAAGGATATTAGCCAAAACATCCAGATTATTCACCTCTCCAATAGGGAAAATCTCACTTTTCCCAGAATTACAGTAACTTGTCTATTGGTCCTTGATGTTTGGGAAATCCTATCATTGTCATGCAACCTAAGAAGTACAAAATCATTGATTAAGAATTCCTTGGTTTCTCAGAAACAATGTAGAAATTCACTACGAAACTAGGTTCCTTGTCCTCATCCATACAAAGGGCCAAGAAATCAATGAGCAAGCAATCAACTAAAAAGACAAACAACAAACACAAGCTTAACAGCACATTTACTTCAGAAAATATAATAAATTTTCATCATTATCATCAAATACTATATCCCAGTTATATCATCATGATAATCAGTGAAATTTATGGAAAATGAGATGAAACCATGAAAGGATTTTTAATTATGATCATCATCATGATCAAACTGCAGCTTGGATGGCCTTGTGCTTCTCAATCTTCTTCTCAAGCTCATCTTTCTTGGCCCCAACCACCCTGTCCACTTCCTTCCCATTCTTCACCAACACAAAAGTCGGCATTGCCTGCACCTGAAACTCCTGTGCCACATCCTACATACCATTTTGTTTCCCACAAATACCCAAAAAGAAAAAAAAGTCAATAATCATATAATCTCAATAATCATATAATAAAAACTCATAATAATCATATAATAAGGAATGTATCTATAGTGTGTTTACTAGAAACAAAGGTTAAAGAGATTAATGCTCAAAGAATCCAGAATGCTATAGATCCCAGTTGGAATTTTGTTCATAATTATCAATCTCATCGATTGGGAAGGATTTGGCTTTGCTGGGATTCTGACCTGATTCAAGTCAAGTATACCTGGCAATCGGAACAACTCTTACATGTGAAAATCCTTATGCAGGCTGGTGAGTTTATGACTACCTTCATTTATGCATTAAATGATGGCATGGATAGAAGGCAATTGTGGAGAGATTTAGAAGATTTGAAACTAGCAGTGTGGGGTGACTCATGGATGCTAGCAGCAGGGGATTTTAATGTTGTCAAATCTCCTATAGAGAAATCTGGTAAGGAGGCCTTGACCTTATATGAGAAGGAGTTTGGGGATTGCTTGTATTCCATTGAGTTTTTGGATCATAGTTTCAGTGGTCCTCTTCATTCATGGAGTAATAAAAGGAATGAAGATGCTTTTGTGGCCTAAGAAATTGGATCAAGTTCTTTGAAATACTGCCTGGTTCAATAACTTTAACCATGCCTCAGTGGAATTTTTAAGTCCTGGTACCTCAAATCATTGCCCAGTCTAGGTATCTCTTGGGGATAAGCCTAACTTTGGTCCCAAACCATTTAAACTTTTCAACTATTGGGCTGATCGCGAGGATTTCCTTGACCGGGTGATGGAAGCTTGGGATGGTGACTTCTATGTCTCTCCCATGTTTACCTTATATAGCAAACTTGAAGCAGTAAAAGCTAGATTTAAGATGGAGAACCAATATATATTCAGCTGTAATTCTCAGAGTTGAAATGGCCAGAATGGAGTTGGAAAAAGTACAAAGCCAGATTATGTCTTCACCTAGCCATGAGCTGATCAAAAAGGAGAAGGAATGTATGCATTAATTCATCTCTATCAGCAATGCAGAAGAGGCATTTATGAAGCAGAAGTCTAGAATTTTGTGGCTTTATATTGGGATCATAACATAGGTTTCTTTCATAGAGCAAAAAATACAATCAGAAGCTTACTTAATGAAGAGGGAGAAAGAGTGGAGGATCCTGAAGCTATTAAAGAGCTTGCAATAGCATACTAAAAAAAAAGCTTCCTGGTCAAACACCTGCTCCTCTCAGTGATGATGGGATTGCCAAGTTAAATAATCTATTTTCTGCGGGATTAAAGATGATTAAATTTACCGTATCCTAATATGCTGTAGCTTTAAAATTCATCCTAAAAGTGCAAAATTTGAAGCAACAGGTCCTAAAAATATTGAATAATTGCAAATACAAAATTGGAGACAATTAATAAAATAGAGGAGAAGGAAGGTACGGACAGGTAATTCATCGACGTCGATCTTTGCGAATTCGACCTCGGTGAACTTGGAGGCCATGGCGTGGATGGCGGGCTCCATGAACTTGCAGGGCCCACACCACGACGCAGCGAAATCAATCACCATCTGATAATTCATTCATTCATTCATTCAATCAAAACCAACAAAGTGAATCAGATACCTAAATAAAGAGAGATTAAAATGAAAAGAAAAGAAAAGAAAAGAGAGAAGTAGTACGAGTTGGGAGGAGTCTTTGGAGTTGTTGAAATGGAGCTGCCATCTGGCCGGAGAATGAAAGGAGAGGATGCGAGATGATGATGTCTCCGATGATGTCGCTGCTGCTGCTGCCTCTGCGGTTGCGCCGCCTCCTAGGAAGCTTGATATTATAGATCCCATTCTCTCTCTCTCTCTCTCTCTCTCTCTCTCTCTGTTTCTTTTATTTTTCTCTCTCTAAAACTTGGAGGGCAGTCCAATCCAAATGGACTAGTTTAAGACTTTAAGTGCGACATTTTGGTTTTGCGTTTGTCTGTGTTTCAGGAGAAATAATAAGATTCACGATGTTGACAAGTGATATGATCCACCATTCTACTAAAAAACTTTTATATGTTTAAAATTATTAGTTAGAAATTTTTTTTTTAAAATAAATTAATTACTGATTCAGCAATTTTAAACAAGTGGAAGTTTTTTAGTGGAATGGTAGACAAATGACGTGGTCCACCAGAGGACTCTATAATTTCTCGTGTTTCAAGGCCGTTTGGTAGGGCATTTCAAACAACTATTTTCAGTTTTTAAACAGCATTACACACATTTTTACACATATTTTCACCCACACATATTTCAAAAAACTTCAAACAACACTATTCAAACTCCGCTACCAAACGGGCCCTCAAACTTTCAAAGTCTCTTTTTTTTTTTTTTTTTTTTTGCAAAGTAAAATATGAAAAATAACAAATTATAAGTGACAGATTATTACAGATTATTATTGATGAAAAAAAAATAAATTCAAAAATAAATTTAAATTAGAATTAATAATAATTTACTAGTTATAATTTGTTGTAAAACTATTGTAAAAATATTATAAACCTATTACTTCTCCTAAAATATAGGCTGAAAGTCTTATCCCAACGTCAAATTAATTTTTTTTTTTTTATACTAGTCTCATTACATGCTTCGCATGTGCAATGAAGCTTTTTTTTTTTTAGTTTAATATAATTTTTCAATTTGAATTTATCTATTGTTAGTGAGATTACACAGGAAGAAAATTTTAAGAAACTTAAATTTAAGATTTGAAAATGAGTAAACTATTGGGTTTAGTGCGTGCTAGTTTTTAGGAAAAAATATATATCAAACCTACGTGAGATATGTTTATTTATTTATTTTGATAGATACATGAGATATGTTTAGATAAAAGTGTGCTAATTTTTAGGAAAAAAGTTTCACAGGTAGTTTTTTTTTTGTTTTTGAATTTTGTTGAATTACAATTTTAACCATATTTTTTATTTTTTAAAGATAAGGATTATCTAATTAGATTGAGGATATTTTTAACATTTTTTGAAGTCATAACTAACTTTCTAAATCCTCTTAATATATAGAAATTATCTTTTAATTATGATCAAAACTAACCTTTTGATTTTATCCTTTCAATCCTCCAACTTTTTTTTTTTTTAATGGATAAGTCTCCCAACTTTAAGTGTTAGTTATTTATTAGTTAATATAATAATTAATTAGTTGTAGGTTCCAGTTAAGTTAACTAGTAAAGTCTCTAATGGTTAAATCAATCGGTTGAAACTCTTTCAAAAAAAAATTAATTAGTTAATATAAAGTGTTATTTATTAGTTTTTTTTTTTTTTTTTTGTTAATTAGAGGAAAGAAGAAGAACAAAAAGCCCAATATTATATCCAACGAAAACTTTCTATTCACATATTCAACCAAAGATTTCTATTCAAATGCAAAGAGTCAACCAAATATACAAAGCTGAAGACCTATTAGTAAAATCAAAGTGTGTGTTTAGATACCGGTTATAAATTAGATTTTTGTTGTTTGCTTTTTAGCTTTTTTGAACTCATTTTTTCTCACATTTTTAAAGTACAAGTATAAGCTGTTCCCAAATTAACACATCTAAAACTCAATTTTATAAAGAAATTCAAAATTAGTTATGAATCACCCACACCACAATCCAAAAATCAAACCCCCAACATTGAGACCCACCTATAACCAATAAAATTTATGGCCAAATAAGCCCAAAAAACAAATCACAAAAAAAAAAAAAAAAAAAAAAAAAGTGCCCACACCATCAATTACATGCTGCCCACCAGCCATAGTCACATAGCAAACCCATACGTGCCTCATTGAAATCATCCAAACCCTAACCCGAGTACAATGAGAAGGTTTTTCCTTCTATTAGCAACGAGGCGATGATGTCCATGGTGGTTAATATTGTCATGGCCCGTGGAGAATAAGCAATGGTGTAGTAGATGGCGAAGAAGTTGATGTTCGTGGTGGCAAGGGTTGGACTGTTTTGGCCTTTCGAGTAGGAGAGACACAAGAGACGGAAAGCGATGAAACATAAATTATTTTTTGGTACTAGAGAGAGGAATGATATATATATTTTTTGGTAAACTACATATTTGGTCTCTAATTTTTACACTATATATCAATATAGTCCCAAACTTTTCAAATGTGTCCATTTGGTCCATAACATTTTGATATTGTGTCAAAATAGTCATTAACGTTAAGTAATAGATGAAAAATGATGACGTAAGTAATAGCTAAAAAAAAAAAAAAAGTTTATTGCCGTATCGACTGCCACATATACTAACATGTCAACATAACCTTAAATTAATTAATTTTTTTTAAACAATCAGATAAGTGATTAACATAGCACGTGAGGAAAAATTTAGGATCAAAAGTTGATTTCTCCATTTATATAATTCACATCTTTCAGCCACACTTGTTTTGTACATATAGCTAGCCTCAAATCTCAACCTACCTACAGATAGAAACTCATGGAGATTCCTGTCTTTTTCTTATTTTTTGTGTTGTAGCTGTTGCACTATTTTATGGCTAGCTTAACTGTGACAGTAAAAACTAGCATCACCACAGACCAATTAGCTCTTCTTGCTCTCAAAGGCCATATTACCGATGACCCTTACAAAACCTTGGCAAGCAATCTGTCTACCTCTACCTCCGATTGCAACTGGATTGGGATCTCTTGCGGTGCCAAACACCTTTGAGTCACTACCTTGAACCTTTCTCACATGGGTCTTACAGAAACTATTGCTCCACAAGCAGGAAACCTATCATTCCTCCCTCATTTATCCTTCAGAAATAGCAATTTTTATGGCTCTCTGCCCAACGAGTTGGCTTATTTGGGCCAGTTGGAAGTTGTCTGCTTTGGATTGAACTCCTTTTCTGGAGTGTTACCATCATGGCTTGAGTCCTTACCTAAAATTCCTAACGATGTGTTCTACAGTCGTGAGTTAGGGATTTTGATCTCAAATTTTTCCTCACGTCACGTGCTGTGTTACTCACCTCCCTGATTTTTTTTTTTTTTAAATTTAAGGTTATATTGAATGTTAGTACAGTTGGTAGTCAAATTGTCAATAAACTATTTTTTTTTGTTTTGACAATTAGCCACATCATTATTTTGTATCCATCACTTAACATCATTGATCATTTTGACACAATAACAAGAAGTTATAGACCAAATTGACACATTTGAAAGGTTAGAGATCATATTGACATATAACCTAAAAATTAGGGACCAAATATGTAGTTTACCATTTTTATTTATTTATTGAAATGCAAATGTTTAATTTCTTTTGTTTATTTTTGTTGCTTTTTTTTATTACATCTAAGGGATTATTTAGTTTAAGAAACTCAAAATCTCTCTCATCTTTTTACTATTCTCTCTCATATTTAGGCAATTGTATTGCTACAATTGCAAAAAAAAATTTCTCTCCTAATTTGGGCAATGGTATTGCTACATTATTTCTCTCTCCTCCCTCCAGTCACATCATTTTTTTCTCCTCTCTCCTACTTTTTCTCACAATTTCAACAACACTATTACTAAAATTCATGTCTATCCTCACACGTAAATAACTTTAAATAGTACACATATCACAAATAAACTTATATTTAAGCAAAATTAGCCAAAAGACTCTTACTCTTCTCCTCTAATATTTGTGTCAAAAGACTCAAAACCTTTCCCTCGTACAAATTTAAATATTGCAAATGGGCTTGTCTGTAACATATTAATCTTCAATACTCTACATGGAGCACCTCCTAATTAATTTGTTAAACACAGATAAAAGAGCAAAATTAATTGATATTCATATAATAAAACACAACATCAAAAGGTATTTGTAGAGAAAATCTAGCAAATCCTTATTCTAGTCATATTAGAACCAGTTTTCTTGTCCTGCCAACTAAGTAGTACTCTCTTACAAGTGCAGCTTTACAAAGGCTTGGGTTTTATAATATTTGGATCCAAACACATTTAACATTGGGCCCATAGTAGATCCAACACTTGCTATATACAAATCGACCTTCCTATATTTTCATACATATATCCCTCATTCAAAAAGATGCTTCTCAGATTTCCAAGGCCAACTGATCAGTTGGGAGCTTAATTTCACCATCACCTTTATATCTGTACCACTTAGCACAAACCAAGAAGAACCCAAAGTTCAAGACCCCTAAAGCAGCAATCATGTAATAAAAGTAATCTAGTTTCCCTTTGTTAAGATCCTGTGACAACCAATCTCCAGTCGGAGCTCTTGCTGTGATCCTGTTAACTATGGAAATTAGAAAAGCACTTAGATAGTTTGAGAAAGCCTGGCCACAAAAGAATATTGATCCAGCAATGCTCCTCATGTTCTCTGGGAATTCCTTATAGAAAAACTCAACTTGGCCAATGGCACAAAAAGCCTCACTCAGTCCAGTAAGTACTAGTTGAGGGATTAACCATAAGCCAGACATGGATGATATAGCACCACTTTCTGGAGCAACTCCTAGTGTTGGTCTTGTAAGAGCTAAGTTTCTTTTCTTCTCTTCAACCAAACCAGAAACAAGCATAGTCAAAACTGAAAGAACAATTCCAATGCCCATTCGTTGAAGAAGAGTGATATACCACCTTCTTTGCCAGTGAGCTTTTGAAGAGAAGGAACAAGAACTTTGTCAAAGATTGGAATCCACAAGGAAACAGTTAGCATGGTAAAGACTGCATAAGATGCTGCAGGAACCTTAAAGTTGCTATTGCCAAGGCGTCTATCTGATTGAAGGGCTTGGAAAACTGCATAACTATTTTGAGACATAATAACGGAAAAAATTATTAATGATGCCCAAACGGGAATTACTCTTGCCAAGCATTTCACTTCTTCTACTTGTTGCAAGCTGCAAAGTTTCCATGGGTTAACAGCTGATCCATTGGGATTGATTTGGTCTTCTGCTGTAATGATTGCAGCCTTGTCAAGGAACCTGAGGCCACATGATCATCTAGTTTAGACTCAAATTAATATCACATACATTTTTTCATCTTAATTAGTATTAGTAAGAAGTGTGCAATGTATTGCAAACAACTACTCAAGTAAGAAAAAGCGAGTAAACTTTGTATTGGAAAAAAAAAAAGGATCTTTCACTATGAATTGCGGATATTTTGAGTAATAAGACGAAGTAATTAAAAAGAAACATATTATCTAAAAAATAAATAAATAGACAAAAATATTTTTCATCTTTGAAATAGTACATGTTCTATTTTGTTTTAAAATTAAAAAGTTCAATTTTCATCTCTAAAAATTTAAAATATCATACATTCCGTTCTTTAGTTCACCTTTGTTGAAAATCTTTTGTTAGTGTATCTAATTGAATAGAAAAAAATAAAACCTAAACTATATCTTGGAACAAAAAACAAATATAGTTTATGTTTTATTTTATCCCTAAAATATTATTCAAGTTTCATTTTTGTCCTTATAACTTAGCAAAAGTGGACGGAAGAACAAAATATAAAAGTTTTAAATTTCAAGGGACAAAAAATGTAACTTCTTTAAATTTAAAGGACAAAAATATAATTTTAACTATGTTTAGAAACAAAAATAGTATTTTAACCAAATAAATAATGTAATGTAGGTTATCATAATCAACTACAAACCAATTTTCATGAAATGGAAGTTATTAGTTCAAATCTCATTTTCCCTCGGTCAAATTAAACTCACACTTGTAAAGGAGAAAAATATGATACAAATTTTCTTACCTAAACTGATCGGTGTAAGGTAGTTCGGAGTTCATGGAAGTGCTTGGCATATAGTTGAAAGGGTTAAATTTGACGTTGTGAGGCAGATTTAACCGCCTCTTCTTAGTGGCAGCCACCACTACTTGTGCCACACTAAGTAAGGGGCTTCCATTAGGTTTCACTTTAACATAAAGTCTCGAGCCCAAGAAAAAAAGTACACATGAAATGAACATGAGGCACGTAGGAATTGCAAACCCAATGGCCCAGCTGATGTTTGACTGCACATAGACGATGAAGGTTACTGATATCATGACAGCAAATGTGAAGGTAAAATAGTACCAATTGAAGAAACTTCGCATGCTCCTCTTGCCAGACTCGGTTTCTGGATTGAATTGGTCAGCACCAAAGGCTAGGTTACATGGCCTAATGCCACCGGCTCCGATGATTAGGAGGCTGAATCCGGCTCCCAAGAGGCCAATTGCCCAGGCGTCGGACCGACACATGTACTACTGTCTTTTGTTGCACAATGTGGAGGGTGCAATTTGGAGATTGCAGCTGGTTAACGTTAGTGCTATCAGCTCCTTGGAAGAAAAAGGAAATAAACGTTATTGATTGTAACATATGGTTCTGATGATCATGTTGAAAGAACATAAGACATGAATGTACATAAAATTTTAAGGGCTTCAATCTGAAATTGAAATGATACATGGAACTCCAATCTTAAAATGGTAGACACGAATGGTCCAAATTTAAAGGGATTTAGCAATTTCCAGGTTCTATTAATCAATTGCATTCAAAAGTGACTCAAAAGAAAATAAGCCTTAGATGATGACAACTAGATTTTACCTTATTAATGATAAGTTGATAACAATTACTATATGAAAACCTTTTTTTTTTTTTTGGTGGGGGATATGACAACTGTACTAGGGCAAACAATCTAGGACAATATGATTCTATTAATGGAAACAATAATGAGATAAAATTTAGTCTCATTTGGATAAATTAAAGTGGTGAGATAAAGAAAATTTTACAATCTCTCTCTAAAAATATAGGAAAATTTGAACTTTCATGAAAATGTAAAAGAAAGGGAGCCAGGGAACGAGGAAAGAAAATCAATATAGCATCTCATTTTCAATCCTTGTGTTGAAGAATAATTGGAAGATAAATTATATTAAAGCAAACAAACAAAAATGTAAGCAGAACTAATTAATAACTTTGAATAAGTAGTAGTAAGTACAAACTACTAACTTTATCAGTAACGCACCACCGCGCACCCTTGGTGTGGTGGTTACTCCGCAAGTATAAATGCTTATGGAGTGTGGGGGGAAAGGGTCGGGGTTCAAATCTCTAATTCTATCTTGTATAAAAAATAAAAAATAAATAAAAAACTTTATCAGTACCGCTTAAGACAATTATAGTTTTGTCTTGTTAGCTAGCATTATTGAAGTCTTGCTTGCAAATAGACATGGCAAAATGGGTCAGAATTTTCTGACCCGACCCGAAAAATACCCGACCCGAACCCGATTTTTTTGACTCGAAGCAAAAACGGGTTGACTCATGACTCGACCTGTGTTTTTTGCGGGTCAACCCGACTCGACCCTCGACCTGACCCGAACCCGAACCATATTTATAAAACTTTTTTTTTTTTGGTAAAAAAAATAGTAAAATTAAGAGAATATTGGTTTAATTGTTTATTGTGAGTTTTAAGAAAACAATTGATACATTTACATAACTGTATGCAAATTAATTGAAAGATAAATGCATGTGGTTGAGCATTTTGTAATGAGTAAAGATTTTTAGATATCAAATAGCAAAGTACATAACAAGATAATCTATAGAGTTAAAAATATAGATTTAAAATTGTAGACATGTGTGAGAAATATTCACAAGTGTGAAAATAGTGAAGCCAAAGTATCAAATTAGCATAAATTATGAATGCTTAGACCTATTTTTTAACAATTTATGTTCAAAATAAATGGCTTTTCAAAATAAATTATGATATTTCCTAGAGTATGTGTTACTTAACAATTATATGATATTCATAAAAAAGACCATGTGTAAATAAGTAGGCAATCAAACTTTAATGTATATCTCAAATTGAAATACAGTGTCAACCACAATTGACAATAGATTATAAAATTAATTTTCAAGATTGTAAATTTCTTATATGTTTTTATTCTTTATCAAATGAGTTATCCAATAAGTCATTTGTAATTTTGTTTTATGTTTTGGGATGTTGATATTGTGTAGAAATAAAACTTGTGTATTTGTTTTACTTATCTTTGTGTTATTTTGTTTTAGATAGCAATGTTAAGATTTGTATAATTTTAAAATTATTGAATAAGTATTAATAAGTTTAATTGAGTTCATTCTTGATATAAGTGGTGAATTCAAAATAATGCATTTTACATTAAGTAATTTGTTGCATAACTTTCCAAATAGCAAATACATGTTGTTTTCTTTTAAAAAAAAAAAAAATTCATGTGAAAAATACGGGTCAACCCGACCTGACCCGCAATCCGGTTGACCCGAACCCGATTTTAACCCGCTTAAAATGACCCGTTTTTGACCCGTGAACCGTTTGACCCGACCCGAACCCGACCCGACACGCCCGTTTTGCCATGTCTACTTGCAAAGTTGATCCATAAAGCAAATTAAAAGAGATCCACGATCGAACCTTTGAAATTGGGAAAAATTAAATCTGACCAATAGTCTTAACTTGGACTAGAAATATTTTTCACAGATAGTTTTTTTTTTTTTTTTTTTTTTCTTTTCCTTGTTTTTCTTCTTCAATCTTAACTCCCAAGATAGAACCAGAAATTAATCCAAATGTTTTTCCACCCAAAACTACTAGGGACAACTTTTATAATAATAATAGTAATTTTTTTTTTTTAATATTAGGCAAGAATGGTGATGGGGTTACCAAAAGAGAGGAGATGGAAGCAAAGGCCAAGGTCTTATAACGTCCAAAGTAAGAATCAGAAAGGAATGCCCCAAGCAAGGGTGTCATGTTTGAGGTTCCATTGAAGATGTTAACGATTGTTGTGGCTGTCACACTCTTCATGTTGAACACAGTGGTCAAGTAAACCAGGGGGTTTGATAGACTTCCAATTGTTCCAAGCTTCTCAAATGTTTCATTTCCTGCATTTTTTTTTTTTTTTTTTGAATAAAATTATAGAAAAGAAAGAGGTGGGTGCAATGAAATACCAATAGCTCTATCACGTTTTCTTTCTTACCAATGATAAAGACCATGACTGTAATTCCTCTATAGTTGATTACAGGCTCATCATCAAGTGAAACAGCATTCTCTTCCTCTTTCTCCATTTTGTTTCTTCAAAAATTAAAAAGAAAAAAAGAAATGTGGCTTTCTTTAAGTTCTAAACTGTGGTTTTGGTTTTAAGGACATAATTTTTAAAGTGTAAATAGACAATAGACAATAACTGATCACTTACAGAGAGTTTATTAAGAAGGAAGAAAATGCCTGAGTCAGTTAATCTCACCTAATAGGAACACACTCACGGTTTACTTTCTATGTCTCTCTCTTTATTTGTCTCACTCTTATGAAGATTTATTAGCCTCTCTCAAACTCTATATTTATAGTCACATGCACATGCACATGCACATTTTTACCAACTAGTCTCACCATTTCAAATTAATATATTCCATGATTTAGATTAAATATTATAAATCTAAATGATAGAGCTAGTGGTATTAATTTGGTCACACCCACCTCTTTCTTTTCTTTAATTTTATTCATGAATTAAAAAAAAAATGCAGGAAATGAAACATTTGAGATGCTTGGAACAATTGGAACTCTATCAAACCTCATGGTTTACTTGACCACCGTGTTCAACATGAAGAGTGTGACAGCCGCAATAATCGTTAACATCTTCAATGGAACCTCAAACATGACACCCTTGCTCGGGGCCTTCCTTTCTTATTCTTACTTTGGACATTATAAGACCCTGGCCTTTGCTTCCATGTCCTCTCTTTTGGTAACCTCATCACCATTCTTGCCTAATATTAAAAAAAAAATATATATATATATATATATATATTATCATTATTAAAAAGTTGTCCCTAGTAGTAATGGGTGGGAAAGCATTTGGATTAATTTTGGTTCTATCTTGGGAGTAAAGATTGAAGAAAAACAAGGACAAGAAAAAAATATACTATAGAAATTATATTTAATGCCATGTCTAAAATTTTAAATGACGTAGCACCATATACAATAATAGATATAAGAATATAAGTTTTAAATGACATGACAGCTTACCAATATATATCCATGTAATGTTACCGTTACTAGCTAAGTGATATTGTTTTTTGAGTTGTAGGCAACTGGCGACCCATGCATATGGTGAATGATGGTGAACCTGGACCCTGGTAGCCTAGTACCGGTGTGTGGTGCAAAACATCTTGCACATTATATGACGTTTAAGCCAATTAAGGGGAAATTACCCACATTAAGAAAAGGAAAAAGGTAAAGTGAACAAGAAGGGAATTCATACTATCCTTAACTACAAGTTAACCTGACTGCTCAAATAATTTAAGGTCCCAAAAAGAAAGTAATAATTCCGAAATAATTCAATGACAGCTCTTGTGGAATCACTAACAAGATAATGACTAATGAGCACCATTTATTATGATATGATATGAAAGAAGTGAAAGCATATGGGAATGAGAGTGTTTAAGGCAGATACTATCATGCATGTACGTTTTTCATGAAGAAAAAACCAATGCATGCTCTTTACAAACCAGTCTCGGAGGGAATTATTAATAAGATCCTATGAGAGGAGTGAGGAATGCTAAAACGCCTCCTCTACTTAACTTAATTGACATTTCTATTCATTAATCTTTATGGACATTTCTATTCATGCAAGTGTAGTAATCTCATAGATTGGGCTTCCCAATGAGGAATGCTAAGCAAGGCCAACGTAGCTACTGTTCAATGCCATTTTATCATATATATGGAGCTGGATTTGGGAGATCCTCAATGTTACAGTCACTAACAGTGCAGAATAAAGAGTTCTAACACGACCAAGGTTTATGTTTTGTTTTTTGTTTAGCTAGATAGAAAGCATTCCAATTTCCTAAGTGCAAAAGTCGCATCATTAATGACTTTTTGTAAATGAAAGGTCTTTTTTGGAAGAATATCAGATACAAGAAAAAGCACCCACTATAAAATATGAGCGTTGCTTAACTAGACCTGAAAATATCAACGTGGAGCCATGTGTTTCATTCAAGATGGACTAAAAAACAAAGGGAGGATAGAAATTCATCTCACCAAGGCTTGCCTGTTTAAGGATTTCTTTTGCATCTCCACCAAAAGTTTGATTGTTAATTCATAGTTAAGATCTCAGTGGCCACTGGATTAACTTTATAAAAATTAAATGACTGACGTTAATTTGTGGTTCATAGCGGAAAATTCAACTTTTTGTTGCATCACAAGCAAAAACGTCTTCTTCGGTGAAAAACAGAGAAGTCTGTCATTAATTCCAGCAGATTTGCATCTTTTCCCTTTCAAAAAAATCCTCTATTGTGATAGGATCAATTTAGGACTTAAAAGGAACCACCATCCACCAACCAATGTAAATGATCTTGTACACTTTACAAGGTGCTTGAAGATGAAGATGGATTAGCAACTCCACTATCAGCAAGTATGTGTGTACTCACAGCCACACCCGTGTGTTTGAGAATTCTTTAAGCTCCATCAAAGAATTCAGGCATGTATGTTTTCATGACGCTGAACAGAACTATACATTTCAATGGAATGTAGATATGAGCCATAAAATTTACCTTTTAACGTGCAGACAACCACTTTATGACATTATTCACTAAAAATTGGATAGAGTGGATGAATATAAGGGAACCTCAAACTACAAAATCAGATGCCACCTAACAACCAATAGCCAAAACTGAACAAGTTGGTTTGGTGATGGCTTAAAGTTCTAATGTACATATAACATAACAAATGCCATGCTATAACAGACCTTACTGAAATGGAACCGGAACACCTTGCCTCTTGTTTACAATAGCCATTGCCAAATACCGGGTACCCATTCCTATAGGCGCCTCTTCATCAGGTCCCTCCCAGAAGGGGGCTTCACCTTCACCCACCAGACGCCAGTATCCAGTTCTGAGGGACTCAGCTTGATCATCCGTGCAATTCTGAAGTAAAGCATCCACTCGGAAGTTTATCCCAAGAGAACCAAGAAACTGAGACTGAGTCATTGGGCCATGGACTGAAACATCTCCTGTAAAATGTTAAAATATTGAAATTTAGCTCTGATTCTCTGTTCCTCCTTTACTTTTTCAAGGGAGAGAGAGGGAGAGATTGAGAGAGGAAAATGTAGCTACAACAAATGCAATGGGGACATGCACCTGAAGCTTCCTCAGCAGAGTGCCGGATGGAAGCAAAATCAACATATGCACTGAGATCAGCAGATCCAGGATTATCCAGAATGTCGACAAACTTATGTTTTCGAATTGCCTGCAGATAATGTTATATTGGGAAAACTAATAAGAGGGGAGAAAAAACAAGAAAAGAGTATATCTCAGCAAAAACATCCAAACATTTTATGGTAAACTAAATAACTGCTGATGGACCAAACATGAAGAATTCATCCTCTGATATAATGGAAACAGTACAATAAAAATAAAACAGCAAGGTAACAGACCTGCAGACTATCTGAGACTACTCCATTCAATCCATAATCAATTATAAGAGCCCCACCTCCATCAGAGCTTATTCTATCGGCAATGGTTTGGGTCAACTCCATTGCCTTGGGGCAAACCTCAATGTGATCAAGCTTTGCTATCTCTTCAGTCGCAGCCCACTTGCAGCGCTTCATCAGGAACAGAGTTGCAGGTGTAGGCTGAGGAGATAGAACAAAACGAAACCTGACCGATATTATGTAAAGAGTATCAAATAATTAATTTGTTTAGCATTTGCATCTGCACAGAGGCTAATGTCAGATAAAGTTCTAGATCTTTACGATGAATCTTCTGCCACATCAACCATCTTCTCACACCAGCCCCGAGAAGCCTTCTGTAGTTGAAGATAAATCCAGGATGAGAAAGTAGTTGAAGTATGCCCATGCAAACAACAAGATATAACAGAGAGCTACTAGTATTAAACCTAATGGGCATAATGAAAAAAAATTCTGTAAACCTTCAAAACCATAATTTTTTTTTGCAGCTACTTGAGAGGCTATCACAGTACTTCACCTAGAGTCAACAGGTGGCATCTCATTTGATTTCAAAAGACGTGCCTAAGCATAGATTTCTTTCTTGGCTGGCTAGATAGTTACTTTTTTTTTTCTTTATTAGTAAGTTACACATGCATCCAGTGCGTCATGAGACTCATGAGCCCACGACTTCACCCTACACCTTGTTCTCATAATGGAATGAGATGCCATTTGAGCTAGAGCTATGGTTAGCTGGTTGCTTTCTTATGGTTCCAGTTTGTATTTTGCTAGCAGCTTCACTTTACTTGCTGTAGATTAACAGCTAGTTTGTACCCTACACAAAGGAACTCATTCATCCAAAACATATACCATAGAGATGGGAATCTTAGCCTAGGAAACATATATAAATGGTCAAAGTCAAATACACATGAATGTATATCCCTTGATTTCTTCCTTATTTGGAAACTAGTTTGGAGGTTGTATAACATTCCTCACATTTTCACTTCATCTAAAGTGGGGGGACTACTGGGGGCATAAACCACATTATTGTCTTAGTTTTGCAGGGTGAAGTTTATGTGCTAGTAAGCTATCATCATAAATTTTGAACTATCTATTATGATTAACTATTTCTTTTAACTTATTACACAGATGACATAATGGCTCATTGTTGATGAACCATAAGGAACAATCTTGTATGAAATATAATAACAGCCACTAAATAAACAAGATTAAAGCAGAAATATAGTACAACATGTGACTAAACTAGACTACAAAAAGTCAAGGAACAGCTAAGGTTTCATAGAATTATGATACAACACATGAATATCCAATATTAACCTAGGAATTTGATTAAACCTCTATCTCTTCCATTTTCATACAAATAACAGTTTGCATAAGTTTCCTGTCATTGATGGTAATTATATATAATATAACAAGAGACACAACTATCATCCAGAACAACTCAAATTAATAAGACAAACCTGAAATTGATGAACTGGTAAAGCATCATAAAACTCATGGGCAATGATGATTGTAGGCACTGGAATTCGAGGAAGTAGAGGAAAAGTTGGTCAGGAAGATAGGAAAACAAACCGTCACATTGACTCTTAAAAATACAGGAAAACAGGACACAGTTTGGTAATATCCCTCAGAGTCAAAATCAGAATTGATAATGAAGATGTGCATTAGGCCACACAATTATAAAGCCTGGTCAACAGAGAAACTTCTCCAATATGATAATACATTCAGCATTTCATAAATATTAGACACGGTAACTTGAAATCTCTATCAAATTGAATTGCTTGTAGAATATAACAATAGCATCATTGCTGTCAAATCAGGCATTCTGCTTGCCAATCACAGCTGATTTGCAGAATTGTAAATAAAACATCTGCCTCCAAAGAACTGACATCAAACATCTAATGGTCTCTTTGCCTAGTATGATTGCAATTGCAGCACAAAACCTTTAAAAAGGAAAACATGAGGTAATGTAAGAAACAAGTGATTCATAGGATGATACCCTGAACATCTGGTTCATGTCCTCAAATATCATCCTATGAGATTACAGAACAAAAGTTTTGTCTAGGGATAGAAAATTAATATCTACTATCTAGAGAGATAAAAAGAGAGAGCAGCTTAGAGATCTTTTTACTCAATTTTCAGAACACATACAAACATTAATCACACACACGCACACATATAAAAATCTATCTATTGACTTGAACACTATTGTGTGTGTCTGCTTGTTTTAGATATTTTCATACATCCTGAAGGAACCTGCTCCAGTGCAGCATGCCATGTCACAGGAGTCCCAGTCAATGTGCTGACACTCCTTTTGTTAACCTTGTCATCGGTATTATCTTCATCCTTGCATTTCAAGTTGCTGTGCTGAAGCTTCTGCAGTGTTGGGCTACATTCCACCATATGTAATTGTAATGATTCAGTGAAGTTCTTAAATTTGGAGGCACCCTACAATAAAAGCTACAGTTCTTCAACCTAAAACTTGAACCCATGCCATATGCTCATTAATTAAACAACAAGAAGAACAAAAATCCAAGAAAGATGAAGGAATGTGAAGACAAACTAATGTTTTCACTTGAACGTTAATGATTAATCAAAAAAAAAAATCCAAGAAAGAAGCATGACAAGGAATGTGGTCACTTACACGAAGAAGATCAACCATCAGAGTTCCTCGTCCTGGACCCAGCTCAACAAGGTTAACTTTATTTGGTTGTCCCATTTGCTCCCACAGGCACATGGCCCAAACACCAACCATCTGAAGTTACATAAGCAGGACATGAGAAATCATTCTTCTTGATTGCAAATCTTCAAAAATGAAAGCAACTCAGATAATAATGTTCCTTTTCCTAGAAATTAAAGCCTTCTTCTTCCGTACTTTGTTGGATTGGAGTGCTGCTTTTCTGTCTCCCCCTTGTATTTCTCTCTTGCACTTGTTTGATTATTGTATTTTGAATTGATTGTACTTCTCTCTTAGTACACTGGCAGTGTACTAGGTTTGCTTTTTTCTAATAAAATTTTTCGTAACTTATCCAAAAAAAAATTGTTCTTTTTCCTAATCTGTCCTAGAAAATCCTTAGAAAATTGAGAGGAGATATGAGCGACTGGAAGTTCAAAAGTAAAAAATTACCTCCCCAAACATTTGGCTTACTTCAGGGGAGGTTATAAAATCACCCTCTGCTCCAAACACATCCCGATTAATGTAGAAACCAGCCTTAGGATTTGTCAAAACTTCCTCCATGTACTCAGCAATCGAAATTGGCCCACCACGGAACTGAGAACACAAAAGTAACAAGGACTAAGATCACAACTACAAGCCATTCCCTTATACAAACAGAGCAATTAAGGCACATTTAAATGCTAAGTGGAAACAGAAATTACCAGAGTAGCACCAACATACCAGACTCTATAATTTGAATTTATCGCGGAACCAGAAATAAAAGCAAGTTAAATTCAATTTCAAAGTGTCACAATTTTTTGATATTCAGTTTCTTCTTATAACTGAATTTAGCAATGACATACAAAACATAATCGAACACAAACCCCACAATCAAAATCATTAACTAATATTTTGTTCCTTTAGTTCCAATAAAAAAAAAAAAAAGTAACCACTCTATACCTCCATTAGTTCCGAAGTGCCAAACCCATTACAATTAGTATTGAATTTCAATCAGAGACAACCAGACAAAAAAAAAAAAAAAAACTGCACACATTCACACCAAAACAACTGCACTGTTTACACACAGAAAAATGCAACACATTAAAGAGTGAAAAATGAACGAATTGCGAACCTTGATAATGCCTTTGAGGTGCTTGACGAGCTCGGAGTCCGAAGAAGGCTCATGAGAATGCTCTGTCATTTTCAAAATTCACCCACTACAAATACGTCTATGTATATATGTGTAAGAAAGCTAGAGAGAGAGAGAGAGAGAGAGAGAGAGAGAGAGAGTTGTTATTGAGATTGATTGTTACCAGGTGGGTTGTAGAGGCCGGTGCGGTCGACGGAGACGGTGGCTGAAGGAGGAGAAGTGGAGTGGTTTGCATTGTCCTCTACGTGTTCGATGAAAGAACTGTTCGGGCTTTGGGACGATGAAGAAGAGGAAAAGAAACGAGGTGAATGTGATGGTGCGGAGTAGCGGTAAGCATTGGAGAGTCGACGACAAGAAGTGGGGGCTTGGATAAGTAGACGTCTCAACATTTCTGTGACTTTGTGATCTCTTTCAGTCTCCTGTATGAGCTTCAGAGGGAGTGATCTGTGATATAAACTGGGACTTCAAATGAATTGAAATTACAGTAAAATTATTTACAAGGGTTCAATGAAACAATGGGATGGGGATGTAGCTCAGATGGTAGAGCGCTCGCTTAGCATGCGAGAGGTACGGGGATCGATACCCCGCATCTCCACTTTTATTCTTCCTAAATTGCAATTGTTTTTAATATAACGTTTGTTTTTATTTTTCCATTTCTATTAATCTGATTTTTTTTAATTTCTTTTTTCCTTACAAATTCTTCCTAAATTGCAATTGTTTTTAATATAACTTTTGTTTTTATTTTTCCATTTCAATTAATCTTTTTTTTTTTAAATTCTTTTTTTCTTACAATACATGGCAAGGAAAAATCCTAGCCACTTTATTTTAAATTAACATCCATAAGCAAGCTATTCTCTTTCAACAAACCACATATAATTAAGTTGGCAAATCGAAGATAATGTGAAATACTATGAAGTGTAACAAAAATAATGAGAAGTACCACAAAACTCATCAATTACTAAAAAATAAAAATAAAAATAAAAAGGATCAAGTGGGTTCTTGAATACTAACACTACTGCGTTTCTTAGCCATATAAGCAAGAGCGTAGGAGAGTGCTCCAAATATGAGGAAATGCAGGAGGACAAGCGAAACCAATTGTATTTTGGAAGCCATGATCACTGTGTGTGTCTTTGAAGAAACCAAAGGAGTTTTCTCATGGACTATAAGATATGGCAAGGGATATATGCGCATGTTTGCAAAGATAAAGATAGGGGAGTTTGTTAGGAAGCTACATGATTAACATAAAAAGGAAAAGTGATATACCATGTTAAGTTGGGGTTACTTATCTCCAAATAACTTAAATGAATAATGTATTATAAAATATTGATAAAGTTGCAAGGAAGCAAAAGTCATCTTAGAATTCTATGTACACTCAATTTCATAATATGCTTGGATGTCAACTTATAATTGGTGTACTATAATTTTTAAATTTTTTTTTACCAACTACCAATGGTGGACTGTGTAAACCATGAATTTTTTTACCAACTACCAATGATGAACTCATGTGTAAGTGATGAATTTAATTGTAAGTTAACACTTAAACATGTTGTGAAATTAAGTTTAGATTTGGGTGTGCCCCGAAGATGAACACCCCACTCTTCCTTTCTAGTCTCTAGATCCTTTTAGATGTCAGTCAAGAAAAATAGGGAATAAAGCTAGCAAGAGTTGAAATTTTATCAAAAATGTTCTGGTTGTGCGCATATGTTAGAAGCAGGGCTACATGATTCAAGGTAACAATGCAACAAAAAAAAAAGGGGCAACATATCAAATTACAGCTATAATATTTCTCAAACAAAAATAAAGGTAATGTATCAAAAATTTTAGTTTTAGAAAAATTTATTAGGAATCAAATTCTTTTTTTTGGGGGGGGGGGGGGGGGGGGGATGTGCTTGGTTATAGCGAGAAAATAAAGTGTCAGTTATAAGGACAACCCCTCTAATCCTAAAATTCTCAATGCTATAATCGAGTTCGTGTGGTTAACCTTATCGCTACCGAATTATTCTCTAGCACGACCAGCGTAGTAAGTTCCTTATGTATTCAAAAGGGAAAAATGTGCAACAATTTCAGCAAAAACATCCTTATGATGAGGTAGTTATTAGTCTAGCATACTCGCATTTAAAAAGAAGAGTAATATTACAGACACAAACTATTTTACAACATTTTTACAAAATATTGATGTGGCCAACCTCTTATTGGTTTTCATCTAGGCCCACTATTAATATCACTTTTTAAATTACCAATAATAATCACTCACAATATCAGCAGTTTGTAGAATTTTTTGTAAAATAGTTTGTATCTTTAGCATTATTCAAGTATTCCAAGGAGGATCATCCAAACCTTATAGCAAATAAATACAGTACCAAATTACAACCAAGTAAGAATACAAACTTATAAAAAAAGAATGGTTCCAGTTAGCTCAACTTGTAAAGTTCTGATGGTTGAATAAGAGATCTGAGGTTCAATCTCCACCTATACCAAAAACTGATTAATGTCTTGGTCTGATGATAAAGAGCTATCATCAGGGGCGGACGCCATAGGTTGAAACTCTTTAAAAAAAAAAAAAAAAAACAAACAAACAAAACAAAACTTATAAAAAAAGAAAAAAGAAAAAGAAAAAAAGAGTAGGAATACAAAAAATTCATCAACAAATGATGTTCTATGGTTTATGTATTGTGCACGGTTTTCTCTCTCATAGAATACACTATATGCTCACATCATATTATCATATACTATATACTATATAATAAAAGTTGAGTTGTAGTTACATCAAACCTTAATTGCTCTTATATCAACTTTTCCTGGACTGTTTTATCAATTTTTTAAATAAACACAAAAGCTTAATTGTTAATATCAATTCTTCTTCTTTCTTTTTTACTTCTATTTATAATTTAAATATTAATTTTTTATAACAATTTTGTGATACAGGCTCATACAACTAGTTGTCTTTCCGGAGTAGCTTGCCTTTCCGATCAGAATGCAAAAAAATAAATAAATAAAGAGTGGGATGTAATAAGGAAAAATCCTAATCCTAGCTAGCCGTGTATTTTTCCTAAATTTCCTTCATTAGTTGTGGAACAATAGCTTAGTTTTAGACATTTATGGTCCGTTTGGATTGGGAGGGAGGGTAGAGTAGAATAGAATAGAGTAAAATTTCAAAAAAAAAAAGAGTAGAGTAGATTTATGGTCCGTTTGGATAAGCTATTTGTAAAAGTGCATTTTTGAAAAAGTAGCGGTTTTAAAGCCTAAAATTAGCATATTTTCAGGCAATTCTACTCTACTACCCTCCATTTTCCCTTCTTCCCCCCACCATCAAAACGGGCCCTTAGTAATAAAATTCCTCCATTAGTTGAAGCTTTCTATTATTTTTGTTAAGATAGTAACCCTACTATCAGGGACGGACCCAAGGGGGCCTGGGCCCCCCTTGGCCCAAAGAAAAAAAGGAAAAAAAAAATTTTTGAGCTCCCATACCCAAAGAAAAAAAGAGAAATTTTTTTATTGGTTATATATAAATATATATATTTATTTATTTATTTATTTTAATTTCTAGAGCTGCACTTCCCTCTTCCAAAAACTTATACCCCCTTCCTTTTAATTAGCTAGCAACTATCAAATTCAAAAACTTAACAAAAACAAAACCTTAAAATAAAAAATAAAAAATCCTAATTAGCCCAATATTAGAGTACTAGCATCAGATGTTCTAAATAATAAACATTTAGTATTTAGAACACCAAATGCCAAAAACATTACTGTACAAGACATTTTAAATGCTATATTAACGTGGCAAAAGTAAGTTTTGATTTGTGAAAATAAATTTTTTTTACTACAGCTGATGCTCTTAAGAAACAATATTATTTTATATTATTTTGTCTTTGTTGGTAGATGATTACATTTTAATGTATTAAGAAACAATGATTTTGTGTATTTATCTTGATTGATATTTTGTTAGTACTATATGGATACCTATTTGGATTTTTTTTTTCTTACACTTCGACTCCCCTAACTTAAAATCCTAGGTCCGCCCCTACCTACTAGAGCATCATAGAGGAGAGTCGCACATATATTTGTGAAGGCTTCTTCGTTAGTTTCAACAGAATTCGTCCATCCCAAGAGATACAATAGCATTCACATTAAATAAAATAATAATAATAATAATAATAAATAAAATAAAATAAAAAAATAATTAAAGGAAGAAGAAGAAGCTATTTTAGCACCCAAAATCCAAAAAACCCCACTACATAAATGATGTCAAAAGTCAAATTTTTAACACTTTGCTACAGATTTGGCATTTTACTGTAGCTTGGTGGTAAAAACATTTATATATATATATATATATATATATATTATTTAAATGAAAGTTAGAGAGTGAAACTTAGTGATAAAAGAAATAATAAAATAAGAATATTTAAATGAAATGGTAAAAAAATTAATGATGTATTTGATGTTGTATGTATTGTTAAAGTAATATGTTAAAATAGATAAAGTAATTTTTTAAGTTGTTAAAAGCTAAATTTTTTAAAACATTTGATAGAATGTTCTTAGGCTGGCAATGATTTATTTTTATCAATCAAGAGCATATATATATATATATATATATGTATATATATATATATATATATATATATATATATAAGAGAGAGAGAGAGAGGAGAGAACCTATTTTTTGCTCTAGCATTGTGGGTTGCATCACAATAGAAAATTCGATCAAACTATATTCAACTCGGTTTGCACTCAAAATGATCACTAGGTTCCTTGAGTACTAAGATGGAACATTGTTTGTGCAAAATTGCAACAATAGAATAATGTGCAATACTATGGAGAGAAATACTATGTTCACAACATTTTCATAATAAATCATAAGTGACAGGTTGTTAGTAGCTATTATTAGTGGGCAAAAAAATAATTCCAGTGATTAGTTCAAATTAGAATCAGTAATTACCACCTATTGTTTATTGTAAAAATATTGTTGATGTAGCTTCTTATACTATGGACCTTATGGAAACATGGGAACAACGGGATGTTAAGTACAAAATCAGGAGGCGGAAAGCATAATAAAAAGAAAGGCCACAATGAACATTTCATTTAGCCATTGTAACCCATGGTAGATCCTAATTATTGTTGGTGACAGTCGTGCAAGACGATCCATGTGGAAAGGAAGGGCTTTGTCATCAAAGACAAGATATGCTAATTCATCAAGACGGGTGCTTTTCCTGTCATGCCAAAAGGAAGACATCATAGTTCTATTGATGGTTCGAGAGTGACTAAATTTTACGCTAATTGTTAACCTACCGTAATCTCCTCTTTTTCCCAGGTTTAGGATTGACTATGAACAATTATATGACACTAAGCACAAACACGCATATGTGCACAATAAAACAACTCTACTTGCATCTCAGGAGCATAAGGTAAACCTACCTTACTTGCATCTCAAAATTACGGATATGAGTTATCTATGTTGCCACAATTGTGCCCACTACAGCCTTGAGAAAGGCAAAAGAGTTACTATTCTAATTCCATAATTTCATGAAATATCTCCATAAACTACCCAGAGCACCATCACTTGCTAAGCTCTTCTTAGATCTTTCATAAAATTGCATTGTCTTCTGGCTAATGCAAATATGAGGAATAATGACACAAACATGGACGGAACCACCACCATTGGACTAGGAGGGGCAGTGGTTCCCCCTAAATTTTTTTTTAAAAAAATATTATTATATATCTGTGTACTAATTTTAGCAATTTTATTTTATAAAATTACATTTTGTTTCTCTTTAATAATATCATTGATTATTTTAAGATAAATGCTATACTCACAAATTTTTTTATAACATTTTTACAAACTGTTTTGGTAGCAAATTCTTATTGGTTCACCTATAAGCCCACCACTCACATCATTTTTTTACTTACTAATAATCACTTATCACATTAGTAATTTATAAAAACCTTGTAGCTAGCATTTTCCTCATTTTAGTGACCACAAAAAAATTTATAGATCTAAAATTTAAAACAAAATATACAAGCCAAAAAAAGCTCAACAACAAAAATTACCAGTAAAACTTTAAAAAAAATTAAGCTCAATTAACTAATTTTATCTAAAATAAATAACTCTACCCTTTAAAAAATTCTAAACAAAAATAATTTTGTTCTTACCCACACAGGAAAAAAAAATTCTCAACAGCTAAGTAGCAGAGCCAAAGGTTGAAACCGCCGCACTCAACCAATAGTAAAGCCGCCCTTCTTAACTCAAAGTTCTGGCTCCGTTCCTGGACACAAACACAAATATTTGATGTGGTTAAGGATATTATCCATCTGGAAACCCTAGACAAAAGAAAGGTCTAAAATGACATTTAAGTAATAATTCCTGGATCGAAAAAATATTTGGGTGATTCCATTAGTGGAACTCATTAAGTCACAAGCATAAAATTTTGTACACAGATTTTCCCCAAACCACTAGTAGTAAATTATTTGTAGCTTACTCAACAAATTAATTATGACTTCAATAACCCTTTCTTTAGTCGATAAAAAATTCAAGGGGAAAATACAAAAGTTAATTAGTTAGTTTTCAGGAGCTATCTGCAAGCTAATTTTTGAGATACACATACAACTGCTACATCTAATTGCAGGAGTAAATTGAACCATTTGATTAAATCGATGGTCTCATGCTGAGTTATTCATCACCATCTTGGTTTTACCATTTCTTCCTTGCGCTTTAGTTCATGGAAAACCACATATATTGTTGATAAATTTTCACAACTTAAAGAACAGTTTAATCAAGCAACAAGAACCTAAAATCAACTGTCACAATAAGGTAAACAGAGAAAGGGAATCAGGTTTTTTGTAACCAAAGGATTTTAAGCCTTAAAATCCATGAGAATGACATCTTGAAGCTTTTCCTAAAAATGATTGTTTTTTTTTTGAAATATCCAAAAGAAGGTATTACATTTGGTGGAACTCCAGATTGAGGAATATGCTCTGAATCCTGCCAAGATGTCAGTTTCTTTGGTTTCGTGTGAGGACTGAGGAGTGCCATAAGTCAATTTATATTCTTGCCTTCTTTTTCTTCCCAAAAAATAAAAAAAGAATAAACAATATCCTAGTGGAAGCCCCCTTGTGTTCTCGGAGTTCTTCTTTGATTCATAATCTACTTTTGAAATAATAAGCAATACTAATCTCCAAGACCAAGAGTCTTGTAGTTGTAACTCAATTAGCACCTCTTGGTATTTTCAATTGAGGCATCCAGGTTTCAAATACCCCAAAAAAAAAAAAAAAAAAAAAACAGTACTAATCAAGGACAACTTTGTACTATTTCCAAATTGTATATACACACTAACCACAATTAACAAATAACTATAAAAGGTAGTAATGAAAACATGTTACATGAGAAAATTCAATGAGGAGCTCTTCAAACAGATAACCAGAAATGTCACAGGAGCTAGTGCCTAGTGCTATAAAATGCAGATAGCTTTTTATCTTACACGAGTTGTTTGTTTCTGCCACAGCCCTTATTTTGTACAAGCTCTTTCTTAAGAGCCCTGAATTTAGCTTCTATATCATCACAGTTAGGCAATTTGGGATGAACATGATTGGGATGTTGGAAAGGGCAAGAATTGGACCTTAGTATAGTTTCATTGTGAGCTTCTTTAAGCCGTTCTGGGGGCATTGTCTCAGCTCTGGAGTAAGGGGGCAGAGTTTCTTTTCTTGTAAAAGCACTAGTCACCCTTTGACTGGAAATGTTGGAAGAAACACAGCTGCTTGGTGAATAAGATCTGTCTGCTTTGCCTTTCATTTCCTCATTCTGCTTATTAGGCTGGAAATCTGGGTAGGTGAAAACATCATACACAGCAGCACCACTGTCATAACTTCTTCTTCTCCTAGGTTTCTTGGTGAAGGTATTCCATTCCATTTCCTTATCTAACTCTCTATTCCAGGACCAGTGGTGATGGTAACATTCATTACACGCAAGCTCTTGTTCAGGACCATGAGTTGGGAGGCTTACCAAAGTTGTACTCCCTCTCTTTTGCTTCCACGGCAAAACTCCCCCGTTCTCTTCATCATCATAGGTACAAAAATAAAAAATTGGGTGTCTCAGGCTGCAGTTACACGACTCGAAGTTACTTCCTAAATCCAAACAACAAGGTTTCTTGAATCTCTTCTGAGAATAATATGATTGTTGCCTTCCTACTCCAGGATTCTGCTTATGATGCTTCATGTGGTGATGAGTTGGAGAACTCTTGCGCAGATTGTCATAATATAAGAGACATTCAATATCTTTAACACTTTGACTTTCCCAAGACATTGATCTCCTCCTCAATCTTTTCCCTGATGCCTTCCCTCTCTTTCTAGAGCTCCTTGAGCCAGACTTCTCACTCCATGATTCATAATGATTCATATTACTTTGATCACCACTGCCCTCAATTTTTTCACTCTTAGGCAGGACAGATGATTTGAACTTAAATATTCTTTGGTCTGGGAAAGCTCTATTGTTTTTAGTCAAAGACTGAAACTCATCTATGTCATCAAGATAAACTACTGTTTCCTCAGGAAACTGAGGCAAACTTTCTGAAGAAGATGCTCGAGTCTTCCTCACTTCCTCATGCTCCAAACCAGAAATTTTGTATTTGTATGGAGAATTCAGTTTGGAATTTTCTACTTCATGTGCTTTGTTATTCACAGAAGATTCCACTACACCTGAGGATGATTGATGAACAATAGAGGAGTTTGCAGAGTGAACAATGGAACTAGTAAAAGCAATACTCATATCAGAATCTTGGTGACTGAGAGAGTTGCACGGTTCTGTCAAAATTTTATTGCTCGTTGATAATGAATCAACATATATGACTTTTCTTTCTATCTCTTCAACACTTGAAGCTTGCATTTCAGATCCGTTGGTTGCATCATAATAAGCTTTAACATCTGTATCCAATACTTGATGTCCACTATTTTCTTTCACCTGTAGTTGCATAGTATGGAAGTACATTATATAAATTTTGGGAAATGAAAACATCATGAATGTGCTTTAACATTTTGATTCAAGTAAAAAGAATCACCTGCTCTTGTTTCCATTCAGGATAGTATTCAAGTGCTAAAACCTCTGGTTTTAGGTTGTAATCCCTAGCTATTTCATCGATCAATCTATGCTTTACATCTTCTGGTACGGACTTTTGGGAGAGTTTCTCTAATATCTGTAGAATTAGATTTTATTGATTTGCATGCATATATTAGTGACAAATCCTTTCTTGAATAAACAGAAATAAGTCCCTTCAAATTATATTGCTATTGTTGAAAATAATAACCTCACGATTCACAAGATTCCCAGGAAGTAGTTCAACAGCAGTCAATGCAAATTTCTGACCATACCGCTCTCCAAAGAGCTTCCGGATCACCAGAAGCTCAGGTAGATCCCCACATCTTGCAGAGGCATATATAAGACTTGAAACTGCTTCATTAATATCATTAGGACGGTCCCTGAGGTTGGAAAATTACAATAAAAGATCATTGTTTTAGATCGCAGGAACTTAGAAAATAGGGGAAAAAAGAAGAAGAGGGTAGGGTGGGGGGGGGGGGGAAGAGGGGTGACTTTAGAAAGAGGTTGTTGTAGTCCCATACTTGTGCTTTCGGATATAAGAAAGATTTACGAGGATTGATTCACAGAAATGGTCCAACAATTCATACAATGCCACTATGCTTTCATCTTTAATGAGCTGCTCAACCTGAAAAACAGAAAAATGAACACATAAGCACGCCTGCTGAAACAAATTCCTGAAGCTATAAGTAAAATTTGCAATAAAAATTTGGTAACTATAATAGAAACCAATTCCACAAACAAGAAAGAAAATACAATCCTAGCATTGGTAAGTACAGGATGCTATTCAGATATTCCACAATTGAATTCCTTCAATTAAAAATAATAAATAAATAAATAAATAAATAAATAAAACAGAGCAAAAGATTGATATCAACTGAAAAAGTCATGATTTCATACCCACGTTACCTCAAACCCCAGAATTTAACAATTGTTAGCTCTCAAGTTTTACCAATCACTTAAGAAAAACAAAGAAATCATTTGAAGCTCTATGTTATTACCTTTATAACATATTTTGATTATCTTTCACAAAAGATTGCAGGCACTTTTGCTAAGTAACTGTGCAATTAACCACCATTTTCTAGGTATAACTTCTACATTTCTGACTCTTCAAAACCAAACCAGGCATAAATTTCAATTATCAATCAGATTGAAGTTGGAGTTGATATTATTTAAGTCCTATTATTGTTGTATGCATGAATGGGACCACATCCTCAATCATAATTGCCAATCTGGCTAAGAACACAATTAATTTTGTGTACTCTATTAACTTTTTCTTTCATGTTTCTAAGTTTCTCTCTATCTCAATCTTTGTGTGATTCAGCACTTTGTGTCAAGATATGATCATTACCTAACTCAAGGCTTTATCATCAATGATTAAACTTATCATGAATGATTGGTTAACTTTATAACAGCAAAACAGGACCAAAGATTGCAAATCAAGTTATCATGGAAACTTGGTTTATAGTACTTTATACAAATCCTATAGAAACTTTTAGGCAAGCAATAAAACTTAAAAACAGAGAAATTCTATAATCAACAAAGAAAACAGAGGAAACAACAGAGGAGTGTTTGAATAAACTCATAGTGGAGAATTCATTAGAATACCCGGGTGAAGGCAATTTGTTCATGCCCAGTTTTGATCAGTTGAGCCACGTCTCCACGTATTTGCCTCACAATTGAATTCCTCTTATTCTTCAGACCCTTTAGCCGGCACTGAACTCGTTTAATCAGTTTCTTGCTGCAACAAGAAAGAAACACATAAAATTTACACGGTTTTCAAACAAACCAACATTAAAAACTCTTTGAACTTAATGGGATTTTACCATTTTGAAGCTTTTCGCCACCCGAACAAGATGTCAAACATGTCTAAAATCTCAGAGAAATTCTTGGGGTTCTCTTTGCTTTGGAGCTAGTAAAGCAGGTAGAGTTGGCTATATACAAGCCCTTTGGATGAGAATAAACAAAGATGAGACTGAAAATTTGGCTTACATGATAGTATTATTGGAATGGTTATAAGTTGTGAAAGTGAAAGATTTGAGAAGAAAAAAGGTGACAAAAGTAGCATGACAGTTTGACTAAGTATGTATGTAATGTAGAAGTGGTGTTTGAAAAGGTGGAGAGATAATAGAGGGAGTGGGAGAGAGTGAGGGGCGCAGACACTTCTGGTCCCCTTCAAAAACTGATCCACTACACCGGTTTTTGGGACACTTGTCAACATTCACATCAAACTCTTTGAAAACGGCATAGGAGGACATGGGGACGAGATTTTTTTTTCTAACACCTACGTGTGCAAACCCACAAAGAACAACTTGGGCAAAACTAGATTGATTTATACAAAATATTCTCAATTTGGTAATGTATAGGAGAGTAAAATTACTTCAGTGGTTCGAGAGCACAATAAATACATGCTCCCCATCTCTCCTAAAAGTGAGTTCCACATTTTCGTTAATTAAATTCATAATAAGACTGACCTATACTATTTATGAGAGGAGAGGACACGCGTTTAATATGTTTCCAAAACACTGAATAATTACACATTTTCAGATAATGTGATCTTGATAGGGATAAAATTTGACTACTTAAAAAAAAAAAAACAATGCATGACATTCCACGCTTCGCGGTGTCAAGAGACTGCGGGTTTGATTCCCCACTCGCGAATTAGAGGGAAGAAAAATAAAAATCGTTTTTTTTTTTTTTTTGGCGCTTATCATACATGTTAATCCGATTTATGAAATTAGCCGCTAGTATAAACCATGTGTGCACAATATTTGTGGATAAGAATAAGAAGTGCGAATAAAATCATTTGAATACTTGATGAAAAATTAGGATCACAAAGTGCAATCATACAATGTAAAAAAAAGTTAAAATGAATGATGGTGAGTTTATACTTTATAGGTTCCTAGTCGATGGACCAACAATAATTATAAAAGCCCAACTTAGTCTTCTATATTATGTATTTAGATTTTATTTTTATTTCTGTGGGCCACTTGAAGTTGGAAGAAAATGTTGAAAAATGGTTAAATAAAAGAAAAACTTAGCCTTGAGCACACTAAAGAGGCAGACATTGACGAACTTAGCCTTTACCGATCCTTAACATTGACGAACTGACACAGCGAGCCAACCTGCTCAATCTCTTTATGTCAGGTGAAAGTGACAAAAAATATACCCTGACATTCAACAAGTAATCCAACAAAACAATAGCGGCGTGGTTGTTAGCATTTCAGTCAAAGGAACAGGTAATCAAACCCACCTCTCTCTCTCAATGGGCTGGTGACCAACTGATGGAATAGCATGCAAATGTGAAAGAAAGAATGAGGTGGGGTCTTTGCTTAGGCGTACAGCATTCAGGGAATTGGAAAACTTAGCAGATTACGGTTTAAAAACAAGTTCTATTGAGAATGACCAAAGAAACAAGTCTATTGTTTTGTTAACAACAATAATTTTCAATAAATTTTAAGTGACTAGTTGTGATTTTTGTGAACTTGTGATTAGTCTAATTTGGATCAGACACCCACTAGTTACAACCAGTAACAACTTATTGCCTAAAATCAGAATTGGCCTAGTACTTAAGATGAAAGATGAGGCCTTTTATATATAAATATTAATTAAAAAATAATTTAATATTAATCAAATTGAGGTTAACTTGATGCATTAAATACATAATTTAATGAATAATACTAATTAAAACTAAGGTTAATTTCATATAGAGAATTGAATATCATAGTTGAAGCATAAATTTTAACAAAAAATAAATTATATATATAATTTTTTTTAAAATTACTTTATCTTGGATATATGATGATACAATGGATTCCAGTTAACTCAACTGGTAAAGTCTCTGATGGTTGAATAGAGATCTGAGGTTCAATCTCCGCCTATACCAAAAATTGATTGGTGTCTTGGTCTGATAATAAAAAACTATCATCAAGAGCGGACATTATAGGTTAAAACTCTCTCCAAAAAAAAATATATATATTTATATATATGATGATACATAGTTAAGTAAATTTGTAATCTAATTTTTAAGAGAAAGAGCTAGATATTATTTGGTGTGTGGCTTTGTAGGAGATTAGTTTACCCAAAAAAAAAAAAAAGTTTCAAACTATTAGGGTAGATTAATCATCATTGATGATTTAACACATATGCAACTTTAAAAAAAAAAAAAGTATTTTAGAGTTTCAATTGGTTTAGGTTTTTATTAGTCTCATACTTTGAAAGTCTTGTTGGAAAAAAAAAGTGCTAAAAGTAATACAAAATATTCACAACATGATGTGACAGTAAATGTGTTTGATGAATTCCAATAACGTAATTAATAAATGTTTGAATTACCTTTTTTGTTTTTTACCCCAAAAAAATTACATTTTTGTAATTGGTGATATGTCAATTTGTAAGCCTATTAAAAAAGGCAGTTTCCCTAGCATCAATAATATAAAAATAAATAAAATAAAATAAAAAAGTGCACAACCATTTAAAAAAAATTCATATTAATTTTTTATAAAATTTTGGATCTTTCACAATGGAGACGGGCCTTTTTTTTTAGAGGTAAAAAAATATTGTGGTGGAGGTCTTAAGCCAAGTCCTAAATTTTTGTTGTAAGCATCAACTTTCTCAAAAAACAAAAGTGACTTACTGAATTTTATAATGTTTCATTCATGAGAAACATAAGAGAATGTGTAATCATTATTGCACAATGACCCAATTATCGCCCATTTGTTTATAAGGAGCAAGCATAATTAATTGAAAGGTGTGTGGCTGTGTCACTGTGTGCTTGTGTATGTGTGAAAAGTTCTGAAGCACTTTTGGTGGTTGCTATGCTTATGAGAATGGTAGACTCGTAGTACCCTAGTAGCAATCTTGGATATTGAAAATTAATCATAATACCCTAGTAGCGGAAACTATGATACCTTTATGTTATGTGTATGCAAACTATGATAACTATATTTCTAACAAAGTTTTGATATCAGCGAAGAAAAAAAAAATGGAAATCCCAATTAAATATGCTAGGAAGTCGAGAAATGTTTACGTAGGTACAAGTACAATATCCTCGTCTCACCAGACTCTATACATAATACATGATGTTGGCAAGCGACCAGTTATATATATTTATCTTATCATTGAATAATGTGCTACTGATAATTATGGAATAATTGGCTATAACAAATTAATCATAAAAAAAAAATGGCTATAACAAGGGGTTACCTTTATAATGTAAATACTGTTTAAGTTTTCTTAGTTTTGGTCAACTACTTGTATTTTGGATTTTTAGGTAGGTTAGGAGTAGGGGTTATCCACCAGTAGGATGAAAATTTTCCCTAAGCATTAGAGAAGTGTGTAAATCACTAACTCCATGATGGAGTTACATGGTGATTCTTATATTATTGGTTGGTCTTTTCATAGATGGAGTCTCCATCTATGAAAAGACCAACCAATAATATAAGAATCAGAATAGTATCCTAAATATGGAGCAGTTACATGGTGATAAACAGGGATGTTCACCAAACCGTATAAACCGCACAAACCGCAAAAATCGTACCAAAATCGCCCGCAAAATAGCATAACCGTACCGCACCGCAAGTAATAGTGCATCGCACCGCACCACACCGCATGGTGCAGTGCAGTTTGCGGTTTTATAATAAAAAAAACCGCACAAACCGCACCCTCTCTATATATTAATATATTTAATTATTTTTAATATTAAATATATTATTAATAGTTTAATAACCCTAGTTTTCAAAAAAAAAAAAAAGTTTGATAACCCTAACAAGTGTTGATTAAGAAAGCTAACCCAAAATAAAGAAAAACTAGCTCAATAGTTTAAAACTTGGACCAAAATAAAAGGAAAAATTAGTTTTTGGGCTGGGTAGAAAAAGCACAAAATTTGAAATATATACTAATTTCAAATCATTCAAACCGCATCTTATACACCGCACCGCATATGTGACTGCAAAAATGAGGTGCGGTGCGGTTATGGTTTTGGCTAAACTTTAAACCGCACCGCACCATACCGCACCGCACATGTGACCGCAAAAATAAAGTGCGGTGCAGTTATGGTTTTAGCTAAACCGCACCGCAAAGTGCGGTGCTAAAAATGACCCAAAACCGGACCGCACCGCGAACACCCCACTGATAAACCAAATGTACCTTTTAACATCAAGCATATTAATATTAAGCCAAAACTTATTATACACAACTGTAGTTACCATACACACACAATTTGAATTTAAATCATGACAAATTGTGGGTTTCAATTAACTCAACTGCTAAAGTCTTTAATGGTTGAATAAGAGATTTGGAGTTCAATCCTAGCTTACACTAAAAACCGATTGATATCTTAATCTGATAATAAAGAGCTATTATTAAGAGCAAACGCCATAGGTTAAAAAAATCTCTAAAAAAAAATCATGGCAGATTACGTATGTGTTTGGTTGTGTGAAACAGAATGTGTAATAAACACTACTCTTAATATTAACAATAAATCATCATTGTGTATAACAACCCATAATGTAATATTAACATATTCAACATGATTATGTTACAAATCATATTATAATGTCTCATTCTCACAAACAAACAAAAAAATTGGTCATAGGTAGTCCAAGCCTTCAAAATGTTGGGTCATAAGAAAAATCAATCAATAAATATTTTAATCAATCCCCAAACAATATTATCACTAAAATTACTAAGCCAAGGTATAAATTAGAACGTACACAAAAATTAATTTACATATAACACTTTTCCATCAAAGAGAAAGAACTACCTGATATATTCTCTCAGGGAATTTAATGTAAAAACCTTCATTCACTCTGAATATAGATGTGTCCTTCTTAGGAGATGTGGGCTGGACCATAAATCCAATGAACATACTTGGAGATACTTACGCCTTTTTTATTTTTTTAACCATAGCTGAAGATTCCGTGACTCAAACCAAAACAAACACACAAATAAAAAAAGAAGAAAATTCGTATGAATAATTATTACCCTGTTGCAAAGAATCTTCTGATTGCTTTAATAATTATTCATGCTATTACAATTTTTTTTTTTTTAATTTACTTTTAAAATAAATAAATTCATGGGTTACATTTTACTGACAATTTATATAAGTCACTGGGTTTGGTTTGGTCTTTCCAATCCATAAGCTAGAAGTGGTATTGTATAATTTTTATTCAACCACTGGGTCATAGGTTCATTGCACATAAATTATGATCTAGTCTCTGTAGTCCGCATTTATGGATGCAGTCACTAAATCTCTATTATTCTCCATTGATTCCCTGCTGATTCTGCTTTGTTTTCATTGTGTTATATCTAAAGACAGTTTCCTGTGCATCAATAGAGAGAGAGAGAGAGAGGCAAGTATGAAGTAATGGCAGTCAAATAAGCTTATTCAGCTCCATTTATTCCACACTAATAATTCTTATATTAACAAGTCTCGCTCTTATAAGTTGTAACATTAAACTGTTACAAAACAATGGCACACTACATTTTGATCGGTTGTGTGCCCAAAGAAAAGTAGTACCTGCAGGCTGCAATATTATGCTTGCTACTATTACCCAAAAATGGTTCTGATTATGCAAATCACATTGCTCAGTCTGGGGTATTGTATTGTATTGTTGTTTGAGGGTGATTATATTTACATCACTCCTGTTGTGGATCAGCTTCTATTTCTTTTGCTAATTCCTGGGTCAACATGTCTGCCCGATCATCTTGTCCACCTGCAAAGCTGTAGACCCGAAATGCAAGTTGGAAAACCCTCCAGAGCATCTTTAAATGTGCCTTCGCTTGGTCTTCAGTTTTGGATCTATTTTCTGCCTTGGCAGTTGAATTTGCATCTCTCCTTTCCTATAGCAAAAGCCAAAATATCATATACAAACTAATATTTAACTTATAAATTTGATAACCTAAGTAATAACTAATAAGTTAAACATTTTACCTTAAGTGCTAACTCTATGCAGCTTGAAGAAACATCAACCATAGATTCTTTAATTTGCACCAAAATATTAAAGTCAAAATGAATATTGTGACTCTGCAGCCGCTTGGACTCTTCATCTTTGGTTCTTTCTAATGCATCCACTTCCCCCTTGATCTGTTTGCAATAAATTTATCAGGTATGTGAAGAAAGTGCCCCGAGTAAAATTTTGGTTCATCCTTAGTCCTAAGAGTTTACCTTATTGAAGTATGATTCAACCTTGTCAAGAAGCTGGTTCAAAGGAGACATTATTTTCCAGTTCTGCAGTGTAGTAACTATTCCTTCCAATTTTATGTATAGTGCGGCTGCAATCCTCAATGATTCGAGCTTCTTCGTGGGAAAACCTTCAAACCTTGCTAGCACCTGCATTACAAGGAATAGAGGGCTTTAGTTTCAAATAACCAAGATGGAACAGGATTAATAGATTGAACTATATGAAATGAGAACTCACCTGGGTCTCATCAGTCAATTTCTCCAAATGTTGTTCTACATATTTGTGGAATTTAATAAGCTCAGCCATGTCCTTTGTTTGAAAGGAATTAAGTGCAATTTTAACTTCCACAATTGCTTTTGCATGCTTCTGAACATCTTCTTCAATTTGTTGAAAATATGCTGACCTAAGAAAATAAAGAAGGAAATTAGTGGCAGGAAAGAGACTAATCTTTTTTGTCTGGTCAAGACCATAACTACTACCAATGGACCAGGCTGCATTTGTAGTTTGGGGTTGTGGAAAGAAGACCTTTTTGTCATCTCTGCTAGTGCATCAGCCATTCCCTTTTGTCCCCCAGCAGAACCTCCTACCTGAGTTTTACTCCCCCTTGTAAGTTTGTCCTTTAAACTTGAGCCTTCAACCTTTCCTTTCAGAACCCGATACATGTTGCCCATATGGGTTGATCTCTTAAGTTTGGTAGTTACCTTCTTTGGGCGTAAGGCCTTTATGACACCGGGTGGTGGAGGAGGTGGTGCTGCGGCTCCCTTTGTCAATGGCATGGGAGGTGGTGGCATTGGCACAGATCCTTTAGAAGGTGGAATGGGTGGTGGTGGTGGAGGTGGGGTTGCAGAAGGATTAACAGATGGACTGGCTGGTGGTGACGGAAAAGTTGGAGGTGAATTGTAATGTGGTGTTGATGGAGGGGTTGGGGGTGGTACTGCTATTGACCTTCTTGCTTTGGGCATAATATTTGAAATATCTTGCAAAGTGTTTGTTTCTTTGGAATTATTTGGCCTCTCATGACTTTCTCTTTCTGGTGATTCTTCAACAACTTCTTTCATTTCTGAATTATGGTCAATGGCAGCCTTGTTTTTCCCTTCAATGGACCTGGAACCATGAGCTGATACACTGGGGGACATTTTGAATGAGAGACTCTTCATGTCAGTGGACATCAAACTCCCTACTGCCTGAAGTCTGAGAGGCAAAAGAAGAGGTCGGGAGCTGGAGACATTAGCAAAGTTACCAAGTTTGATAGCATAGGTCATCTCAGGAGGAATTGAAGTTGGGGTATCTGGGGAAGGGCAGTAGATTCTGTTTTGTGAATAAGATTTATGTAAACCATCCCCAATAGTGGATTCTTGTAACCTTTCATTATTGTCCTCGTCTTCTTCCATCACATCGAACATTTTTTTTGCTATGTTAGTCATGGAATTGAGCTTTGCCTGCACAAGTCCACCTTCAATACAATAAACTTATCAGTTTCCAATAAGAGAGTTTCTACATTTTCTGACACTAGCTTTCACAGAAATTAAGTTATCCTACCAAGTTGCTCCAAACTGATGTCCTCCAAGCTGTCTTCGGTCTCATCCCCGGCATTGGTTATCCACTTGTGGTTCTTTTCCCATGAATCTCCAATACATCTCAAAGCATTATAAAATTGGGCCAATCCCTGTGTAAGTTGTTTTTATTAGTTTATAGATTCATGCAATCAGGAATAATATTTGCTAAGTGTCTTTGAGTAATTTATGGTCTTGGTAAGTGAACCTGATTTATTGAAGTTTCTTTCTTTTCTGAATTCAGATTGCAGGGAACAACATTAGGGTACAGATTATGGAGATCCTCTATGGTTCCCATCAACAACTGCCAGAAGATAAAAACAGGATAAAAGAAATGAAATGCAATTTCAGATAAATGACTTTTCTGGTAATGGCGTACTGCTCAAGTAAAGAGTTGAATACCTCATAAATGGAGCTTGAACACTCACAAGGAGGAAGGTCAATGATGTCTCTAAAGGTTAGTATCTTCTTCCGGAGCTCTATCATCAGCATTAAATTTTGTCTGCACACGCTTGAATTGTCTATCATCGTTTCTACCACATCTTTTGTGGTGTTGGATACATCTAAGCTTGTTGCCTGCAGGAACAAACATTTCTTTTTTTCAAATGACAATTTATGCATCTAGTATCTTTCAATGTATTCTTATGTAACTCTCACAAATTTGGTTTCACATTGTCAAAATTTTCTCTGTTTTCACGAAATCTACTGACTGTTACAAGAAAAGCTTTTTCAATCAATAGTACAGTGATTGCAAGAACTCTTATAGGTTATCAAGTATTTCAAGGATTTATGATTTTGCAAAACAAAGTGATTCTTGATCTGCTTAATCAATTTCTCTGTACCCCAAGAAAATCTTTCCATATTTTAGGTTGCTATCTTTAATAAACAAGCTGAAACTAGGAACACGCAGGAGGTGGCATAAATAGTTTTTCCTAGATTTCCATTTCTTTTAATCATTTTTTTTTTTAAAATTCTTTTTACTTTATAGTAGATGTACTGACTAAGTAAGGTGAGACATGTTTTGGCCATGATCCGGGAAGTGTGAAGAAAATTCATGCTCACAAACATCATGAAGTGAAGCACATTCTGACATGCTCAGGCCCCGTTTAGTACGCAAGTTTAAACACATGTTTTCATTTTTTAAACAACATTACACGTATTTTTACATATTTTTTCACCCACACGTATTTTTAAAAAAACTGAAAACTATTGTTTAAACACCCGTACCAAATGGGCCCTCAAGTGTCATAAAGTGAAGTAAAATTCAATTTGTAATGGTTAAGCAAGTTCTGCATCTGTCTTGAGTTCAGCGTTCAAATGCTCATCTTTTGTGGGATTTATCCTACTACGATGTGTAAAGGTTTCAACATTAAAATTTTTTATGTGCAACATGTCTACATGGCTCTTCTTTAGAAAGTTTCCATACGTTATAAAAACAAATAAAATTGCGTGCAACAGAAAATATGAAGTTGACAAAAGAGAACCATATATATTCATGACACTTTATTTTAAATTAACATCCTTAAGCAAACATGAGAAATTAAATTAAGATGATATAGAAGATAATTCATGATCTCGCGTAACGTTTGAGCTCAATAGGCTCTGATGTAACCACTCATAAGCCTATGTGTAAATGCTTGCCAAAGATGTTCAAAAATATTCATAAAATATATAAAATGAGATTAAAAAAAAAAACCACAAAACCTCGACCAAAATATCCTCATTAATATATAAAATGACTAAAATACCCCATCATTAAACATTTGTACTACCATTTAAAAAAAAAAAAAAGGCTTTAATATATAGCCACCATAGTTGAAAAGGCCCTAGACTCTTTAGTGCATTCTAGTCGATGTGAAGTGACAAGAAAAATATAACAAGATTGGCATGAAAGTCTGTTTATCACGAGCTATTTTATTTAGTTTTTAACTTATTTTGTTTATATAAAATTTTTTAAAACCTCACTTTTTAAAGTATAAGTATACTTGAACTCACTTTCAACATAATAATAATAATAATAATAATAATAATAATAAATGAAAGAACAAATAAACTGAAATTCGATGGTAACATACCACCATGCTCCATAGTCGATGTTCACGACGGCTTACTCTAGCAACACTAACTCGATGGTAGCCCTTTCTCTTTTTGGTGGCTCCACTCATCTATCCGTAATTTTAATCTAGCCTCTAGGTCGCCCCCTCCGAAATCCTACTACAAAGCCGCAACTCATATGGTCCCATACTAATGAGCTACGTCTGATTTCTTGATGTGGTGGTTGGCTCTGATACCAAATATTAAGAACCCATAAATAAAATTCACCTTAAAAACCAGCTTGCAAAGAGAGGGTGTTCAAGAGCTTATAAACACATGGCTAAACTTACACTTAATTCATGTGAGACATTAGAATCATAACATTCTTGCCCTAATAGGGATACAAGAAAGCTCAAGATATGAACCTAACTATAATACTGATTTTTTATTGTATGGCCTACACTTCACCTGATGGATTCGATATTGGTACATCATTTTTTATTCCATCATTGTTAAAATGATTCTTGTAACTTATGCTGCCTTTTATTGGTAAGGATATACTTTCACAAACACCTCCTTCCTTTGGAGGCACCGAGGCGGTTAGCATAGAGTATCCAAAGAACAGGGCAGAGAAAGCTCCAACTGAAATCATTCTCATTTTCCTTACTCACAAGAAAATACACCATGTATTTGGTGTATGTTTCTTCTCTCTTACATAGAGGTGGACCCCACACGTGTGGGGTCCACTTCCATGTGAGAGGGAGGATACATGCACTGGATGCATGGTATACCTCCTCCATACCCACAATTGCTATATGGGGTATGTGAAACTCATTTCTATTAAATCCTTGACTATCATATTCCCTTTCATTGGCCAATATCTAAACTCACAAACATATTCTCTTTCATGATATCTTTGGTAAATGTTTAAGTTCATTGGGCGCCGAGGCGGTTAGCATAGAGTATCTAAAGAACAGGGTAGTGCAAGAATCCAACTGAAATCATTCTCATTCTCCTTACTCATGAGAAAATACGCCATGTATCCGGTGCATGTTTTTTCTTAAGTTCATAACTAATACGCACTTAAAGACAATATTTTAAGAAAACCTTAAAACAGCTATTAGAAAAATTAAGGATTGCATATTAGATTAATTTATCTATTATAAATTTTATCCCAACATAAAACTTGAAAAATATTATACAAGTTGAAGTTCAAATCAAAATTATATACAAACCACCATGATGTTTCCAGCTGTCTCAAATGTATCAATTGTCTTCAATTGATTATCAAAAAAATTGTCTTCAATTATATCGTATAACTCGGCAAATCAATGGGTCTTAAGTCAATTCTATTAAAGTTTTACTGTTTTGACTCAATAATTTAGTAGTTTCCATCAACATGTTTAAGCAGTGCAAATTTCCTTGATACAAAAGATACCAAATAATTAAATTGATAAATCATACCTCTGAAGCGTTTACCACATACACCTCTCGAGACTCACACCGACCAGATCAGAAAATAATTTGAGGGGGAGGATTGAAAATAATAGTTAAGTTGAAGTTGCATCTGATGTAACTCTAAATAATTTTATACCACCTAATATGTAACTTTAAATAATGTTACACCATCTAATGTAACTCTAAGCAATATTATTAAATTCATATTTTGAAAACTTCACAGTTGAATTATATGTTCTTTATATTCTTAACATGCATGCCAATTGGATTATTCACTTTTTGATTCATAAACTCATCTTTTATGTATTATTTTAAACTACAAAAACATGAATTTAAATAATTATTTGATGAGATGGCTATTGATCTTAGATCACCTTAAATTATTGCAAATATAAATAATATGCAAAAATAATGTAATCCAACATTGAATTTGTCAAAATTTATTAAAAAAAATTGAGTGATGTAACTTTGCTTAAAGTTACAACATTATGCAATTTGAACCCAACATATAAAAGTTTATTGAAGGAAATTTTGATTTGCAGTCAGTATTCTTACTCAAAAGCAATATGTTATCAATACAATATTAACGCATTCCATCGCCTCTGATTTTCCAATCTCACTCACCCTTTTTTTTTCCTTGATAATCAAGAATCATTTAATAACCAATCTGGAAAAACCAGCAAACAAAGGACAAAGCCCAGAATCCAGATACAACGACCAACAAGGCCTCACAAGTCACAAGGGAAAGGCAGCATCAACAAACAATAAAATCCCTAAGCTCCAACTATTGGTGCTACAATAACAAACTACTTAACACAGTCTTTCATCCCCATATATTTAAAATAAAAGGGAGTGCAATGAAATTCCATAAATCTCTCAAAAACCAACAAAAAAGAGGGGGGGAGGGACAAAACAGTGGTAGAGAAATTAGGGTTTCTTTTGATTCCTACCTTAAAAAAAAATCAAAACGATTTTAGGATGAGTAACTTTTCTTTTTTTTGCATTTTATAAACTAACCTGTTCTACCCGTAAACAGGTTTATATTATACTTAAATTAACGGTCAAAATTTAAACAACACCGTGTTAATGTTAATGGTTGAGATTTGCACTAAAAACTCAGGGGTACCATAGGTTTTGACACAAAGGTGAAACTTGAAAGGAGTGAGTGCCATCATTACTCTTTTCTTTATCTTTATCTTTTTCCTTTTAAAAAAAAAAAATATTTAGGGTAAACTATGTATTTGGTTCCTATTCTTTATATCATATTTCAATTTGGTCTCTAACATTTCAATTGTGTCAATTTAGTCCATATCTTTTGAGTGTCGTGTCAATTTAATCTCTAACGTTATGTATTGAGTGAAAATTAATGGCATGGCAAGTGGCCAAAATAAAAAATTAGTTTCCGCTGATGCAATAATAAACTAATTTTTTATTTTAACCATTTGTCATTTTAGTAATTTACATCCAAGAGATAATAGCAGGGGCTAAATTGACATGACACTGAAAGATTAGAGACCAAATTAAAACAATTGAAAAGTTAAGGACTAAATTGAAATATGGTGTAAAGGATAGAGACTAAGTACATAGTTTATTCACATATTTATGAACAAAAAATATTTATTAAATAAAATAAACTTATTGCCGAAGGTTTTGAATTGCCGTTTAGCTTTCCACACACGGCTTTGACTTGTGGTTGAACTTTTAAAGTTCCTAAAATCAATATGGAAAATGTTAAAACTATAAACTATTTTACAAACTTCGAATGTGATGAATGGTTATTAGTAAATAAAAATATGATATTAATGGTGAACTTAAATAAGAATCAATTAAAGTTTGTCATATCAACAATTTACAAAATATTTTATATATATAGCATTACTCTGATAGATATTAAAAAGGATAGGAGAGGGGAGATTAGGGGGTGTTTGGTTTGTATTTTCAAACAACCATTTTCAGTTTTTAAACAGCATTTCACGCATTTCGACACACTTTTTCACCCACACGTATTTCCACAAATGTTTTCAAACAACAATTTTCAGTTTTTAAACACATGTACCAGACGGGCCCTAAGTTCCTAGAAGGGAATTTTTAATGCTCCACATCGAAAAGCATGATACTTAGGGTCTGTTTGGATACAACTTATTTTGCTGAAAACTGAAAACACTGTAGCAAAATAATTTTTAAATGTGTGAATAGTACTGTGGAACCCATTTTTAATATTTTTTTTTTTGAATAAAGTGGCTGTGGGTCTCATGAACAGTACCAGAACAGTGTGTGAAAAGTGTTAAACAGTAAGTAAACAGTGAATTTTGTCTCCTCTGAAACGCGTGCAGCAAAAAAAAAAAAAAAAAAAAAAAAAAAAAAAAGGAGAAACACGCAAACACAAAACCCAAACATGGATCCAAACAAATACTTATTAGAGTCTTGAGCTAGAGATGGAAAAGAGGGGAGGCGAGGCCAAAACATGTTATCGAAACAACATATATAATTTGGAGCCTAGAAATGTTCAGATTTTAAATGTTCCATTGAAGGCTATGTGAGGTGCATAATATTCATTTTAATTCATGGCATATTATCAAAGCACAAAACACATCCAGAACAAATCATGGATATATTGAGAACAACCTATCAAGAAGCTCTGATACCAATGTTAAAAAAAATCGAACGTAAGTCAAGTTTACAGGTATACCGAATTATGCCCATAATAAGTGTTGCAAATCCATAAGGTTGTTCTACAATATCTCAAGATTCCTTACACGTCCAAAGCTCCAATTGTGATTTTCTCGATCACAAATAAACACTCAACAATGGGTGTTTGTTACAAGAACAAAACACACTATGTCTACTACTTAAAAGCCCGCTCTTCACTGATAGAAAATGACCACACTTGTAACGTTTCAACATTTTAGCCATACGTTCTTGCCTTAAAAGAGAAGGCCATGAATGCATGCAAAACTAATAAGACATCAATTTAAGTCGTGCCTAGGGGTGGCGAAATCCGACATGAGCCGTGAACACAATACAATACGAAGTTAACAGGTTACAAGTTGAGACTTAACGAGTTTGTGTCATATTTGAATTGACAAAACTGACTTGTTTAATAAACGTGTCGTATCTGTGTCTAACTCACGGAATTTGTTTGACCCGTTAAACTAAATGTCATTTTACCAATATACTCTTCAAAATACTAGGTATATGCATTCATTTTCTTTCCTAGTTGCATTTTCCTAAGCCCCATGGCTGTCTCTGACTCTCAAACCTCAATCTCATCTCACCTTATCTTATTTTCTTAGCCACTGTCACCCTTTGTTATTGCGGGGCCAAGTAATCGTTGCCCTTATCTTTCACTTCTCTCTATCACTTGAAACCCTAGTTGTCATTGTCCTTTACTTTCATCTTTGAACACTTTGCCACCAATGCTTAATTGTCATCGTCCTTTACTTTTACCTTTATCTATTTTCCTTAAATTGATTGCTAGGATCAAACATTAGCTATTGTGGTTTATTTTGTTTGACGTACTGGTGATTAATTATTTGCGATATTGAAATATGATTTGGTTTTGAATAATTATTTGTAATGCAGTTACTTTGTTAGTTTTGAATTTGATATTTTTTTAAAAAAAAAAACTTTTTTTTTTAAATTTTTCATAATTCAAATCAATTGAATTAATACTAAAATTTATATTTTTTCACTTTAATAATATATGATAAACGGGCCAACACAATTGATTTGTTTAATAAACAATACAGTATTAGGACTAAGGAATCCTGACCTGTTTAATAAACATATCGGTTTAGTATTGATTCATTTAGTCAAATACTTATTAATTGACATGAGACGAATCCAACACATGAACACGAATTGCTACCCCTAGTCGTGCCCCTTACTTGACTTAAATACTAACATAAGGAAAAAACCACCTCAACTCCCTTTAGGATAGTAAGAAAAAAAGGGGAGGGGGGGGGGGGAGAGAGAGAAGTTCTCCTCACTTTTATATATCACAATAACTCAATAAGGAGCCCCTTTGTCACTTATTGTGCATATTATAAAATGATGCAGCTAGTCGATGTTCACATTGCTATTTCACTTTTATCGTGGCTATTATTATATATTTACATGAGACGAACCCAACACATGAACACACACGAATTTCTACCCTTAGTCGTGCCACTAACTTAGCTTAAATACTAACATAAGGAAAAAAAAAACCACCTCAACTCCCTTTAGGATAGTAAGAAAAAAAGAGAGAAGGGGGGGAGGGGGAGTTCTCCTCACTTTTATATATCACAATAACTCAATAAGAAGCCCCTTTGTCTCTTATTGTGCATATTATAAAATGATGCAGCTAGACGATGTTCACATTGCTATTTCACTTTTATCATGGCTAGTATTACATATTTACATGTGATTGTGGAAGAAAAGAAAAGAATGATCTCATAAATAATAATAAAAACAGAACGATCTCATAAAATAAAAATAAAATAAAAACAAAGACATAAAATCATTATTTCGTAATACATTACAATGTAATCATCTATATTAACAAAGACAAAAACACAAAACACCATTGTTTTTTACTACATTAGACCATTTGCAATTTCACATTAGCTTGTCCAAAAAAATTTGTCTGCTTTATCATAAAAACCTTTTTTTTAATACTTATTTTTCAAAACACCCGACATCAGATTATCTATTTCACACTACATTCATTAGAATATCATTTTTTTTTTATCATCTCAAATCACATCTCTCTCTTTCTCAACCAAAAATCACTACCCTCGATATAAAGAGTTACTAAAATATTCATTTGTATAGCTATATTAATGTGTAAATTTACACAGTTATTATAGCATGAATTTATTTTTGCACAATAATGTATAGATTGATGTAGGTGCATTTTGGGATTGATTAGGAAAATTTGGAATCTTATACTATTTTGCAACTAATGCAAATGTTTTTACAATAAAATCAATGTAAATTTACCATAGAGGAGGGCTAGGATTTTTGGAAGAGTGGCTCAAATGTAAAATTATAAAATTATACCTACTTTTTTATTTATTATGGCAAATTACAACTTACCCATCTGTGCTTTGCCCGAAATTCAACTTACGTACCGGTGGTTTGATTTTTGACACTTTACCCACCTGTAGTTCTTTTCGTTAGTGCTTTGTAACCCACCTCCCCACTTGCCGTTAGACTAACATCTTATATGCCAAAATCAAAGCACAAAACAGATCAAACACCTTCTCTCCTCAAAAACACTCTCACACTTTTTCACCCACTCAAAACTAAGGAAGAAGGAGACCATTGAAGAAGGTGAGCTGAAAACCTCTCAATTTTATGGGTCTGTTGGAATCATCTGGGTATTTCAGAGGAGGATTCGTCCGTTGTGGGTCAAGTTGAACACATCTCTCAGCGCAAAACATGATCGGTCCTAAACATTTTGGGGCCTAAGGCAAGAACTAAAATGGGGTCTTTTTTATATTTATGTATTAATTAAATTAATATTTATTTAATATTTTCATATTATAATATATTCCACTTAAAATCTATTTTTCTTGCCTTTTGAGATGCAAATTGACTAATTAAATTTATGTATTCAAGTTCTTCTAACATCTCCTTTTCAATCTATAATATAACTAATCCGCTTAATCTTTCTTGGGACATTGTAGATCTTAGATATGATTTTATTAATTTTAATTTTTTCATATCTAGATGCATATTTTCTAGTAGACATTTCTAATTAAACAATATATTTATAAAGATTAGAATAAAAAATAACTTTCAAGTGTAGAGCAATAAAACCTGATTTATATAAAAAGTATTGTTGCAATTTCACCGAACAATAACAAGTTTTTAGCAATCTCAACTTGCATAAATAATGACTTATTCATTATAAACGCAAGATTAAAATTAAAAAAAAAAAAAAAAATCCAAGCCCAGCAAGAAGCCCAGCCAGACAAGAAGATGGCCACACACACGTCTTATTAAATAAGACCACCCACTAAAAACAAAACAAATCCTATTACACCTATAACAAACAAACAAACAAACAAACAAAAAAAACCCTACTTCAAGGCCTAATGGCCAGCAACTCAAGTAGAATAGAAACAGGCCCAGCACCCAGCGGCCTCAGTCAGTCTTATACAAATAAGAAGTATACCTAAAAAAAACGCATTTGCAAAATCAAATAAGAAAGAGAAACTATGAGCCCGTTTGGTACATGTATTTAAAAACTGAAAATTGTTGTTTAAAAATATTTGTGGAAATACGTGTGGGTGAAAAAGTGTGTGAAAATACATGTAATGTTATTTAAAAATTGAAAATGGTTGTTTGAAAACACAAACAAAACACCCCCTATACCTCAGTCCTCAGTTCAGAGTCTTCAGATGTGATCGGATGATTTAGATCAGAGGGCCTGAGCTAGCAATAGAAGGATTTAAGATTAGGATTTAGGATCAGTGGAGAGAAAGAATGAGAGAGGCGGAGAGCAAGAGCTGAGAGAAAGAGGCAGAGAGCAAGAATGAGAAAGAGAAATGGTAATAATTTTAGGGATTTGAGATTTCTTATTTGTTTTGATTTGTGATTGTTTTGTGGTTAATTTCTTGGACTAGATTTGTAGTTTATCTTGTTGAATTTTGGTTTATTTAGAGGATAATGATGTTATTTTTGGGACAATTGATTTTGTTTAGACCAAAGATTTTTTAGTGGTACCAATGTTTAGCTGGATATATCATAATTTATGTTCTTTGATCACAAGGATGTGCTAGGTTTTTTTGGATTCATTTGAAACTATTTTTTTTTCTACTACCTCTTCTTTTCCAAAATTTTGAGGCCCTCCTTCCACTTGGGGCCTTAGGCAATGGCCTAATTGGCCTAATGGAAGGGCCGGCCCTAGTGCAAAGATTCGGATTATGATCATCTTTGTACAAATTTGAAAAAATTATTTTTTGAGCATTGGTTGGTATCCAAAGGGACAGCTAGCATAGTCGTCCAAGGGGCTTTGTAAAACTAATGTTTGGGCATAATTTGCAGGGAGCAATGATAGAAGGGGATTCCAAAAAAGTTGCATGGATGCTTTGAGAAATCCCAAATTGATTTTCTGATTGAAGCATGTTAATGCTAATTAAGCTGCTAATGTTAAGGTGTTTTGGTATTATAGGTGCATGATTTGTTTGTTTTGTTCGAATCTCAAGTCAAAACTAAGGTGCTTCAATCTTTTTAATTTCTTTAGGATAATATATGTTGGCTTATGTTTTTGGGATCATCATCTTCAGCATAGTTATGCATTGTGGTGAACCTGTCTAACCATCATCTGACATTTTAAGGGGCTGTTTGGTACATCAACTTAAACACATATTTTCAATTTTCAAACAATATTACACGCATTTCTACACACATTTTTACCCATATGTATTTCCAAAAAAACTGAAAACTGTTGTTTAAATCCATGTACCAAACGGGCTCTAAATTATTTAGGTATCAAGCCCGACTTCAGGATAACTTAACATATCTAATTACCACTAACATTGAGAGTACCACCAAAATTTTAAAAAGATAGATACACGTGCCTGGAAATAAACAGGGACTTAAATAATAAATAATTACATGAGAAATGCTCAGAGCCAAAAGTAATAAATAAAAGGATTAGCAGTAGGCAATAAATAGGGACTTAAATCTTCAATGGTCTCCTTCGTTTTAGGTTTTGAATGAGTGAGCAAGTGTGAGAGTGTTTTTGAGGAGAGAGGATGTTTGATCTGTTTTGTGTTTTGATTTTGGCATATAAGATGTTAGTCTAACCGCAAGTGGGGAGGTGGATTACGGAGCACTAATAGAAAGAATCACAGAAAAGTAAAGTGTTAAAAATCAAACCGCAGATAAGTAAATTAAATTTCAAACAAATTACGAGTAAGTAAGATAAAATTCATCAAATCTATTATTATCTTAAGGTTTTCTTTATTTATTATTATCTTAAGGTGTCCCTTTTAGGCCCCACATGGTTCCGGCTTTTGGTAAAGAGAAGGTATGCGGGAATATGAGTCTTCCCTCTCACAAATGGGGTCCCAACTGTGGGAGGGAACTCATATTTCGTTGAGAGGGTATATTTTTCCCTGGATAAGACGAGTGGAAGGTTCGAGTGTCGTGAAGGAGAGCAACTTATTTTTTTAATGGGCCAGCTTTGTTAACATTTTTTTATTGCTTACTTAGGTACCTAGCTCTTACACCCATCAAAGACTTTACCAGTTGAGCTAACTGGAACCCACGACTTTGAGAGTGACAGGAGTAGTAGTTGGAGATCAGATGGTGGAATTGCATACGGTTCGTACTGCAAGGGGATGACCGGCTGATGATAAAACTTAGATAGTGTATCTGATTGAGACTGGATGTGATGTGAGGCGAAGATAAACTGTCTTTTATGATTTTTTTTTTCCAGTTAGTCCAATATATAAGATTGATATTAACAACGGTTACATGCAATTAAAGTTCATTGTGTGAATCTCGTCCGTTGATTCTTGATGGACCACGCCCAATATGACTGGATTATTATTATTTGTTTAAATGACTTTATTTAAAAATGTATTTATAGAAAAGCTTTGGCGTTTATATAGGGCTATTTGGTACATAATTTTAAACACATGTTTTCAGTTTTTAAACAATATCACACGCATTTTCATACACTTTTTCACCCACACGTATTTTCAAAAAAACTAAAAATTATTGTTTAAACACACATACCAAATAGGCCCTATATCTGTTGGATATCACACGAAGGACAAGAGGCGCCAATGACTTGAAATCTGTGAATTTCCTTGTTAAATTGTTATTCGCCATAAATATATATATATTTTAATTCAAAAAATAATTATTTATTAATATTTTATCTTAAGCACAAATATTTCACAACAATTTACAATAAATTTAATGTGACAGGTTATTATTTGCTGTTTTTAGTAGACAAAAAAGTAATTTTAATAGTAGATTTAAAATAAAAATTTGTAATAACATGCCAACTAAAATTTTTTGTGAAAATATCGTAGATATAACATTTTTCTTTATTAAATGGTATTGATTTGTAATAATTTTCCTTTAATATACAGAATTAAAGAATTTATTGAAATATCATTTTTCATTTTGTTGGGAAAAAAAAAATTCACGATTAAAAACACTTTGTTCCATAGATGCAATAGATATACATACACTAGGATTTAGCGTAAGTATAACCAATTTAAAAAAAAAAAAAAATTATAGTTCATATTTGCCATTAACATAATTCAGAAAATTTTAACAATTTATTTTTTTTAAAAAAAATTGTTAATGTATTGTTACTTGCTTAGTAAGGATGCGTAAGACTGACTCACGTCGCTAACTCAGTCAGAGGATTCTTCAAATGGGACCCACCGTCCAATCACCATCTTCTAGAGTTCGAGAAATACATGGACCAGTGAAGTTATAGTGTAATACATTCTTAGTTTTCCACTCAGTGGTGGCCCTCCGAACAACCAATTTTATTTTATTTTTCTATAAATAGCATATCTTTTTATTTTAAAGGCACAAATTGTTTCGCACTTTCTGAGAACATGAGTCTCAGAAAAGTTTACGACGCTTTTCTCAAATTTATTGTCAAATATAAATGTTTGGTCGCAGTTTAATCGATATTTGATCCAGAGGCAGCCGCATCTGCACGCGCTCAACTAGATGGGGTTGATGAGGTTGATCGACAAGCCCATGGCGAACCTGATGGGCCGGGTGATGATTTGGACCCGGAAGCACAAGCCCAACCACCTGGATTGGTAGCTAATGAGCACCGCGAAAAGGACTGGAACAATGCTATGCTTGCTTTTTGCATGGCTTCGTCTATGGCTATTGCGCTACTACCAGTGCAACTTCACACTCAATTCCAGTCATCACTACCCTGCCTCGCTCTAGCACTTCTACTCGGCTTTACTTCTTTCTTCCTTAGCGTATTCATCCATTCCAAGTCTGTCGTCGCAGTCCGAGTGCTCCAGAAATGTGGCCAATTCTTCACGGTCACGGCGTTCTTTATGGCCATTTCCCTCCGGTTTTCTTTGTTCTTCAAATGTACGAGCTGGGCTGTCTATTTCATTTCCTTCCTCGCCATTTTAATCAGCAGTTGCTTTAAGGCTTAATTTGGCTGGGGATGGAGAAGTGGCAGATTAAAAAGATTTAGTTTTCTTTGTGTGTGTATATATATTTTTTATCAACTTTTTTTGTATATATTAATTAGTTGGTGAAAAAGGGAAAACTTTTTTTTTTAATAGAAAAGACAAATAAGATGATATAAAAGTTGTATTTGCATAAATTTATTTTTATACCCTTACTATAGTAAAAATAAAAAGTTTATAAAAAAAATGATTGTTAACATTGAAAAAAAAAAAAAAAAATGGAGGGAGGAGAAGGTTATACGGGAAAATTTTCATCTAAGCTCCAATCTTCCTTATTTTTCCGACTCCAAAATCACCCCAACCAAACGAGGCTTTAAGTTGGGGGTTAGATGGCTCCAATTCCAAAAATAGAAGAAAAGATAAACGATATCGGAAAAGGTTGTTATTGTATACTTTCTTCCTCTCACATAGAGGTGAACCGTAGAGTACCCCCTTGGAATAATTTTCCTATTGAAAGCTAGTTATAGGAAGGAAGCTAAAGATCCAGGTTATACATAACCAAAACAATATTATTATCTCAAAAGAAAAATTCAAGACGATATCACAAATATCTTGGATTTTTTTTTTTTACAAAGTATGTTTGGGGTCTAAACTTCAACCTCCAATAAAAATGTATAAGTGACTCTCCAATTGGAGATTGAAGTTTAAGGATCCGTTTAGTTAGAGAGATAGAAAAATGAGAGGATAGAAAATGGGGAAAGGGATAGAAAAGTAGGATGATTGAAGAGATTTAGTTTTCTCTCTTGTATGTTTGATTTGTGGGATGGAAAAGTAGAAGGATGGAAAACTCATTTGTTTGATTAAAAAGAAAAGTGAGAAGATAGAAAATAAGGTTTGTATAAAATTACTCTCATGCCCCTATTATATAATATAAGAAATAATTTTGTTGCAATCATTAAAAAAATACTTATTATCGTTTAAAATTAAAAATTAAAAAATTCTTAATATTAAAATATTTTTTTGTTATTTTATTTATATATTACAATTAGTGGTGCTTTCTTAAAAGTTAAAAAAAAAAAAAAAAAAAAAAAAAAAGAGAGTGAGCCCCATTTGATAACACCACCGTTGATTAGAAAAAGGGTTAAACAAAAAGCAAAAATGCAAAACCACTGTTTGAAACTTTGAATAAAAAGGCCAGACGTTGAAAAAAAAAAAAAAAGGTAGTGTGAACGTAACTAAAAAGGGAGGGGTAAATCTAGTATTTGGATGGCATAGTTTTTTTTTTTTTTTTTTTTTTTTTTTTTTTTTAAATTTGGGGAGAAAATATTTTAGTGGGCTCAGAAAAAAACACCTGGCCCACCAAATTTTTTTCTCCCCCCTTTCCAACTAAACACCCACCAAAAATGTTTTCTCTCCTATTTTCTCTTTTTTTTTTTTTTTTTTTTTTTGTCATCCTTCCTAAAATCCACCCAACCAAACATACCCTAGGGCCAAAACTTTTTTTTATTTTTTTTGGAAAGTATTAGTGATTCTAGGAGATATTATAAATTTTATAATAAAAACTATATTATTGAGGTCGATAGAGTCTTTATTATAGAAAGAATTATCTCTACTGGGTATTTTGGTTGCTGGTTTTCCAGCACAAAAATTTGGCTAGTAGTTTAGACACGGTAAACTCTCTCGTTGGACTTTCTCTCAATTTTTTTCTTTAGCTTGCCCTTATTAACTCTCGTATGTTCAATATTTGTTTGTTATGCACTTATGCTTTATTTTTTATGTTTTATTTGTTTGTTTGTTTATGTCATAACTAAATCAATAGTAAAGCAACAGTTATCGCCTCTCCTTACCGTAGTAAATCGAAGTCAGATCTTTTCTCAGAAATTTGGTAACCTTTTTTATTATTAGATATTAGTGTAAGTTTGGATAGCTTATTTTTTGCCGGTTTATTTTATTATTTAACTTATTTTTGTTACTATTTATGGGTTTTACTGCACTTTTTGGTACTATTCATGAGTCATACTGTACTATTTCAACTAACTTTTACCTTTATTTATAGTACTTTTTATAAAAAAATTTCAATTTCAATAAAATAAACGGATCTAAAAAAGACCCATAGTATACGAACGGTGGTTTAGTTGTCACTACTGGTCAGGAAAAAAAATTTGTGGCCCTACTAAGAAAGAAAGAAAGAAAGTGGACTTATAATGTGGTTGACTTTCGGTAAGAAGCTTCCAAAATATTGTGGTGGCTTTTCAGTTTTCAGCCTATTGGCTGAATTCAGATTTCAGAGCATGTTAGGAGATTTTATCATAAACTCATTTTTCAATCAAAGAAAAAAAAAATTGTTCTTACTTAACTGAAATAATATTAAAGGTTATGGAAATGCTTCAATATTTTTTTATCTTATTTTTTGGTTGGAAATGCTTCAATTGAGAAAGATAATTGTAGATAACATTTCAATGCATAATAAACTTGTAATGAAATCTCATGATCTACCAAAAACTTATATCACAATCAAGATTTTCAGACCCGAATCGGACCAGACGGTCCGACCCGAGTAACCCTGAACCGGATAGAAATCCGGTTATTTAAGTAAGAGTTACGGTTCTATAATGTTAAGTTATTTTAAACATAAAAATATTCAAATAAGAGGATGCGAGGGATCAAGTCTGCTAATAAGAACATACTGATGTATTAACCACTAGGCTATGCCCCTTTGCTGTGGCATCCTTGGGTTTAACATTGTATTTATGTTCAGTTTAGATTATAGTTTTTTAATTTATTTTATTATCCCCTCTCAATCTATTATTATTTGATAATTTTATTAGAGATTCAAGAACTATACTTTTTACATGTGAATATACAATGTATTAATTTATGTTGAAAATGATTTTATTTTACATCATTTTTTTTATTTGAAAGATTAGTAAAGACCAATTTTTTTACACTTGTTTATGCTTTATTATTTTCTATTAATCTTATAAAAATGGTGAAAATTCAATTGAAAGTTGTTTAATTTTTTTTAAACAAATTTCTAGTAAAATTTTGTTAATGTTTGTCATTTTAATACATTTATTTGTATTTTTTATTATTAAATTAATTATGACATCATCACGGTTCGACCGAGGTTTAAAAACCTTGAACCTCTCCCTCTTCTGGTTCGTTAAACGGTCCAAGTTTGAAAACCATGATCACAATTCCTTTACTTCAAAATTAACATTACCAAGAGTTTAGGCTTAAAAGACCTCAAAGTCTTGACGTTCTCATCACCAAAACCAAGGATAACAAGTTGTTAATAACAATTTCCATCATCACATAAGTCTTATGACCTATAATATAAACTCTCACATAATCAAATAAATCTTAATCCCCCCTTAAAGAGATTTCCAACCTTTATATCTCTATCGACACTTTTTAATCTTTCTAAAAAATATGTTTAGATTCAAACCCCGACACTTTTTAATCTTTCTAAAAAATATGTTTAGATTCAAACCCCCTCGTATAATGTACACACACAATAATAAAAAAAACAAAAATCATAATTAAAGTAACTACAATTTTCAAGAAACAAGAATTATACAATCCCACCTTAATGACATTTCCTTATTCATCCTAAAATTTCGCCTTGGATTGTAGTTCTCACACTAAGAAACACAAAAGGGAGGAGGTGAGATTTAGTGTGACCTTTTTCTTTTGAATTTTTTAACTACCAAACACAGACTCATCCATAATTTTACCCTTTTATTATTATTATTATTTTTATTATTATTATTAGACAAATTTAAAATAATTTCTTCATTTGAGTTTACTTTAAGAATGAAAATTTTACTAAATACCACGTGACCGTGTTTTCCACATACCTAGCTAATGCAATGCTAATATAAGGATCAATTTGGTCATTTTCCCTATTAAAAAAAAAAAAAAAAGAATAAGGCCATAGCAAATTCACTTTTATAGATATCATACGGATGAAATAAAATTCTAACTCATCTATTCAATATTAAAGAAACACCCTTGGTGCAGTGGTCACTTCACAAGTATAAATGCTTGTGGGGTGTGGCGGGTAAGAGCCGGGGTTCAAATCTCCAAGAGAGAGACATACAAAATAAATTTTATCTTGTATAAAAAAAAAAAATACAAAATAACCATTTTTTATACATTTTAACTTTTTTTTTTTTGATAAATACATTAGAATTTCAACTTATGACATCCGCTCTATAATGAGCTCAACGTTCTTTAAATCCCAAAAATCACATATAATTTATTTTGTGCTAAAATTTGCATCTCTCTCCCTTTCAATATACATTATCAAGGAGAACATTAGAAAATCGCATTCTAATTTAGAAATTATGTGGATCATACTTGAATAATAATGTTAATCCCATTACAATTCAAATAGTTTCTTAACATTTTTTTTTTCTATGAAAGTTTCTTAACTAATTAACCAACTAGTTAAGTCAAAAATTAAAACTGAATAACCCCACACATGACAACTCGGTGAGGATTTTAACTCTGCCAAACACAAAGTTCAAGAAATATCTTGAAGCCTCTAACTATCTTGAAACCAATAAGTAATACCTACGACTACAATACTATCAAAATTTCAAATAAAGAAAGAAAAAGTCTAGGAGAAAAAAGAAAAAAAAAACAACAACCACAACAAAGAGACCAAAGAGAGACACAAGGCTCACAAGTTGCAACATACCATTGAAATGGCCAGCCACTTTGTAGCACTCATAGCTACATTTCCAACTCGATTATTTCCTAATAATTGTTGTACTTCACAAGTCACATTAATTTATTGATCGGCAGTATGCCTCTTTCTCTAACCAATTCCTGATGTTTGCACTTTGCCTTCTCACTCTCTCTCTCTCGGTTAAATTTTTCCTTTTTTTTTGTGGGAATTTGATGGAATGGTTTTGGGAATCGGTTCTATTATTGAGATCAGATTGGTTTTGTTTAAAATTTTCGAGGACCGGGTCTAAAATTGATTGATTGAGCTAGAATTTCTTTTGCTTTTTCTCTTGGTCATTTTGTGGTTGGGCTGATTTTTTTGGATTGCTAATTTGTATTTTGGGATTCTAGATTAGTAAATATTTTTATGGGCTTTTTCTTTTTGTTTAAGAGGGCTAATAATGTTTTTAAGGGGGCAAGTGTAATTTTGTTGGGCAAAGTTGTTAAATCAGTACTCAGAAATCGAAATTGGCCCACCAAGGAACTGAGAACACAAAAGTAACAAGGTGTTCCAAAGTGCCAAACCCATAACGAGCTTGTCAAATTTCATATTGATGATAATGGGGTAGTCCACACATTCAGTCCAAAAACTGCACCGTTTACACACAGAAAAAGGCAACGCATTAAAGAGTGAAAAGTGAACGAATGGGCTAACCTTGATAATGCCTTTGAGGTGAGGTGCTTGACGAGCTCGGAGTTTGAAATCTGAAGAAGGCTCATGAGGTTGGTTGTTAACAGGAGGGTTGCAGAGGCCAGAGCGGTCGACGGAGACGGTGGGTGAAGGAGGAGAAGTGAAGTGGTTTGCATTGTCCCCTACGTGTTCGATGAAAGAACTGTTCGGGCTTTGGGACGATGAAGAAGAGGAAAAGAAACGAGGTGAATGTGGTGGTGCGGAGTAGGAGAAGTAAACATTGGAGTTGAAAGGTCGACGACAAGAAGTGGGAGCTTGGTGCAGTAGACGTCTCAACATTTTTGTGATTTGTGATCTCTCTCCTGTATGAGCTTCAGAGGGAGGAAGCGATATAAACTGCTACTTCAAACGAATTGAAAATTATAGTAAAATTGATTACAAGGGTTCAATAATACAATGTGACGGGGATGTAGCTCAGATGGTAGAGCGCTCGCTTAGCATGCAAGAGGTACGGGGATTGATACCCCGCATCTCCACATATTTTCCCCAAACCACAAGTTTTTTGTTAAATTAAAAATATATATATTTAAAAAAAAAAAAAAAGGCTAATTGGCTTGAGAAGGTTCAGAGAAATAAAAATGAAATCAAACAATATTATTTTTCAAGGGTGTTTTGGTTACAGAGAAAGAACTCTTCTTTATTTATGGTTATAAGTATAATATAAAGAATTCAAATAAACTATGCAAAATAGTTGAGATATAAAGGAAAACCTTTTCTCTACTAAACATGATAGGACTAAATTGGTCGTTTGAGATTAAAACATAAGAAGTACAATGAAGGAAAAAAAAAACTATTATAGCTTCTGTGACTATTTTTTAGCTATGAAAATTTAGTTTTGGTGGTTAAAATTAAGCAAGACCAAGAAACCATATGGTCCTTGTCATCTATGGTCTTTTCCAATCTGCTGGAACTATAGTCTATTACTTGCTTTATATCTTTCTTTGTGTTTATAAAATTACATTCCATAAGTAGAACGTGGAAGCAAATTTTTGTTGTCTTCATGAATTTAAAATTACTTTTGGTTAGCTGCTATTTGTGTACATGTAGTCCTAATCCTGATCATTAATAGGCTTCAAACTATTGCATTTACAAGTAAAGAAAAAAAAAAAGTATTCCCAGGGGTTATCTGGTATTGAATATTGATGTGCAGCTTTACAATTAATTAAAAAAAAAAAAATCAAATGATACATCAAGTACAACTTTAGTAAAAGAAATTTTCATTATGTTAAGAATATATCAATGTTTAACTTGTATCTACAACATGCATATATAAAAACCAAGTTGGAGTAGATTCATAAATCATAAGCGAACTACAAAACTGTAAGGGCTACAAGCTGTACACAAAACTATCTAAAAAACTGCTATAAGCTGTGTTCATAAAGCTATTAAAAAGCTGACCAATATGTTTTGCAAAACTATCCAAGATACTTCAAAGTCTTGTATTATCCTTTACTGTGGTAGAATCTGAAAAAAAAAAAAAAAAAAAAAAAAAAAAAAAAAAGAAGAAGAAGAAGAAGAAGAAGAAGAAGAAGTCATTATCTTAGAAAAAGCAATAAATAACAGCATAAGATAAAGTTTAAGTATTAGAAAGTACTTGATTCAATTATGGAAATATTCAAGCGAGCTTCATCCCCATTATCAAAATATTATAATATCCACAACAACTCAATCAGTAACCAAATTAAATTTATAAAAATAAGAAGCTCAATCAGCAACAAAATGTTTACACAATTTTATGATAACCCCGTAGTGATTTTTAATCCAAGTCAATCTAAGACCAATATTATTCCTGTGTCATGCATGACGCAATGTAATTTTTATAAACTATTTCCTGGATAAGTATAATTTCCAGGAAAAACACAAGTACCAACACAACTTCTACATTGGCTTGGAAATTATACGAGTTAATAATTTTAAAAATTATAATAGCACAACCTGAATTTCGGATGGATATTTTTTCGCGTGCAACAAATGGCGATTTTTCTGATTGAACCAAAGGTTGAAGGACATTCTTAGCATTGGGATGGTCCCACTCTAGGGCTTCCCATATGCTTGTTGAGATTCTTTGTAGTTTAGGTGGAGGAGATGGTTGTCCACCAATAAGGGGTAGAGAGAGAGGAATTCTTCTTAGTTTTGGACAATCAAATACTTGGATTACTTGAAGAGAATTGCAGATCAATGTGCCCCTATAAATGCTCTCCAGTTGTGGTAGATGGTCAAGGGACAGATTCCTCAGTTGTGGGAGAGAGATTGTGAAATCATTATTAGTAGAGAGGTTGCTGCTCTCATGCACCCAGCGCATATTCATGTCCTGTTGCTATTATTTCTTTCATTTGCTTACAGAAAAAGACATCAAGACATTCCAGGTTTTTAAGGTGCAGCAGCAAGCTGACCTCAAACAGCTTCTTCATACTTGGACAGCCATGAATGGATAAGTTTTTTAGAGCAGAAAATGTGCCAGGAGGCAATGGTGCAGCTCTTTCTTCCCCATAAAGGTCACACAAGTTGCGCAATCCAGTAAGTGCTAGGGACTCCAGGTTTTCAAGTAGGATGCAAGATGACTGTTGAAGTATGCACTCTATTCCATTGCACTCATAAAGTACACAAGTCTTTAATTCACCAGTATTGTTCAGTGAAGAAATACTGGATAAGCTAATGATACCATGACACTTAATAATTTTTAAGGTCTGAATGTCGCCTGGCAGAAGAAGCATCGTGTCTTCTATTCTGCCAATATTGCATTTTGTAAACTCTACTTCTTTTTTAAAAGATTCCATTTCTTCTTCAATTGCCTCATTACTCACTTCTCCCACTCGGATGAAATAATTGTTTGGTCCTTGTTCTTGCAGACATCTCACATATGCATTAAAATCATTCTGGTCATACAACTGGCCTGCAAAAGTTTCTAACTTTCTTAGGCTTGCCACTTCCTCTCCTTTCACTTTCAAGGTTTTTGAAGCCCCATAAATCATGAGGAATTGGAGCGAAGTGAGTTTAGGTAATATCCCTGAAGGTATAATTTCCAGATTGCATGCATAGAGATTAAGATACTTAAGACTTACCAACATTTCCCTACCTTGGGGTACCTCCTTGATTCCACTGTGACTGAAGTCTAGCTTCATTAACACCTTCATCTTTGCTAAGGAGGGCACATACTTCAATCGGTAACAACCTCTCAGCAGTAAAGCTGTGAGATTCTCCAACCCAGACACGGAATCTGGCAAAATCTCAAGGCCAGTATCGGATAGATCAAGAACCTGGAGTGCATGCATATGCACAAAAAAAGAATTTGGAATGAGAGTCAAAGTATGATTTGATGAAAGCAACAGGGTTGAGAGCCTATGACACTTGGGTGATAAGTTGGAAGGGACTTCTGATATGTAGTTGTGCATTAAGGAGACCTTCTCAAGATTCTCTGCCCACTTCTCAATGCTTGGAAAATTTCTCAAATACACACCAGCTTCTACCAGGAATCGAGGACTTGTGCTTGTGATCTGGAGTGCCATGTCTCGAATCAAATCATGCATTTTCACCCATTTCATATCCTTGTTTTGGTCCGCAACACTTTCTAGTAGGCAAGAATTTTCAAGCTTATTTAGCATAGCATGGCCCTTGTCAAACTCTGCACGCTTGTTCTTCATTCCTTCTATTACTCCTCCTGCAATTAAATGCTCTATCAACTCCTTTCTCCCAATCAAAAAGTCTTCTGGGTATAGTGCACAATAAAGGAGACAATGTCTAAGTCTCTCATCTTGCAGATGAATATAGCTAAACTTTAGCTGTTCATATACCTTCCCCATGTCATTGAGGCCCGACGTAGAGACTCTCAGTTCTTCCAATGCGTTCCTCCACTCACAGTGGTCAACTACACCCTTCATACTTCTAGCTATTGTGATAATTGCAAGCTATTGTGATAATTGCAAGTGGCAAACGACCACACTCTTTAGCAATATCCTTTGCAATTGTTTCTATTTCTGGAGCAACAAGGTCACGTCCAACTTTTTCCAAGAATAAATTCCATGTTTCATTTTCAGAAAGGAGCTGCACTTTGATTTTTTCGCATCCCATCCTTACACATACATCAGATAATCGAGTTGTTAATACTAATTTGCATTCATTATCTCTAGTAGGTTCTGGGATCCCTATCTCCTCAAGTTCAAATTCTTCCCACAGATCATCTAAAATTAGAACATACCTCTTTCTCATTCTCAACATTGCCAGTAACTTTGCTGCCCTTATTGTTTCACTTTCGTTTTCTGAAAGGCCTAATTGAAAGGCATGTGCAATTTTACTCTGCAATTGAATCACATTGGTAGCCTTTGGTACAGTGATCCATAAGGCATTTTCAAACTTACCAGTCTCAATTAAGAGCTGATTATAGATATGTTTCATGATGGTTGTTTTGCCTACACCCCCAATTCCATGAACTCCTACTTTTCTGACATCATTATCCATCAAACATGCCCAAATTTCGTCCATATTTCTTCTAGTTGTGTCACCTACTATTATTGCCGTCGGCAGCATCACCCTATTGCCATCAGGACCATCAACTACCAAACTGTCATTAAAACTACCCTTCTGATGAAGCTCTTCCACTTCCTGAATTTTTTTAATTACAAGTTTTCCTAAATGAGCGCGTGAGAGAAATTTCCCCTCTCCAACTTCTTGGTCTATGGTTTCCACTTCACCATTCATCTTTTGCACATTTTCCAACCAAAGTTGAACCTCTTTCTTTAACTGTTTCTCTAAACAAAGCTCTACATTCATTCTTGATTCAATGTCCTCCTTCCGACTATTCACTACTTCCAACTTGTTATGGAGAAGTATCATCTTTTCTTCAAGGCTTCTATGATATTTCACACATTTACCAATTGGAGCCCATATTATTTTTGCAATTTCTAAGATTGCCCCTGACAACTCCATAATTGAGTTCCTGCATAGTTACAAAATAGGCATTAGAACTTTATAAGCACATTCAGTCAAATCTTATATAAAAAGAAGCATACAGAAAATTCTTGGCCAAGTTTTTGAAAAAAAATTGGAGTGACTCCTACTTAATGCTTGGCCATGTTCAGAAACAAATACTAGAATAAAATGCTTGATGTCTCCTTCACTCTCTCTTCAGACAGATCTTTCGTAGCTTGGCAATCTGTATGTTAAATTGGAAACATATTGAGTATCGATCCTTAGTTTCCTGCAATTTGAAACCTCTTTTTGATTCTGCTTCTTTTCCAGTATTTTAGTTTTGTTACTTTTTACTGAATTTCAGTATGGCTATTCAGATTTTATGAGAGAATGTGTGATTGACACTGTGAGTGAGGGTCCTAGGAGTTTCAGCATAAATTCTTTATTACAAAAGATCTTTATTAGATTCTCTCCCCGTAATACTACACACTTAATGGGAAGAAAATTGTTTTGTTAAAGTTCACCAAGCAGCTAAGAAGGATGTGGACTCAACAATTAATTTTTCAAGATGTTATGGCAAGATCAACATGCTTCTGTTGGGGATATTATACAAAGTAATAATGGAAGAACAATGTTAACACAAAAGACAAATGGAAAATAGATAACTTGAAGGCACTATATCGTTTTTCTTAGACAATATTTGCCCCCCACACTATTATTGCTAAAAGGTTATCGCAAATTTGTCTCTAAGATACAACCAAGATGTTGGGTTCTACAGATGGTAATTCTGGAGAATGACCACAGGATTTCTTGTGTTTCTCTCAAACTTACTATTTTCAAGTGAACATAAGCCTCTATTTATACCCATAGGGTTATATTTTATCAAAAGACATGTATAGAGAGTTAAAACGTTTCATAAAACCGTTAATAAGGCTTGAAACCTCTTTAACCTTTCTGAACAGTCACCAAAAAATTCTACAGAAAATCCCGTTTCACGATTTTTAATCGGTCGAAAATTGCTTTCGATCGATCGAGTGCTCTTTTTGATCGGTTGAACAGGAATCGAACAGCGATCGAGACATCCAGAAACTCCAGGATTTTTGTTTACCATTTTTGATCGATCGAGCCAAAGCTTCGACTAATCGAAAATACTGATTTTCGAATTTTTGCTTAGAAAATTCCAGAACTTGAATTTTCACTTTATGAAACCATATTCTCCAAACTCAAACATTATTATTACAACCTATCCTTGTATATACTTATATATACAACAGCTTCAACAGATTAAGTCTATAGATACTAATAAAACTCCACGTGGTAAGAGCACACCCACCTCCCCAAACCCCCCCCCCCCCAAACATTTCTCAACTCAACTGAGTTCTATTTAAGTCTTGTTCATGTTCTGTTCTGCAAGCTGTATTTGTTTTGTTTTCTACCGCTCTGTGTATACCTTTTCTTTTTCTCTGTACTTTTTCTGTCCCATAAAATTCATGTACCAAACAAAAAGAAAATTGCATCACTTATACCAAAAGCTTAAGCTGTGGCATAAAAAAAAGGCTTAAGCTGTGTGGAGACAGGCTCAGGCTCATGACTACTTATTTTGATACCATGATAAAACATTTCATGTTGTAAACGTGGATCAATTTAAGTAGAAACATTCATGGATCTAATAGTTAGTGACAGGGACGGACCCAGGTAGAAGGCAAAGGGGGCCCGGGCCCCCCCTGGGTCCAAAAATTTTTTTTTTAGTATGTAAAATTTTCAAAAAAAAAGCTTGGGTCCCCTTGGTTTTTAGCTCGGGCCCCCCTTGATTTTTAGCTTGGGTTCCCCTCACCCCAACCATCTCTATTCCAGCCGGCTAGCCCAGGAGTTTTCAAAGCCCATGAAAACCTTAAAAATATATATATATATATATATATATAAAAAAAAAAAAACCCAGCAGTTAGTAAGACCCCAAAACTAAACGGAAAAGCCAGAAATGAAGGGAAAAAAAAAAAGAAAAAAAGAAAAAAGAAAAGGAGAGGCAAAAGTGAGACAGAGAAAGTGAGAGACCCAGCCTTCACAGTTCACAAAGAGAAGACAAAGACAAAGATAAATAAAGGCAAAGACCAAAGACAAAAGAAAAAAACAAATTATATAATATAGAAAATTGTCACACATCACAAATTTAAGAAAATAACAGTGATTCACTTGCGCCTATTGTTAACTCATAATGCTAAATTAAATAAATTTATAAATTGAAAATAAGTGAGAAATACTAAATTTATAATTAAATGCATCATGCATATTACCTAGATTCTAGTATTTGTCTTTAGTTAGTAACAACAACCGTTTGTGAGATAATATATATGATTCTTATTTTATTTGTAGATCATGAAAATATCAACTACAATGTTTGATTTTTTTCAAAAAAAAAATATTCAAATTCTTCCGAAGTCAACGTGGGATTGCCAACAACTAATATTGTTATTCCAATTCCAAAAAATGTGGATGTTCCAATTCTAAAAAATATTCATTCCCCAATTCTGGAAAATGTCGATGTTCCAATCCCAAGAAATATTCATTCCCCAATTCCAAAAAATGCCGATATCCCAATTCCGGAAAATAACCATATCTCTCAAACACAATTTCAAAAAGTTGATCTTGATATATTAAGAAACAATGATTTTTGGGTATTTGTCTTGGTTGATAGTTTATTAATACTATATGGATGCGTATTTGGAAATATTTTTTTCGCTTATCTCCGCCCCCCCCCCCCCTCCAGCTTGAAATCCTGGGTCCGTCCCTGGTTAGTGAGTGAGTGATCTTGGTCTGAATATTTTACAAGGGAACAGCCCCAAGTGATCAGATTTTCTCTTTCCATATATTGAAGATACAGTCAACTTAGAATATTACATAAGAAATTAAACACACAGAAAAGCTGAAGCAATGGTCCTTAGACCAAATAGCATCCCCCAATAAACAAGGAGTAAAGGATGAGATCACAACTCAACACAACAAATATGTAAGTTGAATGTGCCATTAAAAAAAGAAATAGCTGAACCTACAAGAATTTTGAGAATAATATGAAGTACCTGGCTTGATCACAAACTGGTACCACTTTGGAAGAGGTCTGATTCAATTCAAAGGATGTGTGGAAGTAACATTAAAAATTCTAACACTCAACGAAAGAGAAAAGAAATCCAGAGAGTAAAAAGAGCAAGCATCAGACCATGACTAAAGATGGGAAATATTATGTGGACTTGGATGGACAACAGCGTAAGGATAGGTTAGCTTGCCATGACTACGAGTCAAGGAGGGTATTTTCTATGTGAAAAAAGTTCTATTACAATTGGCATAACTCCATTATTTGTGAGGCAATCTAGTCAAGTGATTAAGAAATGGGACGGCCAAGAAAAAGTCCTCTTTCAGAATCCACATTGCTATGTGGGAAACAATCGGTGGCACTGTTGGTCAAGGTAGCATTAATTCTTCCAAGATTTATGTGCTATCTTGTTCCAAATTGTATGGTGTTATCATATTTTTCTGACTTTTTTTTTTTCTGTAGAATCATGTTTTTCTGACTTTAGCTTGTTGTTTCTAGAAGGATTGCACATTGTATGCAGGTCTTTTTCGTTCATAAATTAGTTTATATTATTGATTATTTAACCTATCAAATCATTCAAGCATGATTATTCCAACACAAAAGTCTCCATAATTTATAGAAGTTTGGTTTGAGGGAAAGAGCCTTCGAATAATTGAGTTTAATTTCATAATGGTATAAACATGAGAAGAATGCAGATTTGATGTGTCTAGCTCTTACAATTAGGTCAATTTTATGGTTGTGATTGTTGTGTATCTTTGGAGATGCCTTCTAATTAGACTTAGTGTGTGTGTATATATATATAATTTTTTTTTTTTTGCTAAAATTATTGACTTGTTTAGTTTCCAGTTATTACAAAATATCAATTTAGTGGAGGCTCTAAAGGGAAAGCCAAAATGTTTTTATAAGGTTTGAGGTTGTACACTGGGGAAAGAGAAAATGTTTTCTTACTTTCTTGCTTTCTTGCTTGGCTTAATTTCATAAAGTGTGGCTATCAGTTTCCCAGATAAATAACTAATTCTTCTGTTTTCCCTGATCCATATAGCCTATAGGTACAGTTGAAGGAGAACAACACAACTTAAAACATTTGATTATTTGAAACTAACCCTCTTAGTACTTTTTCCCAATAAAAGCATGCAACTTTGGCTCTTCGTTCTTTGACTCGGCACAAGTAGTCTACTGCATTGACACCAACTCTTCGTGAAATTATTCGTTCCAGATGGCTCTCATAAAATTTCTGGTATAGTAAATGCGCGTGTGTATGCAGCTTATATAAATGTCGAATGCTATACATATGGTTCAGGAAAATGTTAAAAAGTTCTGTAGTAAACATTTACTAGGAGCCTTTTTGTAATTGGCCCTAAGGATTAGGCCTAGAACCTTTCCGGCTGATGGGTATACACTTAGGGATAGAGAGCAGAAGTGGGGGAAAAAAAGAAGCAAGGAGATGATTTTTTTTTCTTTAGTCAAACCAAAAGAAGGAAGAAATGGGACAGAAAATGGACATGCAAACAATAGGCTGTACATTAAAATACGTTGTGGCCCCAGAAGAGTCGTGAACTCAAACCGTCAGATATGACCTATCCATCATTTTTTTTTTAATGAATTCTCTGTAGTAAAATACATTGCCTGCAAATTTCTTCTCAACTTTTACAACACATGAACCTGACAAATCGTTTCAACGCATTTCTCATTTCGATTAACAAACTTTTGCTCCAAATTTTGTCAAAATTTGATCCACGACTTCCACGGCCAACACCACCTTGTGATGATGCTGTCAACCTAGAAGCACCGCCTCAACCAGCTGGATTGGTAGTTGAGCACTGCAAAAAGGACTGGACCAAGACTATGGTTGTTTTTTGCTTGACATCGGCTATTGCTATAGCACTGCTACCCCTTCAAGTCCACTCACAACTCCCAACATCTCTGCTCTTGCTCTCTATAGCAATTTTACTCTGCTTCACTTGTTTCTTTGTTAGCGAATTCATCGATTCCAAGTTTGTAGTGACAGTCCGAGTGCTCAAGAAATTTGGTGAATTCTTCACGGTCACAGCATTTTTTATGGCCATTACCATTCCATTTCCTTTTTACCTCAAATGTACTAGCTGGGCCTTCTATTCCATTTCCATCCTGTTTGTTTTAATCAGCAGTTGCTTTTAACTTGGGGGATTGGATCCCTCCATTTCCAAAAATGGTTGAAAAGAGCAAATTATTCACAAGGTAAAATTTCTCATAGTGGAAAATTGTCTCCTAGATTGTAGGAAAGTGTCAAAATGATTATACTCGAAATAGGATTTATAATTTTCTAAGAAAAAGATAAGTGCTAAAAGATAAGTTCTTTTAAGTGTTAGAATCTGTGCACACAAACTCGAGCTTCAACAATGGAGTTTAGGGATCGAAGATTAGAGATATCTAACATATTCTAACATTAAGAAAGAACTTGTTTTCTGTAAAAATAGATGAGTGTGAGTTGTAAAGCCTATGAGGGTTAGGTGACATGAGAATTTAGTAAGAATCTGTATACATACGTGAATGCCTTTTATATTTTGTAGATACACTATCTTAGAATAAAGTAGATGTCAACTCATGCTTTTCACTAACAAACATGAACTGCACAGCTGCTGCACTAGTATTGGAACAACATAGTAGTATAGTACATTCATAAGAAAACAGCATTATCGCAGTATAATCATCCTATTCATATATACTGTTTAGATACTTTAGAAATATCTATCTCACGATGATAATAGCATTAGCATAAATGTTCGTTATATGATATCTTTGGTTAACCTTTTTGATAAGCAATAGCATGTAAGCTTAGTGAGAGTTCCAATCAAACATCCAACAATCTCCAGTGTCAAAGATTCTCGGTATTTCATCGCAACCTATAAGTTATGATTCATCAACCATGAGGGTGATTGGCTTTACCTTAAGTTAGTCTTGTGCCAAACAATAGCGAGTACAACTTTTTTTCTGAGGCTTTAGTGGCCAAAACACTATTTCCATGGAAACCAAACCAGTATATATTGTTAATTTCCTCTTCCTATCAAATCTGTACTTATTTTTTTCAAATATTTTAGATGTAACATAGCATATCGACAACATTCTTAATTTATCGTTTTCTTAAAATATTTAATTATTTTATATAATTGAAATGCGCACAATTTAGGTACGGATGTACAGTCTCACTGTTCTCGTCATCTAAGCCAAAGATTACAACTTAATACTAACAATTTCGATCTCATCAATCTTGCAACCTGAATTCTCACAGTATCAAAGAAATCCTAACCCACCTTAAAGAGATTCCCAAAATACAATTACACACATCTGATCTAATAACATAATGCACCAATCCAAAGAAAAAACATTCAAAAACAAAGTAATTAGAGCATTTTTTTTCTTTTTTTTTTAGAAGAAGAGAAGAACATGCATGGCACTGGCAGTTACTGCAATACTTTAAGAAACAAGAAATTGTACAAAAACATGGCAGTTAGACTAACGTCTATAAAAACATAGAATAAGGCCATATCAAAATTTTCTATAATAGATAATAGGTGTGCGTAAACGCGCTTCCCAAACGCACGTTTTTTTTTTTTTTTTTTTTTTCAGCGGAAATGTTTGACCCACAAATTTCACTTTTCAGTAACTTTTTCATTAAAAATTGATCCCACGGTATTATTCACACATTTAAAAATTATTTTATTACAGTATTTTTCAGTTTTTAGTTTTCAGCTGTATCCAAACGGACTCATGTCAAATTTCAGCACAACCCAGCCTCCTAGTCTCAAAATAAACTTCCACAGTATTCTATAAGCATTATATTCCCCTGCAGCTCAGCCCTAATACAAAACTTATTTGAACCTTTTAACTTAAATCACTTGCAATTTTACGAACATACTTCACAGCATATATAATATTTACCAGTGAATTCTCAATACCATATTATTTTTTAAATTTCCCATAAGGTGGCAGACTATAATCTGCCTTTGAAATATTTAGGTCCTAAAAGAAAAATTATTCTCCATTATGTAGCAGTCCATTTGCTGTAAAACTTGATTCACCTTATTTAAACATGAGATATGACACCCGCCAACTAGGGCATGATATGTTTTTTCCAAGCCAATTCATTTATAATTGTGCATGCGAACAAATACAAAAAAATTATTGAGTATAAACGTATGAGTGAATTCACACATTAAATAATGATGAAAATAATGAGTAGTTAATATAATAATAGAATTGAACACATACACGTTGGGCTTAACCCTTTTGGATTAAATTATGTCTCTATATGTTATATCAATTATTCAAGTAATCTCCCCAAAGTGTTTATCTCCCCAACAAAAATTACACAATTAAATTTTTTTTTTAATTGATAATAATTACACAATTCATTCTAGCAACCTAATCATAGAATAGACAATAATTCAAGAATTTTAATTATAAAATGGACATATTGTCAAAATAACAGCTGGTATACAATTTGTCTTTCACTATAAGAAAAATCATGTATTGAATCCATTAACCAAGAAAGCATATAATTCATTACTACAATATGTTATAAAATTCATACCACATTCAAGCCTCCTCAGCCGTTGTGCTAACATCCTCAACCTTTCCAGGTTCTTTTAAAACACTTCACATCCCCAAATGTCAAACATAACCTCCATAACCACCACTCCAGCATCCAAAACCCTCCTAAGCCAAGAGCCTTATAGCTCTATTGGTTGGTACTTTCTACTATTTTCAAATGAGACATCCAAAATTCAAATCTCTCATTCTCCTAGACATTGAATTATATTTTGATTTCTATTTGTTAATAATCGGCCCACCAGACTGAGAGCACATTCTTCCAATATTTCAGCTCTGCCTTCCCTCGAAACTGCAATCTAAACTTCTTCATCCTTGGTTAGGCGCATGTGCTTTATCCGTTCTATTAGATCTTGTTCCATCCTAGCTTGAGCATATCAATTGACCATCAGAATAGGATAACAAGCAACCTAATCTGGGCCAAAGAAAAAGGACTCCTATGCTTTGAGAGAGAGAAGATCTCCTACGTTTCTAGAGAGGGGAAGACTCGAGAGACTCAAGAGAGGAAACCCCAAAGAGAAGACCCAAATATGCAACATGTAACATTATTGATTCAAATTCTTGTATGTATCATTAGGGTCCTGTTAATACCTTAACAGGTTCCCTAAGGGCATTTGTTAATGGACTATTTATAAAAAAAATTTAATATTACTTTTATGGAAAATATAAAAAGCATTTCAATAAAAAGTTTTTAAAAATAGTTCATAAACCAATGCCATTAGGGCATTTGTTAACTTTTTCCTTTAACGTGATAAATATATAATTTATTATACAATGTATATAAAATTTATATGATATAAATGATTTTCTTGCATATTCTTGGGAAACTAACATTTACATAAGATCTATTTGGTAAGTAAGAAGTGTAACAACCGCAATTCATAATCCAGAGATTTGTGAGTATACCTGACCTATTATACCAAGTTCAACTAAATACTAACATTAACCAAAACAAATTTGTAGACAAGTACTCTATTCTTTCCTAATAAAAACAAAACATCTAAAATGTTACATCCCTAAGTAGATAGGAAATCATCAAGGACTGAATCTTCTCCATGAATATCTCCATGTAACGTACAAATATTTTCTTTCTAAATTTCAGCAATATGCAACAAAATTCTAACTCATCAAAAAGGCAAAAAAAAAAAAAAAAAAAAACACCAACAACAACAACAAAATATCAAGGGTTTAACATGTTCCAACAAACTAGAGACCCAAAAAATACATCTATGCTAAATAGGAATCAAGTGCATCTTGGTTTTATACAAAATGCCTCACAAATCTAAAAAACAAAGATAAAGGGAATTACAGATCCTCTTGTCATCTCTATCACCGTCATTGCTTTCAAGAAAAGAACACTAGTTCCTTAAAAATAGACAAGGGTAAGTGTAAAGCCTGTTAGGGTTAGGTGACAGGAGAATTTTTAGTAAGATTGTATTTATACATTAAAGCTTTTTATATTCTGTGGATACACTACAAGAAAACTTTCTTAGAATAAAGAAAATCTCAATTCATGCTTTTTCACAAACAAACATGTACTGCAATACTTGGAACAACAAAGTACAGTCATAAGAAAATAAAACTAATACACTATAGCAGTATAATCATTTAATCCATACTTTTAGATACTTTAGAATATTTCTCTCATTATTATAATAACATAAATGTTCGTCACATAATATCTTTAGTTAACCTTTTTGATACGCATGTAAACTTAGCGAGAGTTCTAACTCTCTAGATCAAGAATCCAACATTCTCCACAGTTCCGGTATTCTTGGTATTTCGTCATAACTCATCACAATCCGTAGGTAACTCATCAACAATGGGAGTGATTGGCTTTAACTTAAGCTGGCCTTGTGCCAAACAAGCATGAGTATAACTTTCCTTCTCACGCTCGGTGGCCAAAACATTATTTCCATGGAAGACCATTATTGTTAGCCCTTACCGGCTAAATTCACAGCATGCCACCACAAATGCTCATTTATACTCTCAAATCCATAAAATTTTCAAATATTTTAGATGTAATTTAGCACCTCCACAACATTCTTAATATGGCATTCTCTTAAAACATGTTAATTATTCTTACATAATTAAAATGTATAAAACATTAGTATGGTTCCTTAGGTGTTGTATTTTAAGTTCTCCAATTAAATTCAACCATGTTGTTGCATTGACCAATACAACAAGATAGTGTTATCTTCTCCCATGGAAAAATAAATTCAACCATATAACTTATTGACCAATGCAACTACATGATTGATTTAATTGGACCTAAGGTACTGTACTTAAGGAACTTAACTAAGTCTCAACCAATTGAAATAATATAATCATATTTCAAAAGCTTAGGGAAATGCTTCAGTTGAGAAATTTGAGAAATATAATTGTAGATAACAATTCAATACATAATTAATTTGTAATAAAATCTCATGATCTAACAAATGACTCATATCACAAGTCCCTTACTTGAAAACCAGCAGGATTAAGATCTTAGCCCTGAAGGAGCTCAAGTCTCAATGTTCTCGTCATTTAAGACAAGGATTACAACTTAATACTAGCAATTTTAATCTCATAAATCTCGCAACCTAAACTCTCATAGGAACAAAGAAATCCTAACACCACCTTTAAGAGATTCCCAAAACACAGTTACACACATCAAATAACATAATGCACCAATCCAAAAATAAAAAAATAAAACACTCACAAATAAAGTAACTACAATATGTATTCTAAGAAACAAGAAATTGTAGGAAAAACATGGCAATTAGTCAATTAGACTAATGTCTTTCTTTCAAGTATAAAAACATTGAACAAGGCCACAACAGAGTTTTCTCTAATAGATATCATAGTTCATACTGATATTATTCATATCAAATTTCAGCCCAGCCCATTAACCCCAATCTCAAAATAAATTCCACAATATTCTATAAGCATATTATTCCCCTGCAGCTCAGCCCTATTACAAAAGTTATTTGAACCTCTTAACTTAAATCACTTGCAATACTAACGTACTTCACAGTATTCATACTATTTAACAGTGAATTTTGAATACCATATTATTTTTCAGATTTTATTAGAGCTCCCATAAGGTGGCAGACTAAAATATGCCCGTGACATATATATTTAGGTATTAATAGAAATATTATTCTCCATTTAGGTAGTCCATTTGCCATAAAACTTGATTCACATTATTTCAAGGTGAGATATGACACCCACAAGCTATAATGTGTGTTTGAGACTAGCTTATAAGCTAACTTTTTACTTTTTAGCTTTTATATACAGCTTTTTAAAATCTTACTTTTTCTCACTTTGTTAAAGTACAAGTATACTTTAACATATAGGGAGAAAAAAAAAAATTTTAACAAAAAACTAAATAAGCTATTTTAGAAAATTAATTGTGGATATGAATTTATACCAGAAAATTACACAATTCAATCTAGCAACATAACATTAGACTAGACAAAAATTAATCAAGCTTTTTAAATCACAAAAAGGACATGTTGTCAACATAAAAACTGGTATGGGATTTGTCTTTCACTATACAAAAATCATGCAATGCAACCCATTAATCAAGAAAGCAAATAATTACACTATGTTGTAAACTTTATATCACATTCAAGCTTCCTCAGTTTGGGAAAAACTGTTTGCTTCAAGCCACATGCTTTTTGTCTTACCTTTTACCAAATAAGCACCAAAACTAGCTTTTTTTAGTGCGTTTGGAAAGTGACGAAAGTTGAAACTTGTTTGAGTTTTTAACTTATTTTATTATTAATTATGGGTCTTATTATACTTTTTGATATAATTTATGGATTTTACTATACTATTTAGCTAGTTTTTAACTTTTAGTTTTTTTCTACAGTACTTTTAGCAAAAAAAATTTCGATTTTAGCTAAATAAATTATTTACAAACAACAAATTTTATAATATTTAAACATAAAACAAAAAAAAAAAATAGTATGTTGTTGATGTAAGAAGCATTTATTACATTCATGACTACGTCACCTTAAACAAACATTAAACACGAAAGATGTTGTGAAAAAAAAAAAACACACAAACACAAACATCAGATGAATTCATTAATACATGTGTTAAGCAACTACCATTAGAACCGTGCAAAAGATTTCAGATTTTTTATCTTACCTCTTCAAAATTTGATGATAAAGTTCGTGGGTCTTGGTGTACGGCCACGTGGTTTGTTCTATCTAAATTTTGTTCTTATTGAGATTGATTGTTGACAGGTGAGTTGTAAAGTCCAGAACGGTGGACGGATATGGTGGCGGAGGGTGGAGAAGTGGAGTCGTTTGCATTGTCCTCTCAGTGTTCGACGAAATGAATGTTTGGGATTTGAGAAGATGAAGAGGAAAAGAAACGTGCTATGGAAAGCTAACAAGTCGAATGCGGTGGTAGTAGAGACTCGACTACAAGAAGCGAAAGCGACACTTCGAGTATTGCCTGCGTAAATCTTTACAAGCGTGAAATCAAACAGCAAGATGGGGATGTAGCTCAGATGGTAGAGCGCTCGCTTAGCATGCGAGAGGTACGGGGATCGATACCCCGCATCTCCATTTCTTCCCTTGTTTTTATTTCTGCGTTAATTGATCCGAATATAAACCAAATATATTTTTTTCTTGCCCATTAACCAAATCCCACAACAACGAGTCAACGACAATGAAAGCTGAGAACGAAGCAAATAAAGCAACAACAAGAAGAAACTCAAGCCATCAAAAGCAGTACTGCTTCTCAACCTATGGTTGAAACTGGGCTTACGTATTAGCTGTTTACTCTTCCTCTCCTAGTCTTTCTATGTTAAATGGCCCAAGGCCACAATAGACCAAAATCAATCATGACTCATGAGCCCAGGTAGTATTCCCTTCTCCCTGAAGAAATAGAAAATGAGACCAAAAAAATGGTTTCCAATGGATTCTCTAAATCACGATTTTTTTTTTTGCTCATGAACAATAGCTCATCTGACTACTGTACATTAGAAAAAGAATAAAACATAATGAAAAATTAGCAAAGAAAGGAGTGAGGATGGGAGTATGGGGATACGTGTGTTAAAAATGAATAAATAATATTTAAATAAGATAGAGAAATGATAGAAAATCTGTTCGAAGATGTATTTGAAAAAGTAGGTAGGTAAAAGGTAAATGTCACTGTTCACTGTCCAAACAGTACAAAGATATAGAGAAGCTGCTAGAGATACTCTAACACAAAGCTGACCCTATTTCATTTACATAAGATTTATTTGGTAAGTAAGAAGTGTCACAACCGTTATCCAGAGATTTGTGAGTATACCTGACCTATTATACTAAGTTCAACTAAATACTAACATTAACCAAAACAAATTTGTAGACAAGTGCTCTATTCTTTCCTAAGAAAAACAAATCATCTAAAATGTTACATCCCTAAGTAGATAAGAAATCATCAAGAACTAAATCTTCTCCATGAATATCTCCATGTAACCTACAAATATTTTCTTTCTAAATTTCAGCCATATGCAACAAAATTCTAACTCATTACCCTTGGCGCGATGGTCACTCTACAAGTATAAGTGCTTATGGAGTGTGGGGGGCAAGATCGGAGTTCAAGTTTTCAGAGGGAAGTTTTACACACGTATACATTTAGATTAAGTTAGAGTATAATTTTTATCTTGTAAAAAATAAAAAAATAAAAAAATAACTCCAACAATAACAAAATAATAAGGGTTTATCATGTTCCAACAAACTAAAGACCCAAAAAATACATCTATGCTTAATAGGAATAAAGTGCATGCATCTTGGTTTTTATACAAAATACCTCAAAAATCCGAAAGACAAAGATAAAGGAAATTACAGATCCTCTTGTCATCTCTGTCACTGTCATTGCTTTCAAGAAAAGAACACTATTACTATAAAAATAGACAAGGGTGAGTGTAAAGCTTGTTAGGGTTAGGTGACAGGAGAATTTTTAGTAAGATTGTATTTATACATTAAATCCTTTCATATCCAGTGGATACACTACAAGAAAACTTTCTTAGAATAAAGTAAATCTCAATTCATGCTTTTCACAGATCGACAAACATGTACTGCAATACTTGGAACAACATGGTACAATCATAAGAAAAAAACACTATAGCAGTATAATCATTTAATTCATACTTCTAGATATTTTAGAATATTTCTCTGATGATTATAATAACATAAATGTTCGTCACATAATATCTTTGGTTAACCTTTTTGATAAGCATGTAAGCTTAATGAGAGTTCAAACTCTAGATCAAGCATCCAACATTCTCCACAGTGCCGGTATTCTTGGTATTTCATCATATTCATAACTCATCACAATCCATAGGTTATAACTCATGACCTTGGGAGTGATTGGCTTTACCTTAAAGCTGGCCTTGTGCCAAACAAGCATAAGTTTCCTTCTCACGCTCAGTAGCCAAAACATTATTTCCATGGAAGAACATTATTGTCAGTCACATTAATAGGAGATTTATGCTACTGTTAGCTACGTAACTATGAGATTTATGCTAATTGACAAAATCCATTAAGACAAAATCCATTAAGTATTGGGGGATAGGTTAAGATCTCTGTTCTTGTAACCTCAATTGATTAGTGGAGATTCTTTAGGAGTGGTGACTTACACAATCACCTGTTAAGGTTTTTCTTATGAAGGTTTTTCCATTCGTAGCCATATCATCATGTTAAATTTATTTTCCACTATACTTAACTCACTCTAGATTGGCAATGTGATTGTGCCATTAACCTGACTTTGAATGTAATTAAATTAATTAGTCAACTAGAGTAATTAATTAATTGAATTGGGACCAAATTATAACTGAATAATATTTTCATGCAAATTAAACCCTTCATGTAATTGTATGGCAATATTTTATTTGAGATGAGGGTTCAAATGCTGGGATTAGATTTACTGCCTGAAGACTCTCGGTTGAGCGATATTAGGCTGTCAGGCAACATGTCAGACGAAGTGCAGATTTTGAAAATCAATTGGCAGCGAGTCTCACCCTACCCTTGGTAGACATTTCGGTCTAGCAAAATCGTCAAAACTTGAAAGAATTAAGTTATTCACTTCATTGCTATATCCATCCAGTTAACTTTCTCATACATCTCACAAAACCCACAAATTACACACCCGATTCTAAGATTACCATAATTTAGCACTATTTATAACTCTAATAACCAAATTAAAAACATACTGTAAATATTAGAATAATGATACAAATGTTGACTTTCAAAATTTATGGACAATAATAAATCAACCAAAAATACGGAAGAATCATATTATATATAAATATATATATATATATTTATATAATCTGATTCTAGCTATAATATGATTGCTTCTAAACCATTCGTTCTATTCCTATTAGATACAGCGGTCAACAACACATAATTATCAGATCAGCACCAATATTTATTTATTTATTATTATTTTTATTAAGAGAATCGCCATTCCCACAAACTATCAGATCAGCACAGCCATAAGTTATTTTGCTTTCAACTGTTAGTCAAGCTATTAAGATTATCGTGCCTATCTTACGTGGAGTTGGAAAGCGGACGCAAAAACAAAAGAGAAAGGGGAAGAAGAAGAAGAAGAAATTTAATTAGGATGTTGTAAAGTGAGAGCAATTATTCTATTATTATTTATTGCTTAATTACCAGCTCCCTTGACAGGTTATTTTCGTTTGAAACTTGAAATAGCGTCTTTGGCTGAGACGGAAGGACACAACTCCACGTAGTTATGTCTTATGTAGGACAGTAGGAGTTGTATGGGATCCCAATCCATTGTAAAGAAAAGTCTCAGACGGACTCGAAGTCGTCCTTTCTTTTTCTTTTTCTTTTTAAGAGTATTCACATCAGTTCAATCTATTTTTTCTATTTTATGTAATTACTTTTCAAAAATATTCACATTAAACTATCTATTATAAACTCTATTTTATTATAATATTAAAAAAAAATTCACACAACAATAATTATCCTTTTTTTTTTCTTCATTCTTAAAGTAATGAAAGAAAGAATAAAAAATTAAATGCAAAATGAATAATTCCAATGCAAATTTACATAGTTACTATAACTATGAATGAAATTTACACAAATATACATGTGTGTGTGTCTTAGATCCAAATTGGCATGCATATTTTGGAGATGGATTTTGTGTCTTAAATCCTAACTTGATAATTGATATCACTAAGATCTTAAAAGTATATAATTTAGTATGAATATTTATGTACATATTTATGTGTATATTTGTGTGAGTCTTAGTGCTAGACCCAAAGAAAATGTATGTAGGAATTTCCATATATCTTGGGTGGAGGATCAATTGAAGTTTTTGATTTGGATGATGAGCAATTAAAGAGAAAAGTGAATGGTTCAAATAGAAGCACCAAAACATCAAGGGAGAATCCAGAGGGAAATTATCTTAGCAGGTTGCAATATACTACGCACGAGGATTAAGATGTTAGAAAGTTTCAAGTTATCTACTCAGCAAAGGATTATTTGTTTTCTAATTATTTGTTTTGTGTTATTTTACAAGGTGAACATGTATTATCAACTTATGTTCAAAATGTAATACCAACTTTCTAATATTTGATCATGAGTAAGCTACAAACACAAATGTTCTAACTTTGTATTAGCTTGAACCACATAACATGTCTAAGCATTTCAACTAGCAACTTTATGGACGCTATTCTACCAAAAAAAAAAAAAAAAAGCCCTTAATGGACACTAAAACATGTTCTATAAGTCAAATAAATCATAAACCCGTGCATCACACGGGTTAGCTACTAGTCTATATATATCTAAAAGCTTAAGCGTAGCATTTATTGTTGCTACACTCCAGTTAAGCCACATCAGCAGTCACGTCATTATCACTTTTTTTTTCCGATTTTTCTTATATATTTTTTTAAATATTTTCTCATTTAAGGTGACTTAAAAACTCCATTATTTAAAAATTAAAATATCTTTTAACCATTATTTTTATTATTAGTTTTCCAAAACTCTCCCTCCATTTTACCTCTTCATCTTCCCACTACTTTCTACCTTAATATCATTATTTTTATGTCCTTTTATCTTTCTTTATTTTAACTCTTCTTATTCTCAACATCTTACTATAAATTTGACATTTCTTTTTCATTCTATGCATAGTTTTCTCACACAAAAAATGTAACTTCTCTCTCTCTCTCTCAATTTGTTTTTCATTTTTTGTTTGATTTTTTTATTTTTATTGCATCCATACTTTAGGTTGATGAATTTTTGTGTTAATTAGAATTCAACTTTGGGTTGATGCAATTTAATTTTTTGTTTTAAGTTGTTATCCTTTTTATTCTCTTTGATTAAATATTATCCTACTGCATTATACATATAGTTTATAATAATATAATGTTATTATATTACATAGAATGACTTGGATAATTTGATATTTATTGTTATATATTTTATTTTTACTCAATTTCTTCTCATCTTATTTTATTCAACATTTAAATTCAGTCACATCTTACATACTATTAAATTATGCAGCACAAATCAAGAAAATGGCTTGACACAAACCTGCCTTCATTTACCATACATTGGGGGAATCAAAATATTTGTGTGATAAAAGGTCATATAATTTATAATTTAGATAGCACTCTTTGAATGTGTCTAGGCCTATAGATTGAGCAATTTGTAGACTTAGAAGGCTATTAAGAATGGACCTTTTGAATTAGACTAAAAAAATATGGACTATTATATATCATTTAGATAAAAAAATTTATCATAGATACATTTTTTTTTTTTTTGCCACAAATTTAAATTACGCAAACTTAATAATTTTATATTATTTGTTAACATCATCTCTGCTTCTTCTTCTTCTTCTCAAAAATATTATGTATCATCTTTAAAGGATGCCAACAATATTGATCTTATAGGAAAAGTTACATAAAATATTGAGAAAAAAATATTTTATATTACGATCTACTAAAAATGCTTTTTAAATATTTGAATCTTTCTATTTTTCATATCACTAACATGTTTTACAGTTACCACATGTGGTAACTTAAGTCTTAATATTCTTAAGTTGTTTCTGCAAAAAGAAAAAAAAAATTAAAAAAAGGTTGTCACAAAAGAGGAGTTCATGTAAAGTTTTTTGCAAAATGAAATATTTGTTTTGTAAGCCACCAAACTTGATAATTTGCAAATGATGGAACCACTACTCGCAACAATATTTGCATAGTTATATAGTTCCAGCTAAAGCAATCGAGCATACTTTTAGTCTTCAAAAAACACATATCTACCAGTAGTTAAACGTTTATCTTGGGTAGTTTTACCTTTTTATATAATTTTACCTTTACATATTCATCTATTTTAATTTAGATTTTTTTCAAAAAAAAAACTTTAATTTAGATATTTATAAGTAAACAATGAAATAATGATTCATGAATAATCAAAAACAAAAACAAAAAATATTATCTATACATATTTATCTTGTGCAATTGTAACTTTATATATAATTTTGCATTTATATATTCATCTACTTTAATTTAGATGTTTATAACTTAATAATGAAATCTATAAACAAGGTAATTAAAATAATCATATTTCTACAATTCAAAAGGTCACAATTTCTTTTTTCAAAAAAAGGCCTTTTACATTTCCTTGGAATTATTTTCAATTTTTTTTAAAAAAAAACTTTGACATACCACTACGTAACCACTTCATACATTAAAAAAATTCAAGGCTCATTATTACTTTGTTAATATATTATGGATAACTTAATTGATTGAGACCAGACTAGAGAAATATCTTTCATATTTCCTTGAAAATCCAAAAGGAAAAAAAAAAAAAAAAACCTTTGAAATACCACAAACGTTAACGTAACTTCATCTATAACTATCTAAGTCATCAATGATAACCATAAAATTTACAACTAGCAAGGGAACATACAAAGTAATAAAGAATAAATGAAAGAAGAAAAAAAGCAATGAAATTAAACGTCAATTAATAACCATTATTTGGAAAATAAAAATGTGGTCAAGAGGACTAAGAAATAAAATAGAGATGATTATACAGAGGACATTGAAAACTTTATAGTCCAATAAAATCAACCATTACATTCACTCAATCAAATAAATAATCAACAATTAAATATAAGAATACAAAATTTGAATTTAAAACTAATCAAACTCTAACTTGGAAAATTATATTTCCTATCATAACTAAAAACGAGGTGTTTTTCAGTAATTTAGAAATTATATTAAAAATAAAGTTGGAAAATTTTATAATCTCATTTTTTGACATTTCATTTAACCTTACATATAAATATATATATATATAAATATATATATAAGTACAGTACCTTAGGTACTGTTCCTTAAGTTCCCCTCTTAAAATTTAGTCATGTGGTTATTTAACTAAAAAATACACTTCCATCTCATGAGAAAAAATTCACATGGCAAAATCTTAAAAATGAAACATAAGGAACAACATATAAGTATTGTACCTAAGTCTTACTTTATATATATATATATATATATATATATATATATATAATCATAATCATAATCTTCATACACCATGACTTAAAAAAAATCTAATGAACAGTTCTACCTCTTATTTAATGTCTATGTTATGCAAATCATCAATCAATAAATATATGATAATGGTAAAAAAATGTTATAGACAAGACAAGATTATGAAAAATATGATAAAACTATTATTAAAAAAAAAAAAAAACTCTTTGTAAAGTTTAGAGACTAAAATAATATTTTACCTAAAAAATTATCACACACAACAAGCGGGTCTGCGACTAGTTGAAATAATAAGGAAGAGGCCCCACATGCTTGTTGAGATTCTTTTGTAGTTTTTTCTAACCAAAAATAAATAAATAAATTCCTTTGTAGTTTAGGTGGAGGAGATGGTTATCCGTCAATAGGAGGAGAAAATATAAGGTATTTAGATGCATGCATTTTCCTACTTACATAAAAGTGGACCCACGAATACCTTATACCACCTCCAATAGGAGGGGGTTAGACTTTAGAGAGGCAGGAATTCTCTCAAAAAAAGGCTCCTAAAGTCTAGACCGGGGGGCCTCTCCCTATCTAAGATAGAGTTATCTGATTGATACTGAATAGGGGCCACTGTTGCAATTTGTCTATTACGTACGATTTTCTCGGTTGTCCAATAAGATTGTATACTTTTTTGGATAATCAGTCCAATAAGGTTATTGTCCACGAAAGTTACATGAAATTGGTTTTCTCCTCTTAAAAGTGGCCTTGCCGCTAAAGGAACAGTGTATTTAATTTTTAATTTTTAATTTTTTGCTAAAGTATGCTTATAAGTTGATGCCAAATTAACACTGAAGAGTGTTTATTTAGCTTAAATTGAAATTTTTTTATTGAAAATACCATAAATACAATAAAAAGTTAATTGAAATAGTGCAGTAAAATTCATACACCATTTGAGATTGAAATATTCTATAGGCTAAGTCTGGTGGATTGGCTCTATAAGAACTGTAAATCTAATGTTTGCTCTCATTTGGGAATCCCTTAGAATATAATATTTACATTTGGGGCATGGAGCATTTGGCTTCATAGAAATAAAGTTGTGTTCAGAGACAACAGCCCCCCAAAGTTGAATAGAGACGAAGTGACCGCCAAGGTTGCAGAATTTGCCTTTCTCAGTGTTAATGGAAAGCATGCTAGGATGCGAACAACTATCCAAGTCAGATGGAACCCGCCACCCACTCACTGGTTCAAACTAGACTCAGATGGTTCCTCAATGGGCAATCCGGGTCGGGCTAGTGGAGGAGGCATCATCAAGAATGCTGAAGGTGAATGGATCAAGGGATATGTGAGAGCTATTGGAAGCACAACTAGCGTTGCCGCTGAGTTATGGGCGTTGAGAGATGGTCAGGGACGGAACCAGGATTCAAACCTGAGGGGGGCCAAAGCTTAAAACAAATTTTTTTTTTTTTATAAAAATAAAAACTAACATCTATTTTATATTCAACAAAATACTACATATAAAATAAGTGTTTCTTAAACATTTGATATTATAAAAATGTCAACAAAGTATAACATATAAAATAAGTGTTTCTTAAACATTTCAACACATTTATCAAAATGGAACTCGACGCTATTTCAGAGGAGATCCAAAAATATATATATTTAAGGGCAAATCTTAATTTTTCAAATTACATATGTATACCAGTTTTTATTTATTTATTTATTTAATTGGGGGGCTATTAGGACCAAAATTTTTTAACAATACTTTCACAATAAATTTTAGGTGGTACATTGTTATTTGTTGTTATTGGTGGGTAAAAGAATAATTTTAGTGGTGGTCTCAGATTAAAACCAGTAACAACCTGCTATCTAAAATTTATTGTGAATATAGCACTTTTCATTGTACATAATATAAATATAGTATATACAGATTAAAAATTTATGATCTCATTTTAAACTTGGCCCCCCAAAAGACAAATTTCTGGTTCTGCCACTGTTTATAATATTATGAATTCTTGCAAAATTTCAAAAAAATCAAAGATCAATAGCTATTTCATCAATCAAATATTTAAATTTCAAGTTTTTGTGACCTAAAACTATGCGTAAAACATAAGTTTATTGATCGAATAGTAAATAACATCCGATTTAAACTAAATTTTACGTGTGTGTTAAAAACATAAAGAAAATACAGTCCAACAATTAGATTTTTAAAATTTACATCTAATAAAAAGATATTGACGGAGTTTAAAGGGTTTCTCTCCAACCCAATGGCATCTCCAACTCCATTGTCCATGTCAACCTTTGCCACGGGCCCACCTTTGCTGATGATTATAATACAAAATTTTGGTTTATTTCTCCAAGAGACTTTTAGTTTTCATGTCAAATTTTCAAGGGAAAATTTTAACCTCTCCAAAAACTAAGTGGTCTTCTATCCGCGTAAGAATTTGTATATTTTAAATCAGTAAAATTTATTTTTAACTATAAAATGAAAGAAATAAACAGAACTTAAAATAGAGAGGATCTTTTTTCCTCTTGTCAAAGCTAATTCAACCATTCTACTCTTTCAAATAGTCTTTGATATATAAGTTTTGAGTCAAGGTAATGGGTACCCTTGGACAATTTTCAATAAATTATTTTTAAAAAGTTTTCATATAACTTTTATGAGAAATATATGTTAGGATATATGTGATTCACTTGTTAGGAACATATGTCACTATTTTATGTAATTGGCTAATCCTTTGACAAAATGCACTTTACTTGTATTTGAGTAGATCTAGGATGTGTTTAATACTTCAAGAAACTTTGTTTCAAGATCAAGTGTTGAAGTCATGCAAGCCTGTCCAAGATTCAAGTTGAAAAGTGCCTGTCATTAAAGCTCGATAGCTAGCCATCTATCGAGCTTGAAGAGTTGTTCAGCCCCGTGGCTCGACAACAGCTCGACAGATAGGGTATCTGTCGAGATTTATGAAAAACAAAGTTTCAGTTTTGTTTTGACTATAATCTGTGATTATGTGTTTGAGCTTTCTTTTCTCACAACCCTAGACATATAAAAGGATTATTTTAAGGGTCGTTAAAGGTGATACAAGTTGCACAAGTGTTGAGCAAAGTTTGTTCAAGCAAATTGTGATCGAAGACAGAATTTGCCCTAGTTCATCATTCTTGTGAAGAAGTTGCTGTGTTTGTGCACCGTAGGGTTTTGTGACCAAGCATCTTCTTGATCTTCATTGTTGGGATGAACTGAAGAACTTTACAGCCAACAACCTTTTCTAGTTGGTGATTGAAGCCGCGTACTAGGATCCGCGCAATTGGTTAGTCACGTATTGGGAGCCGTGCATCAAAAGGAGAAATTGTCACTACAGAACAAGTCCAATTGGGTATTGGGGTAAGGGTTTAACTGTAGGTTGATATAAGGTACTGGGATTCCTTTACTTATAATCGCTTGTTGTGATAATAGTGAAATTTCGGGAGTGGTGACCTAAAAATCATCCGGTGGGGTTTTTGCCGTGTAGGTTTTCCCCATTCGTAAACAAATCACTTTGTCAATTTAATTTCCACTGCATACTTAGTTTAATTGGTGATTTGTTTGTGCTACCACGCATTTGCATGTTAATTTGATTAATGAATAAACTTGGCTAACTAATCAATTAATTCATCACAAGGGGTCAATACGTTTTTGGCCTATCAAGTGGTATCAGAGCAAGTACACTCTGATTAGCCTTTAATCTTTGCTGTGTGATCCATTGACCACTGTTTGTCATGGATAGAGGACAGTCTCTCATTATACCTCCCTTATTTGATGGTACTAATTATACATATTGGAAAGTACGCATGAGAGCTTTCTTGCAGTTTCTAGATGAGAAGGTGTGGCAAGCTTTAGAGATTGGCTGGACCAAGCCAAAGGAAGTGCCGGCCGATTGGGATGATGCCAAGATCAAGGCGGCAAACTTCAACAGCAGGACATTAAATGCTTTGTTTAGTGCAGTCACTAATGCGGAATTCAAGAAGATATCATCCACTGAAACTGCAAAGGAAGCATGGACCATCCTCCAAAAAACCTATGAAGGAACTAAGGCTGTCAAGGATTCGAAGTTTCAGAGGCTCACTACAAGCTTCGAAGAGATTAATATGGAGGAGGATGAGTCGTTTGATGAGTTCTATGCCAAGCTCAAGGACATAGTGAACTCAGCTTTCAATCTTAGGGAAACCATTCCTGAACCCAAGAGTGTGAGAAAGGTGCTCAAATCTCTACCCAAGAGATTCCATGCCAAGATTACGGCAATCGAGGAATCAAAAGATATTGCCAAGATCCCTTTGACAGAGTTGGTTGGTAATCTACAGACCTACGAGCTAGGGTTAATGAGGATTGATAAGTCGGGCAAGAGCAAGAGCACGGCATTGAAAGCCAAGAGCAGTGATACTGATGAGTTTTCTGAGGATGAAGATTCTAAAATAAAGTCCTACATCACTAGACAATTCAAGAAATTCATGAAGAATGCCAATGGGAAGGGCTTCGACAAGGTCCGTAGGTAATCCAGTTCTTCTTAGTTCAAGAACCAAGACAAAGGGAAGAACGATGCTAGGGATGACGGTCAGTACACTGTTCCCGTAGGACCTAAGTGCTTTGGGTGTCAAGGCTACGGTTACATGAAATAGGAGTGTCCTACATATCTCAAGAGCATTGGGAAGAGCAAGGCACTTGCTGCTACTTTGAGCGACACCGAACCTGAGGATGATTCCGACAATGAGGATGACGGAATCCTGAATGCCTTTACTGCCACTGTCAATCCTACTGAGGGGATTGTTGAAGATGTAGATGAAGAAAAGGAATTGGTAGAGTCCAAGTTTGAAAAGATGGATGATCAAGATGATATCCATACAGCCTATGAGAAACTATACAAGCTTTCTGAGAAACATGAGAAACTTTATAGGCTGGCCACCAAGAAACTTAGTGATGTGGAACTTGATCGTGAAGAGCTTTCCACAAAGTTTGATGAAGCTAATCAGACTATTGGAGCTTTGAGGTTTGAAAATAATTTCTTGGCTGAGAAGACCAATAAGCTTGAAGCGGAGTTGTTTCAAGTTAGAACTTAATTGGAGAGGACTTCAAGTGCAAAGATTGATGAGATGCTAAATCTTCAGAAATCTGCTTCTGATCGAACCGGTTTAGGGTATGGTTTCTCTTCCTCTAATATTTCTTCTACTAGTACTACTGTTTCTGTTCCTCCTAGTAATAATGTTGAAATTGAGAACAATGTTATTAAAACTGAACTAGCTTGTGAGAACTTAGACAAGGGTAAATCTATCTTAGGAGCACCCCCTAAGCTTGAGAAGAAAGAAGCTAAAAACCCTAGGGCTAAGAATGCTAACTCTCAAAAGCCTAAATAAAAGAAGCAGTATCTCTGTCATCACTGTGGAGTTGCCGGTCATACTCGATCAAATTGCTATAAGTGGTTAGCCACTCAACAGAGTAATGGCGTGATAGCATCTGGAAGCCAGAATCAGCTTCAATCCTCTCTTGCTCCCCTTGGAGATCTTCTTAAAGCCCTCAAGTTCCTCTCAAACTTGAACGGTTTCAATTCTTCCCCCTCACCGCCGATTCAAGGGTTCACTCAAAGGAAAGGTTCTTTCAAGGCGTGGAAGGAAAATGGCTCCAAGTGATTCTATCACTTTTCTCTTTCTCTTTTCTTGTTTTTGTGTGTGCATTACTTGTGTGTTTTGCTTTCAAGTTTTGAGTCAGTCTAGTTTTATACTTTGCTTTGTTTAACATGTTTTGGTTTGTTTTCAGTTTTGTTTATTTTGTTTTTGATATAAAAATTAAAAAAAAAAATTGAAAAATCAGAAGAATACAAAAATAGTGTGTGTTTGTGTACATTGATACTTGTGTACCTTGGATAGCCATTGAAACAAAGTTTTCTAAACTTTGTATCTCTTGTAGCTTAGATGAGCATCTCTATGCACAACTAAGCAAGTGAGATTTATGGCTCGTGTTTGTGATGAGTAAAATTAAGTAATCTCTTGTACTTAACACTCGTATCACTCTTTTTGATGGGAAGGACGAGAAAATACTAAGAGAAAGGCATAAATAACCATCTCACCACTGTTGCTCGCCAATCATGTAATGACATCTGTATGCTTCGGCATAGCAAAAGTGCAATGTCAATGACATTTATGTGTTTCGGCATAGCAAAATTGGAATGTCAAATGCTTAACATAATTGGGTATTTCTTTTCTATCTCTTATATGCCCATGCATGATTTACTTAAAAGAAAATATGCAAAGAAAAAATTAAAAAGCAAAAAGATAAAAAATGCTTTTCAATATGATTGCAAGCGTGTCTTCTAGGAGATGTGAGAGTTATAGGATGTACCTCGAAAGTGATAGTCCTTATCAAACAGTTATGATTGTGTGTGAGTTAAAGTGTTTACTTATATCTCAAATTGTCATAGCTAGTTGACACTTATGCAATCTTGCGATATTTTTCACACACAACACGCAATATTCTTTGCTACTCTTGATACATGTGCAGGTACAATGTGATTTGACCATCACAAGGTTTTACATATGTTAATGTATGCTCACTAAACTGTCTTGACTTGTTTTTGAAATATAAAATTGGTTAGACTTGTTTAGTGTGTGTTGTGTGTGTGTTTTTGGGATCTATGTGCTTAAAATTGTTGTTAAGAGATGATTTTGAGAGCTTAAAATGTTGATTGGATCTTTAGTTGAGTTGCATGCTTGATTGCATTCATATCTGTGTTTTTCCCTTCTTGAAAAACTGATTTTAAGCAATCTCGACACCTCCTCGACACTTGGCTATTTGTCGAGATCTTAAACTGTTTCCTATCGCAATCTCGACACTTCCTCGACAGCTGGTGGATCGATCGAGAAAGTTCCTGGATCCTCGATAGCCTCTCGACAGTTGGTGGATCGATCGAGCTTCTTGTCTTGTGTCTTTGTCTTGTACCTCGACACCTTCTCGACAGCTGCATCTGTTGACGTTGTTTTTCTTGACACCTTCCTCGACAGATGGCTCGACACCTCTATCTATTGAGATTTACTGACCTTCTATATAAAGGTCCAGAGCGTTTCGGTTCTCATTTCTCTTGATCTCTCTCTCAATAGCTTCGTGTTCTCTCCTCCCAAACCTCTCTCACTCACTCCAAACTTCTTCCTCAAGGTTTCTTCAAGCTTTTACAAGTTTTTCTTCACTTGGTAAGCTTCGAATCTCTCATTTACATGCATTTTCATGTTTTGAAACCTAGGTTTTAGGGTTTTTCAAAATTGATGATTTTTTGTTGAAATTTTGGGATGGGTTTTTGCTTAAATGAGTTTAAAATCTCATGCATTGCATCACATAAGCATTATAACAGTATTATCATGCATTTAAATGTGTGCAAATTGATTGTGTGCTGGTAGGATTGGATTGGGCTGAGCCCTTGATGCAATTTCTTTTGCATGTCACATGTTCATGCATTCCCCATGCATACGTACTCCTTTTTCAATATACTTGCTATATTTGAAATGTGTTGGGACTTTTCTGATTGTCTCTTTCTCTCCCTCTCTTTTCAGTTTACGTTAGTCGTGTCTATGGCACCTAAGCGTAAGTTAGCTCCGTCCTAGAACCTTTTGCGTTCTAGGGCATCTTCGTCTTCTGATCCTACTCCTTCACATATTCGGTTCCGTGATAAGGATTACTGAAAGGACTTCTCGGAGAACTTTTCTCGACGTGGTGTTCATTCGGAATGCCGAGTCATTTTGGCGGACTTCACCGACACTGACCTACCCGATGTCATTTACAGTCGGGGTTGGGAGTCAATGTGTGACGTCCTGATCACATGTCCATCCGTGTTGATTCAGGAGTTTTACTCCAACATGCATGGATTCGATAATTTAGTACCTCTCTTTCATACTCGCGTTCGAGGTACGCGTATTGTTGTCACACCGCAGCTTGTTGCGGATGTGCTTCGTGTCCCTAGGGTAGAGTTTCCTGACTACCCTGGTTGTGAGCGTCTTAAGACTGTGTCTAAAAATGAGCTCAAATCTGCTTTTTGTGAGCGCCCTTCTGATTGGGGTGACCCTCAGTTCACTTACTGTTCGGGCTTTGCAAAAGGTCCTTGGTTTTTGAACATGGTCATGACATTTGTTCTTTACCCACCCTCTCACTATAACTCTATCACAGAGCCTCGTGCTCGATTTTTGTTGTTCCTTCTTAAGCATCTTACTATGATTTTACTTTTTACTTTATTCTTTCTATCATAGATGTTTATAGGAATTCGGCGTCCCGTGATAAGCACATCTTCCCTTCGGCTATCACGAGGATCTTATGCCATTTTTTTGTTCCTTTTCCCTCTTCCGACCATTTTTCTATCATGTGTGCCATAGACTCCGCTACCGTTAAACGTAGTGAGGCGCAATTTAGGTCACAGCAGTTGGATTCAGCAGCTCCTCCCTCATGTTCGGTTCCATCCTGATCTGCTCCATCCACATCCGTTCCCTCCTCTTCTACGAGTAATGTGTCACTTGGAGACATCATGGCGCAGCTTCAGCGCATGGATACTCGCCTTGATACACTCTCTACTGAGTTGTATTAGGTGAACATCCGTGTCGGTCGTATAGCACGATGGCAGGCGATCATGGGTGGCTTTGCTCCTGAGGCTTCTCCTCCACCTCCTCTAGTGGCTTCTGATTCTGAGGATAAGGATGATGATGATGGTGATGACGATGATGCTTCTGATGATGATGATGATGATGGAGATGCTAGCTCTACCGATAAGATATCTACTTGAAACTCTTACCCTTTGTCACTCGTGACAAAAAGCGGGAGTAGTTTTGGATATGAGAGTAGTCATTCTTAGGGGGAGAGTTAGTATAGGACATTTTTGTTAGGGGGAGTATTGATATCTGAGGGATGTAGTGAGAATTACATGTATCTTTTTCTTTTCTCTATTTTAGATACATTTATTCTTGTACATGGGTCTTGTGACCATTATTGACATACATTGTACTTATCTTCTTTATATATGTTGATGTATGTTTCTTTCACTCTACCCTTACATGTGTTGTTTCTTTTCTCTCTTTATACACATGCTTCTTATTACGTGTATGCAATCCATTATTTCTGTTTCACACTAAGATGCCTTGATGAGTTTTGTTTAAAGTGTTTTAGAAATATAGGTTGTCAAAGTCTACTTGCCATAAACTTTCTTCTTGCAAAATTTTTCAAGAGTTTGTGTTAGGATAGATTTTATTGTATTCAACAAGTGAATATGAGTTGAGTGATTTATGACTTCTCTAAGCCTCGTGGCTCGACAGCAGCTCGACAGATAGGGTATCTGTCGAGGTTTATGAAAAACAGATTTTCAGTTCATTTTTTACTATAATCCGTGATTATGTGTTTGGACTTTCTTTTCTCACAACCCTAGACATATAAAAAGATTATTTTAAGGGCCGTTAAAGGTGACACAAATTGCACAAGTGTTAAGCAAAGTTTGTTCAAGCAAATTGTGACTGGAGACAGAATTTGCTCTAGTTCATCATTCTTGTGAAGAAGTTGTTATTGTTTGTGCACCGTAGGGTTTTGTAACCAAGCATCTTCTTGATATTCATCGTTGGGATGAATTGAAGAACTTTGCAGCCAACAACCTTCTCTAGTTGGTGATTGAAGTTGCGTACTGGGATCCGCACAATTGGTTAGTTATGTACTGGGAGCCGTGCATCAAAAGGGGAAATTGTCACTACAGAACAAGTCCAATTGGGTATTGGGGTAAGGGTTCAACTGTAGGTTGGTATAAGGTACTGAGATTCCTTTACTTGTAACCGCTTGTTGTGATAATAGTGGAATTTCGGGAGTGGTGACCTGAAAATCACCCGATGGGGTTTTTGCTGTGTAGGTTTTCTCCATTCGTAAATAAATCACCTTGTCAATTTAATTTACGTTGCATACTTAGTTTAATTGGTGATTTGTTTGTGCTACCACGCGTTTGCATGTTAATTTGATTAATTAATAAAATTGGCTAATTAATCAATTAATTCATCGCAAGAGGTTAATACGTTTTTGGCTTATCAATATAAATAGCAGTAAAAAAAATTCATTACTTTTTTTCTTCTTATAAAAAGTTTCTAAAAATATATTTTAAACTAATACCCTTAAAACATTCATTAACTTTTCCTATAAGTTTTTGGAAGAATTTAGAGGTGGATACTTTTTCACCATATCTTTTATGTTTGTGCTGTTTGTGACTGTGAGACCAAAGGAGGTGAGTCAATGAAAAAATGATTTTTTGGTGTAAAAATAGGTGCATGTGGTATAATTGTAAGTTTTTTTTTTGGGTGGGCCCCTCAAGTTTGTGAGCAAAAAGATATGCATTATGTTGTAACATACACATCTGTTAATAGCGTGTAGCTAGCACTGGCTGCTTCTATATGTTGTGGATTTGTTGTCATAGTGTTGGGATTTGAATAAAATTTTAGACCGTATCAATTTAGAAATTTTGAATGGAGTTTGTGGGATATTATATTTTGAAAAAGGTTAGAGTTATAAATTTTTTTACGAAATCACTGCTGTGATGAATTTTTATTGGTAAGTAAAAAAATGATAGTAGTGGTGATTCCAAATGAAAATTAATAAGAATTGACCATAATAACAATTTGTAAAAATGTTGTTTGCATTGCTCTTATTTATATATAAATAAAAATAAATAAATAAATATATACATACATACATACACACATATATATACACACACACATTTTAACATAATTTTTAATTTTAATAAGCAGCATGTCGGGTCATTAAATAAGAACTAAACTAAATAATGACTATGTGGTTGAACTTTTTTTTCGGAGACAATTTCAACCAACACCAATCGGTTTTTGGTGTAGGCGGAGATTGAACCCCAAATCTTTTATTCAACAATAAAAAACTTTATCAGTTGAGCTAATTGGAACCCATTATGTGGTTGAACTTTGAAATCATATTTAAACAATGTTAGTGATTTTTTTTTTCATTCACCTTGTTAACTCATGTTAGTATTTAATTCACATTTCTAGCCGCCAAGTCATTGCTGGCCACTTCAAGGCCTACACGTACTACATCTGCTAGTGTGAATGTTTGGAACCCTAGGGTTCACTGTTTTGTTTGGTAGTTGCCAAATTTTGGGAAAGAATAGGATTTGAAATTATCTATTGAGCTAGTGGATAGTATTTTAAAATAGAAATGGATCTTTGGAAAAATTTATTTATATTTTCTGTTAGTTGTGTCTATGCCTACTCATGTTTTTCCTTCGTGAATGTACGAAAAAGTTCTATGATTTACCCCATAACAGTTCTGAATTTTCATGTGGTGTAATTAATGGCCTAAGAGGTATACGTTCCTGTTAAAATTATGTGGTTTCTATGACTTCTGGTTGAGTTTAGAGACAGAAAGTTTGCTAGTTTATATTGGAGTCTTTGTCGTGTCAATGTGAATAAAAGGGGTTTTAGTGATGTGGCAAATAGGAGGTGGTATACCATACATTGGATGTATGGTGTATTTTCTTGGCAAGTAGATTGAAACCATGTTTTGGGCTTTGAATTATGCATGTGTCTTTCGATGGCAATGGTGGAAATGCTTATCAGATATGACAGGACAGTGGGAGAAAATTGGAAAAGAACTAAAGGACAGTAGAGAGAAGGAAAAAAACTAAAGGAGTAAAATAAAGTTTCCCCACAGAGATTTGATCAAAGTTCAAATTGATTCTACTACAAAGCAGGTTTTAGGAACTTCTGACTTTCGAGCTCATAAGTAGATTCTTATTAGTCCATTTTTGGACGCACTCAAATTCATACTTAATTAAGTTAATTTTACAATATTATTGGGCGTGCATCAATTTGCAATTGAATTAAAATAGTAAAACACTTATACATGGGACCACTATGAGTAATTGTTGAAAAATGAAATTAAATGCACCGATTACAAGATGACACTTAAAACATGTTTTAGATTTGGGCCAGTTTTTAAAGTTGTCCAATTCTTTCTAGCAAAAATTAAAATATCATGTTTATTAGTTAGTGGATCCACAACATCTAGTGAGGACCATGAGGTACATACATTGCAGTCATTTTCTGTTACAGATTTGATCCTTCATTTTCTTTTTCCTTTTTTCGTCGATAGTTGGGTTAGGAGATTTGAACTTTATATATTTCCATTATAATAAAAAAAAATGTGCCAAACAATTGAACTAGAAGGTAGTTGGCATTCAAAGTTCAAACTGAATCAACTACAATGCAAGTTTTAGAAGCGTCAAGCCCTTTGGCAGGTTTCAAAGAAGGAAACATTCAAAATAGGCAAAATTACACATGCCTTAATTTTTAGTTTGGTATTTATTATTTTGGTTATTTAAATTTTATTTTTGTCATTTTAGTCATAGTTATTAAACCCAGATTGAACATTGATCTGGTTTATGAGCCGGGCCACTGGATCACAGGTTCAACCAGTGGGTCATCAGTAGAACCACATGGTCAAATAATTATATATATATATATATATAAAAGTTTATAAAATCATAACATTAATATGTAAATTAAAAAAAAAAAGGCATATGCCTAAAATAAACTCACCATTATAATTAAAAAATAAGGTTTAATAAGTAATAACATTAGAAATTCTATAATTTCACAAGCAAAATAAACAGATGTCATCATATTGCAACAAAGTTTTTACTAAACAAAATCTTGTTACATGTCTTAAAATTTTGGATACTAGGAAAAAAAGGCAAATCCTAAACTACGTAAACAAAAGAAGAGAGAAAAAAAAATGTTAAAGACTTAAACTTAAAGCAATAAACAAATAAAGAACAAAAAAAATTCAATCAAAAGAAGAAAAAAGAAGGTTTGAGCAATAAACTATGTAACGTATACTGGTATACTCATACCTATGTGTTAACTGGTTATGTAAAATTGAAAAGTGATATGTTATTAAATTATCATATTATCATACATTAAACTGTAAAGAAGCGAGATATCAATACATTTATTTTTTCTTTAGGTTTTCTCTTATTTAAATTACCATATTATCATACATTGAATAGTAAATAAGTCAATGGAGGGTGGGCCCATTAATGTAATTTTACACAATTGACAAACCCAATTGGGTTATTAAAACCTAGCTAAGTCACATGATTTGCTTAAAACCCGTCAAGTTTTACTAGCTTTGACTAGGTCTTATACAAATCCGATCCAATTAATGACTCGGACCGATCTATGTGCCGGGTCACTGGGTTATCGGTTCGATTGGCCAAGCCGAGTTTAATAATTACTGATTTTAGCCTTATCAATTTATTTTCATTGTCAACATAATCGTTCCATCAAAAACTGATAAATTTGACACTTTACGAAATGACATAATTTTACTCTTTTAGTTTTTTATGTTAAAAAATTACACAACGTTTATTTTTATGTTGGGGGACACTCCTTGTCAAAGTTGACTAAGAGCAAAAAACGTTGTCTACCATGAAAACTGTATAATTTTTTTCTCTTATAGAATACAAGATATAAAAAAGATAAAAATAATAATAAAAAAACTTTTGGCATTTTCTATGATATGACAACAACAACAACAATAATAATAATAATAATAATATATACGAAATGTTTAGTTTATACGAAATATTTTCAAGTTCCCACACGGCACGTAACCTTAATATATCTTTCTTCTTCTTCGTGGTCGTTGTCTTCTTCTTCTTTTAATTATTATATTAGATGGTTACTATATCAGATGGTCGTTGTCTTCTTCTTCTTCTTTTGGAATTATTATATCAGATGGTTACTAATATTTTATCACATCAGATCCTGCTCGACTTTTTTCCTGGTCGTTGTATATCCCCTGCATGAGGCTAACTGTGTACGTGGCTCAATGCATTTTGTAGATGAACGTTTTCAATTTCTATTATTCTTTTTTCAGTGTTGTTTAGGGGAGGTATATCATGAATCATATACACGAGTCTTCCCCTCACATGAGGGTGGACCCTCTAGGATTCACCTTCATGTGAGAGTGAGGACTTTTGCATTCAACACATAACGTATTTTTCCTTGGTCATAGAGGCATTGGTTGTCTGTTTCTTTGTGTAATGGCCATTATACTCCCTTGAACTTTTATTTTATCCCATTTACCCTATGAAGTATGGATTACACACATTTGCTAAATTGAGTTTTCTATTGGCCTACCGTTGACATGCATGTGAATAAAAGTTCATTAAGTGAATGGGCTAAAATAAAAGTTTAAGAGTTGTAGTGACCACTATTTTATAATATAGTATAATGATTATTAGTCAATGATGTGACTGCCAAAGAGTTGTGCCAAAGGAACTACACTCTAAGCATGGAAGTACAGATGATGAGGCACATAAATTGCAGTCGTTTTCCGTGACAGATTGTATCAAAGTTCAAATTGATTCAACTACAAAGCAAGTTTAGAAACTTCAAACCCTTTGGCAGATTTCATAGAAGGAAATTCAAAATAGACAAAAATACATATTCTAAGTGTTAAACTTTTTAAAGTTTGGTCCAGTTTTAATTTGATTGTTTGTTTGTTTGTTTTTTTTTTTTTTAATCTTGTAAAAATTCTTTTTTTTTTTTTTTTGGTGAAACTGTAAATTCACTTTCTCTTTCAACATAATCCTTCTATCAAAATCCATTGAATTTGACAATTTATAACATGACATGACATAGTTTTACTCTCTTTCCATTTTTAATATTAAAAAATTACAAAATATTTAGTTTTTTTTTTTTTCATAACCTGAAAACTTCATTAAATCAATCAGAGGAGTTTACAACAATGCAATTAGCATTGCATGGATCCAACATGACTTTTAGGGCTTTATGCTTATTAAAACAAAGTTGGCTTTTAAGCCTAACAACAAGCTCGGTAGTGGTGTGGGTTGCAGAATTAAGATTTTTCCTAACCCCACTAATATTACAATTAGAGAAATATTTTCTAATTAATTTCAAGTAAATTACAAATAATAGTTCTAATGAACCAGTCAACTAGCTCTCCTCCCCTTCCATTTAGACCATCAACATTCAACACAAACTTTAGCATCACCATCTATGATACAATTACTTGCATCCAGCTCTCCGCAACAGCAACTTGTAAAGCATATAGAAAGGCAGTAGCTTGTCCAGACTTTGAGAACTTCACCAGATAGATTTGCCTCTTGCCACCACTGCTAAGCTTAGTATTATACTGTTACGAAATGACATTCCTTAACGCAGTTGACATTCCTTATCATTGGACCAATTTTTTTTTTAAAACTATTATATATGTGTATTAATTTTAGCAATTTTATTCTATAAAATTACATATTGTTTCTCTTAAACAATATCATTAACTCTTTTAAGCGTAATACTTTACTCACAAACTTTTTTACAATATTTTTATAAACTGTTTTAGTAACAAATTCTTATTGGTTCGCATAATAGGCCCACCATTTACATAATTTTTTTTACTTACTAGTAACCACTTATCATATCAAAAATTTATAATAAAAAAACTTGTAGCTCTAGGATTTTCCTCATTTTAGTGACCATAAAAAATTTATAGATCTAAAATCTAAAACAAAATATACAAGCAAAAAAAAAAAAAAAAAAAAAAAAAAAACCTCAACAACAAAAATTACCAATAGTAGAACTAAAAAAATTAAGCTTAATTAACCAATTTTATCTAAAATAAAAAATCATTCCCTTTAAAAAATTCTAAACAAAAATAATTTTGTTCTTACCCATATACAAAAAAAGAATAAAAAAAAAAAAAAAATCTCAACAACTACATAATAGTAGCAAAATTAGAGATTGAAACTGCTGTAGACGGCCAACTGCCTTCCTAACTCAAAGTTTTGTCACATGGCATATTCTACAGGTTATAATAATAAACATACCTAATATGTTTAGAGCACTTGCAGAGGTAAAGCTAAATAGCTATATAACTATTTTAGATGTGTCAAAACACAAAAAAACCCATTGCAGCAGTGGAGCAATAGCTAAAATTTTTAGCTAAATTGCTACAGTGCACATCTATAGATAGATGTGCACTGTAGCTTGGAGCTAAAAAAAAAGTAATTTTTTATTTCAGCCGTACATCTGGCTTCTTTTTTTATTCGTTCTTCACACCTCTCTCATTCACTCTCTCTATTCACTCTCTATCATCTGAACTTAAGCCTCTCAAGTCTCTCAAGCTCACCGGTCTCTACTCACTCTCAACTCCGAATCTCTCAAGCTCTCAACTCCGGTATCTCTTAAGCTCACTCTCAACTCCGGTCTGGTCTCTCAAGGAATCTCTCAAGCTCACTCTCAACTCCGGTCACCAAGGAATCTCTCAAGCTCACTCTTAACTCTGGTCACTCTGTTTACCACTGCCGGCCTGATCATCGTCAACGTCTCCGCCGATCCGCCTCAGCCCACGCCGCCGATCCGCTTCAGACCCACTTCGATCTCTTCTGCCGATCCACTTCAGGTCAGTTGTCTCTGTCTTCTTCATGTGGATGCTTGGGGTTTTTGATTTATGAGATTTCATTGTTGTTCTGGATTATTGGCTTGGTGATTTTATGTTATGAGATTTAATTTTGCTTTGTATTAGCTGTTTTAAGTTGCTAGAAATGGATGAATACTGTAGTATTTTTAGGATTCTTAATGTTCCATATTTGATTTTGGTAGATTGATGATGATTATGGTTTGGTAAGTGTGAGTGTGAGTACTGAGTAGAGATATTAAGATGGTTTGTAATATTGTATTGGTGGATTTTGTTGGGCTCTTAATGTTTCACATCTGATTCGGGTGGATTTTGTTGGATATGTTCTGTTACACAGAACCAGAAATAGAGCACACAAAAAGGATTTATTGTGGTCATTTTAATGAGAAATTGTTAATTTGGTTTTGAGATGCTCAAAAATGAATTTGTTGTTTTCTTTATCAGTGGGATTAAGCTACATGTCAAATTAAGTATTTATGCATAATCATGTACTATTGTTATAATTCTAAGTGTTTTAAGTTTTGATATAAATGTTAGTTTGGGAATTTTCTGTGTGCAGGGAAGTTTATATTTTTTTTTTTCTAATTTTATGGAGTCACGTGGGGACACAGAGTTACGTAGAGACCTAACATATTTCACGGGTATCATGAACGGGGATATAGAAATTGACTCACAATTTTTGGTAACATCTCAAAATACTCCTGTGTCAATTTCTGCCTATTGTAATTTGGTTTGAGTTATGTATGTGAGTAAATCTATGGACTACATTGTTCCTGCTATAATATGTGTTCTATTTTATATTTTTTCTTATAAAGTTTCTCCATTTCATAGTTCACATTGTTCCAAGATTGCTTCCGGACAATTGAGATGATAATAGGCTATCATGATAATTGAGAAATTGTTTTAGTAAAAAATAAAAAGTATAAGTATAATTTGGGGTTAAAAAAATCACTTGTTAATACTAGACGATTATTTGCTATCATGTGGTGGCGGCGGTGGAAGAGTCGGTGGCGTTTTAAAAATAAAAAAGGGTGGGGGGGGGGGGGGGGAAGTGGGGGAGGTGGGAGAACGATTTTAACTAAATGAATCGGATGAGTTTGGTAAATTTTTTGTAAATGTTTGAGCTTACATTTGCTAATTGTTTCATTTATGTTGTTAGGTTGTTGGGGTTAAAGGGGCATGACCCACTTGGGCACCCCCTAATTCCATCCCTACATAACTCTCAACTCTCCTGATTATTACAAATTCTACTATATTTAAAAAAAAAAAAAATTAGAAATTCATTTAGGGAAAATTATTCTTTATCACCCTAAATTATATCATAAATTATACTTTACACTCTAAATTTTTAGATTGCACAGTTAGCACCCTAAACTATAATCCACATTGCACTTGCACCTTGCCATCAATTGGGCTGTTAACTTGGACGGAAAAGCATGACACCATGTGAAAATGCACAATTGTCCATTTTCTTAATCCTTTAAAAATAAAGGAGATATTACACATTACCACTTTAAACTATACTTTCAATTATACTTCGTACCCTAAACTTTGGTTTTTCGTTCAAAATAATGACAAAATTAATGCTTGTGTGCAAAGTGTAATACAAGTTATAGTTTATGATATTAACTGTGCATTTTAAAAGTTTATGGTGCAAACTGTAATTTGAAGTATAATTTAGGGTAATATAATTTGAGGTGTAGTTGAGGTAAGTAACATCCATCACAATATTCCTCCTTAAACAAACATCAAACATTTTTCGAAATAAAGATAGAACAAGAAACATTAAACATGTAGGGAAACTAATACATGTGTTGAGCAACAACCACTGGAACCCATGCAAAAGATTTCAGATTTTCATCTTACCTCTTCAAAAATTTGATGCTAAAAGCCTAAAACTCGTGGGTCTTAGTACGGTCAAAGAGGGGAATTACTTGGCTTTTGTGGTTTATTCTAATTTCTAAAGGTTGTTCTTATTGAGACTAATTGTTGACAGCTACGTTGTAGAGGCCGGAGCGATGGATGGAGTTGGTGGCTGAGGGGGAAGAAGTGGAGTGGTTTGGGATTAGGGATGATGAAAAGGAAAATTAAAGAAACGTGTTATAGAAAGCGAACGAGCTGAATGCTGTGGTACCAGTGCGGAAAGTTGAGGAGCAGAGAAGTAGAGAGTCGACAGAAGGAAGGGCGAGCGAGACTTCCAGTATTATTATATCAAATATTTTACAAGCATAAATTTGAACAGTTAAATGGGGATGTAGCTCAGATGGTAGAGCGCTCGCTTAGCATGCGAGAGGTACAGGGATCGATACCCCGCATCTCCATTTCTTCCTTTGTTTCTATTTCTGCGTTGATTGATTCGATTTTTTTTTTTTTTTTTTTTTTTTTTTTCTTTGAGGGAATCATCTTCCAATGGGGCCACCTTCATCAACTACATGCAAAGGCCAACGGCTAATTGGAGCAAACCCATCAACCAAATCCCACACCCTCGACCGCAGTCCCCAGATACTAAATATACATTGATTGAACCACGAGAATCAAAGCTGAGAATGAAGCAAATAAAAGTAACGAGAAACTGAAGCCATCAAAGTAATACTAGGCTTCTCAACCTATGGTTGAAACTGGGCCTACGTATTAGTTGTTTCCTCTTCCTCTCCTAGTCTTTCTATGTTAAATGGCCCAAGGCCACAATAGACCATAATCAAACATAAGCCCAGGAAGTGTTCACTTTTCCTGTATCGTTTACACGTCTTGCTTCTAGTATTTAAAATTGACAGGTGCACTTGTTCATCAGCTTTGGACCTAGGCAAATTTGGGCCTAGCTGAACTTGTTCATCATCTTTGGACCTCTGCACCAGCTGGCCCTTTTCTTGCAATGTTGGTCCCCCTATTTTTTGGATGTGTCATTGATACATCCATGTGACTTATGGGCTTATAGGCCGATGAATATGCTTCCTTTAATACAACTGTTTTTTTTTCTTTTTAGAAACAAACGCGCGTACGAGAGAAAGAAGTTTTAACAAAAAGATACATCACAAACTTCAGTCAAAAGCCATATTTGTATACAATTGTAACTTTTGAAGTCATGTGAATGAATTTAATTGAGAATTTTGAAATACAACATGTAAAAAATTGTAATTTTTACTCGTTTTTCAATAATTTTTTAGCAGACTAGAAGAGTTAAAAGGGAAAAAATAAAAATAAAATCCCTGTGAAGCTTAGGTTGTCCGTGCTTAATCATGGATGAGACTCACATAAATCATAAATGGTCATTCATGTATATCTCGTTGATGGCTATATTAACAATGAGTTATTGAAAGTAGGTAGCCTAAGCAGGTGCTTTGAGGGCTCATTGCAGACAATGATATCATAAACAACTATAATATAAGCTGACTTAATTTATAAGATGGAAGTGTTAAAAAATACTAATTTTATTATAAAATTAAAAAAATATTTTTTAATTACCTTTTTTTCATATTTGAAAATTTGAAAATTTATTTTATATTATCTATTTATTAAAATTTGTAATAATTGTAATATCACTTTTTATAAGATAAGTCTATAACGAACTCACACTTGGTGTAATTCACTTACACCTTCCATTTTTTACCCTCCCACCACCAAAAAAAAAAAAAAAACCTTATTATTGTTCAAGGTAACCCTACTAGTAGGCTAAGAAGGAGAGAACATCCGTACACTACAAGGAACTAAAATTGTCATAAGCATAGGCACAACACACGGATTGAGATCCCGTGCAATACCTAGGGTATTGCACGGGGTGCAATAGCTTTAATATTAGTCCTAGATTAAATTCAATGATCAAAAAATTGGCACATCATATGTCCAAGCTGGCGATTCGTGTGCTTCAATTTCTCCCATTTCTATTCTCTTTTCACTTCAGCTTCCCCAAATTTAAATTTCAGAGAAACTCTCTCTTTTGGAGACTAGAGACCCATGGCCGAATCTCCATGGCTTCAGCTAGTCCCACACTATCACCACCACCAGCGGGGCTTCCCGCTGTAGTCTTCTCCTCTCTCATGGGTTTCTCGTAGCTCTCTCTCTTCTCATTGGACCCACACCATGGCAGTTAGCGGAACTTATTGCTGGTGTCACCTCCACTGGTGGCCACCAGGTCTCCCCTCTCTCTCTCAAATGTCTTTTCTCTTTTATTTTCTTTTTGTTTCAGTTTTAATTATTTTGATGACTAGAGCTGTGTAATTTTGCTTGGGTTTGAAAAATTGGTGTTTTAGGTATGGCTGATTGATTTGGATTTTTGGGTCTCAAATGAATGGCAGTTGGATGGTTGTTTAAAGACTTGGGGGTTGATGTCAAAATGGGTTTTGATATGAGCATCTGTTTTATTGTGTAAATACTAAATACATGTCATTATGTGCGTGAGTGATTGAGTGTGAGTGAAATTTGTGTTTATGCTTAAATTTGTGTAAACACATGGAGTAGACTGCTGGCCTTAAAATCTGGGTATGTAAAGGGTTAGTTCTATGTAATAACCTTGATGTTGATGTTTTTTTTCCCTTTGCTCTGATCTTTGTTATTATCTTGCTTCTTTGTTGTTGCTGTTGTTGTCGCATTTGAGCCTTCTGTTTTTGGTACCTCTTGAGCAATTTTAGGAGGTTTTTCCTCTTTGACATTAGCTAGAAATTATGTTGCTTGGTCATGAGGTATTCTAAAAAATATTTTTCTTTTTTTTCCTTCTAATTTTACTTAAGTACATGTCCTTTTTTCTTAAATTTGGATTGATTATCCAGCTGTGTATTATTCTAGTAGGATAATATATTTGGCATGTTGTAATTCATTTTATACATACAAACTATGGCTCTTGAAAGGTGAACTAGTGAGGAAACTTTTTGTTGTCTTGAATTGTCACCAGTCATACTTTACAAGTTTTGCCCAAATGTTAAGCAATAAATTACAGATTTTTATATATTTGTTAGTGCATGTCCAAAATATTTTGGGTTTTTGGTTCGAAATAATCTTCCAAAATTTGGTGATTCTATTTTTCTTCTTATAAAACATCTAGTATTTCTAGATGAACTTTGATTCTACTTGGACAATTCTATGTTATTCAGATATGGTTTTGATTTGTACAATAAAGCAAGAATTGCAACTAATTTGTTAGGCATAGTTGATCGTATGAATAGCCTAGTTTGTTTTATGTTTTCATTTACTGAGGCTAAAATGTTATATGGAGTAATGACCATATGTCCCTTGTTTTCTTGTTAATAGGAAAAAAATTTAGCCTTTGCTGGCCAAAAGTTTAATGTATCTTGTGAGAAAAGCTTTTGAAACATTCCATGATCAATTGAAGCACCATGTATCTTGAAGTCAACCTAGGCTAATGCAGCAATGGAATGCTTGATTTTTTTCCAGCTTTTTGGTCAGATGGTGGAGAAATTATCAAATAGGGAGCTAGAACAATGGGCCACTACATCTAATCTGGAATGCAAGAAAAAAGCTTACTTTGAGAAAATTTAGACACAACCAAAGGCCATCTTTGGAGGGAGCTTTAGTGATGGTGGAGACATATCACAAGCTATCAGCTACTCAAGCACATTCTTAAATATGGGGCTACAGTTATTTACGACCTGGGCTTGTATCTTCATCGAAAGGTTTTTGTTTGGTTGAGGGATAGCCTAGTTTTTTTCTTTGTGTGGCTCCTGGCCTAGCCTGGGGTGTGTGCCCAGGCTATTTACCTCTGTATACGGATTTACATTTCTTTGAATAAAATTTTCTATTAACATTGAATGTATTCTCTATTTTTGTCGCACGAGTTTCCTTATTTATTTATAAAACAATCTTACAAGAATGTAGAATTCAAACCAAGAGAATGTACTAACATGTTTTATCCTTTCATGATATTATTTTGAGAATGCAATTGATTGTGTGATTTTATTTTTAATTTCTAATGCTTCAAGTTGAACTAGTAGAACAATTTTGATGTTGCATTACAATCACAAATCGATACATGAGATGAAAGATAAACAAGAAAAGGATTTGATCCAAGAGTGAAAAAACTTCTATTGAAATGTAAACTTTGATTACAAGAACATAATAATGATAACAAGAGTTCTAATAAAATATGCACATCCATGGGCAAAGATTCGCTTAAAATAGATGGTGCCATCAGTTTTCAATTGCTTTTTTCAATTGTTTCTCATATTTATTCTATTTTTGACAACTACACTTTTGTAAACCAAAAGAAGAATTAATTCTTAATAGATGAAGAGAATGGTCAAATTTTAAAGTCATCCCTACCATCCAATGGATCAAAAGAAAACATAAAAAAAATTGTATTGAATTGTAAACTTTACTCAGCCATAATAACAAGTATTTTATTGAAATATACACTTTGATTACAAGGTCATAATAATATTATAGTTGATAATAAATAACTTTTTCAACCATCACAATACATATTTCCATTAGAAAAGAGGGAAAAAAAAGTCTTGCATGCATGAAGATCAACTTGTTGGAAACTTCGATTTCGCAGCAAGGGTACATTAAATTCCATTTCTAAAACTTGCCTGTGTAGAACTTGTCCACCTGTGAAGGACTGGAGAAGAAGGAATGCAAGTTAAAAGCTTCATAGTCATGAAAACTAAAATTTATGTATTTATGTTGATAACTTGGTAACTGGTAAGAGTGAAGTCTTTAAAGTATGGTAACAATTAACACCAAATTTCCTAAGTCCTAACCATCATGAACATAAGAAAATTAGTTTCGAAGCACAATAATGAGCTATGATGGTTGTCAGTCAAGTTATGGAAGTACCGAAAGTTTATAAAAAAACATGTAACCAAAGTGCCTAGAAATTAAATCCATAAGGACTAAGATTATAGAACCAATTTCATTATAGACATTATAAATAACAAACTTCATGGCCAATAGTCTACATCTGTAATAGTTTTTGAGGATGCCACAACAAGTGAAAATCTGAAAAAGTCCATTTTGTATAATTTTGAACTTGAAAATCTGTACAACCCAAGTGACACTCAATATGGATCATTCAAGACAATAAAAGCAATTTTTTTTTTAACAACTTGTATACAAGAAGTCTTTAAAGTCAAATTTGCATAATTGCCTCCAAATGCAAGTTAAAAACTCCAAATGCTAACTATTTAAAGCATGCTTTTTTCACAACCTGAGATGAAATATATGCTGTCAAAATTTTTCCACAAAAGCATTTTTCAATGTGTTGGACATTCATTTTTTGGTCAAACACTCAAACAAACAACTCCACAAGGTTTTAACTTTCATCATCAAGAACCTAATAATAACCCATTGAATACAAATTACAAGAATTTAAGCATTTTGATACAATAGACAAAAAATGCAGGCAATATAAGAACTAGATTTTAATTAAAACTCATAACATTCCAAACTTAGAACTAATAATAAGCACAATTCTGCAACCATTACATTTCCCATTACCAAAAACACACGCACAAAGCCGCTAAATAGATTCTTTGAAAATGAATTTTAGAATAACTACCTTAGGGAAATAGTTGGATGGAATAGCCGGAGTAGCGTGCTCAAGAACCACTCCAAGAACAGTCGGACTTCAACGGAGACAAACAACAAGCAGTTGATTAACACCATCTACTACTTTTAGAAGATTTTAGAGCATAGTGTGGGTTTCAGAGAATAGTGTGGGCGATAGTGGGGAAAGAGATTTATGGGTTTCGGGGTAATCCGACAGACCAAGCCCACTTTTGTCAAAACTGGTGAGGCGGAGCAATGGCTGTGCTAAAGGCACAGTCGGGGTTGAGAGGAGCGTCAGGGAGAGGGAGGTAGAGAGAGAAAACCCTTGGTGGAAGTGAGAGAGTGAGAGAAAAAGAAGAGAGGAGAGAGAGTTTTTCTGAAATTATATGGGGTAAACTATTGCTAAGGCCTCATTTGGGAGGAGAAAATGGAATGGAAAGAAATGAAAAAAATAATTTTAAAATATTCTTTCCTTCCACTGTTTGGGAGTTTTAATGGAGGGAATGGAAAATTCATTCCCTTGTCTAGGAGTTTAAATGGGAGGAAATGGAATGGGTAGGAGGGAACACTCATTCCTCTCTATTCTCTTAAAACCTCAAATTTTCATTCCCCTCGAAATTGGGAGAAATTGGAGGGAATGGGGAAATGGGAGGGAATGGAATTAGATTTAATTAATTTTTTACTAAAACTCCCAAAATACCCCTATATATTCAACCCTTTATTTTAAAATAAGGGTCTAATAGTAATATTGTCATAAAATGGTTCTATTTCATTCCCTCTGTATTACTCCTAAACAAGATTACTTACATTCCATTCATTTTCATTCATTTCCATTCCTTTATTTTAAAACATCCAATCAAAGTTACTTAATTCTATTCCATTCCATTCTTTTCTATTCCCTTATGATCATTCCATTCCATTCCATTCCATTTCATTTCCTTATGAAGTCCCAAACGAATCCTAAGTGAAAACTGAAAAGAGAAGAGAAATAGATGGGAGAAATTGAAGCACGCAAATTGCCAGCTTGGATAGATAACGTGTCAATATTTTGAGCATTGGATTTAATCCATGGTTGATATTAAAGCTATTGCACCCCGTGCAATACCTAGGGTATTGCACGGGATCTCAATCCCACAACACACCTCAACACTAGATAATTTTGCAATTCCTATGTACAGAATAAGGGTTTTGGTACTAATTTCTGAAGGAGTTAAACAATTTCCGGAAAGGGTTAGGTTTGCTTGGTTTTCTTGCTACTCACTTTTTCGTTTTTAGGATGAGAACTCCGAAACATTTTTGGATCATCATAGACAAAGTACACTTAGAAGAGGTAGAAGCTACTTGCAATTACAACAAGAAAGATAGACAAGCTAGCAGCCTAGCTTAAAAACGTAGTGAATTGACACGCAAAGCCAAACAAGATGGAGGTAGACAAAACACAGATAGTGAACTTCAGGAACTCTTTCTTCTGCGAGTTATCATTTGGGGGCAACTTATTGAATACAGTGAAACAATGGTCCAACATAAAGTATGCAAAGTAGACAAAAACTATGAAAATGATCATGGGCAAGTCGTTGTGGATATAGGCACGGTAAATTGTGCTCATACTGCTAATTGTGAGGTTTAGATAAGCAAAGTAAGGGAGGAGACTGAGGCTGTAATCTTTGTTCTTAGTGTTGTTGTTGCAGTTGTTGCAAGAAGAAAGAGGAAGTGTGATCTCAAATTTATGACAAATCCAGTCCGATGGCTGTTCTCCACTAACCACAAGGATATAGGGACTCTATATTTCATCTTCGGTGCCATTGCTAGAGTGATGGGGCACATGCTTCTCAGTACTGATTTGTATGGAATTAGCACGACCCGATGATCAAATTCTTGAAGGGAATCATCAATTTTATAATGTTTTAATAACGGCTCACGCTTTTTTAATGATCTTGTCTCCTTCTAGAACTGCGACGACAAATTGATGACATTTTGAAATGCAAAGCATTTTCATATAAATCTATCATTTTTTTCTCTAAAATTCAAAGTTTGCCATATAGCCAAAGTTGTATTTTATGTGATCTTAGAATTTTTGTTATTGAAGGCAAGTAAGAAACAAGCCAAAACACGAAACAAACAAAACGTATCTCATATTCTCATATGTTGGTATTCAGCACATTGTGTCTTCTTGTCCACATGCATACGTGCACATGAGAATTGTTCAGTTTGAATAGTCAAATTCCTCTCAAGCAGAACGCATTTGAGATTATGTTAAACTGCTCAAAGCAAATTCATGATGGATGATTTCTTAACCAAGCAAAAGCAATATAGTATCCCACGCAGTGGCTATCATATAAGTAATCTCTATTCAGCCAAATATATATATATATATATATATATATATATATATATATATATATTTATATCAGTAATTTTCAATCCATATAGCCTTTACGTTAAAAAATATAGACATTCCATTTAAGATACTATACCCATATCATATACATATATATAGACATTCCATTTAAGATGCTATACCCATATCATATACATATATTATATCAGTATCATATCACCGATTTTATATTATAATTTTTTAAAAATTACTCATTTTATCCTATCATATTAATATTCATATTTGTCCCTATGCATGTGTCCATACTTCCTACCCTATAAATAGTTGTAAAAGACTAAGACCCATTTGGTAGAGGAATTTGAGTAATGTTGTTTAAAATGATGTGAAAATGTAGTTTAAAAAGTGTTGTCAAAAATACGTATTTATAGTATTCATAAAAAGAAAAATGTGTTTATTAATGTGTTTCAAATAGATATTTTGGTGTTTAGAAAAATAAAGTTGTGTTTGGTACGTGTGTTTTTTTTTTTTTTTAAATCTGTCATCAGTACTGTTTTGGTTTGATTACACATTAGAGGAAGACAACACACAAAGTGGGAGAGCACAGTGAATTTACGCGTGGGACAGTGAATTTGCGTCAGGTGGGCCCAGAGTGTTGGACTCTCAAATAAAACACAACTCAAACAACGCATGAACACTAAACTCAAATAACAATAGTTAAGAATCACTTACCAAACACATATTTCAACATAGAGTCCATCTGTTTGGATGTTTAAACAGAATACATCATTGCTGAAGATGGATTACCAAACGGCCCCAAAAGTCAAGGACAACCAAGCAACTGAAAAGCATGTGATTGTTAGAAAATTAACCCTCAATTACTTTTTCCCAATAAAAGCGTGTAACTTTGGCTCTTCGAGTCTTCGTTCTTCGAGGACTGATAATCTTTTTTTTTTTTTTTGGAGAATCAAATGATAATCTACTTTGACTTCAACTCTTCGAGAAATTACTATTTTTGATAAGATTCATGAATTTAAACAATTATTTGCTTCTAGATGACTGACAGAGTCTCAGGAGTCACAACAAGTGTGGGCCATCATAGAAAAGATTTAGAAGTGATTTTCAAAAAGAAAATAAAAGCAAAAAGAAGACTAAAGTGAGTCCTACTCTACTCGCTCAAGATTATCCAAAAAAAAAAAAAAAAAAAAAAAAAAAGGTCTCTACTCGCTCAAACCATGGAGAATCTGACAAGTGATTCCGAGGCATTTCTTTTTCTTATCGAAATTTGCCCCAATTGAATATTAAATGGGCTATGAGCATATTACACCGATTATTTTTATTAATTTTATTTTGTCATCTCTAGGCAGACTTGCCCACGAAGAAGTAGAAATAATAACTTTTATTTGAAAGCACCAATTGTTCACAACTCTACTCTCTCAAAAATGAATCTGAAAAATGTTTCCAATGCATTTCTCATTTCGATTCTCGCAGGTAATATAGAATATAACATGAGAATTTAAACACAAAGAAAGCTGAAGCAATGGTCCTTAATTAGAGCGTTTGACCATATATGTATAGCATCCCCTAAAGGTATGTTGTAATAAACAAAAACAAATATGTATTTTGTATTTTCCATTAAAAAGAAAATTAAAAAAAAAAAAAAAAGCTGAAATGAAATCTAGAGTGTATAAAGAGCAAGACCATGACTAAATAAAGATGGGAAATATGTCATCGTAAGGATATAGGTTTATTTCCCAAGAGGGGCTGAAAAGATGCCCTCTGTAAAGTGCTTCTATACTTCTATACTTCCATTACAGTTCGCATAACTCCATTATTTGTGAGAAGCAATCTAATCAAGTCCAAGTGAAGAATGGACTGTAATTCATATTCTTAGGGAAAACCAACTTTGCTGCCCACAATATTACTAGATGGGTCCTTTTGAGTAGTAATGGACTGTAATTCATATTCATATTAGGTACTGCTTTTCCTTAAATGATGAGAGAAATGTTTTGTCTACCATTGCTATTGTGGTTCATGATCGATACCATGCATCATCCATCTTGTCTTTTTACCAGATTGCGATTTAATTTTTTCTTTTTATCCTTTATATGTATATTGCAAGGATTTTCATGTCAATGTTAATGGATCTGAATTTAATTTTGAAGTGAGGTCGTCCGTGGAGGTGCCTATTTTTATGTTTATCCAATATTACTTTAATTTTTTTAAAGGATATTTACGTGTTTATTCTTAATTTTAAGTCACTTTTGGATCAAATTAACTCTAGTAATGTTTAGAAGATTTCCCAATTAGCAATTAATATTAAGTTTAGATAATTAATTTAATAATGGAGATATACCTAATCTGATTCAAACCTCTATGACGTTATGTGATTTGATTTATCATCAGCTGAAATATCTATGGAGCTTATTGCATGTTATAACCTCAGTGAGTTTTCAAAAGAACAAAATTTAGCTAAAAACTCCTACCAAAATATTAACATAACTATATATTTTAAAATTTTGATGTTCTTTTTATGTAAAATGATAAGGACCAACTGCCTTAAACAAGGCGGAGCCATTTTGTAAGCGTAGTCAAAGAAAGGGATTTGAAAGCATTGTGACCTTTTGATTGTGATTGTAATGGCATATTTGAGAAATACAAAAAGAAGAAAGAGAACACAAAAAGTGAGACATCCATGAAATGCTCTTTGATAAGAACATTAGATATATATCTATACTATTTATAAGAAAATTCTCATTTTTTGACTGAATTTTTATATAGTTCAGAAATATCTCTAAACTTTACGTTTAATAGGAAAAAAACTAGAGGACAATTCAGTAAAAATATGTCTTTAACTCCACTTAAAATGCCTACACAATATAATACTCTCTTACTAATCTATGTCTTTAAAACAAACTTATCCAATTTTTTTTTTTAAAGGAAAATTCTTACACTAGACTAAAAAAAAAAAACAAAGCCTCATCACACAACATGCAAAGCGCATGTAATGAGCCTAGTATATATATATATATATATATATATATTGGAATAATTAATATTACTTTTTACTATAATAGAAAAATTATATAGATTAATGAATATAATGTTTTAATTATATATAATAAAAAAATAGTGTTTTAAAATGTTCAAAACAAGTGGTCAGATTTATTTTTTTAAAAGAACAAATTTGGTTATTCAACAAATAAAACTAGCTTCTTAGAACCTTCCTTTCAAATAATTTTTCCCATTCCCAAGCTCCCACCCACATGGCCAACTCTGCTCCTCAACTTTCCCATTGCATTTATTCTCTCATATATTTATTTATTACTTCTTTACAATTTAGTAAGTTTACAATGCTTCTTTCTTCTCAGTTTTTCAGATTCTCATCCTTGTCTTTGTCTTCTTTCTTTTCAATTCTTCTTTCTTTAGAAGTTAATTATGATCTTTTGGGATAATTGATTTTGTTTAGACCAAAGTATTTTTTGGGGTACCAATACTTATAAGGATGTTCTAGATTTTTTGTTTCTTGGTCACAAAGATAAATCAGATTTTTTGAAATTTCATCTAAAACTAAATTTTTTTTTTTCTACTACCCTTCTTTTTCAAAATTTTGGGGCCCCCATCCACATGGGGGCTTTGGGCAATGGCCTATTTGGCCTAGTGGAAAGGCCAGCCTGATTGTGATACTTCAAATTTCATTAGGTTAATTTTAATTTAGTGTGTTGGGTAGGTGTGTGATGAATTTCAGACAAATACTAAGTTGATTTGGAGTTTATTAATCATGTCCTTCTAAGCTAATCCTTCACAGATATATGTTATTGTATTACCAAAAAATAAAGATTCTCACAAAACTCCAATTTCGTACCAAATTGTGTTATGAAAATGACCTATTTTGACCCGAATGAAAAATATTGTTTGTTTCTAGCATGGCTTTTTCCCCCTACTTACACAATAGAGCTACGGTGGGTGCATTTTCTCTTTGAAAGATATTGGCCTATAAATATAGCCACAAGAGATTGGCCTATTAATGAACAAGAATCATTCTCTGTTTTTTTTTTTTTTTTTTTTGTAATAACAAAACAAGAATTATTCTTATTTTAAAGCTATACTCTCTCAAATATGAATCTCACAAATGTTTCCAAGGAATTTCTCAATTTGATTCTCACGTTCTTGTTCCAACTTTTATCAAAATTTGACCCACGGCTTCGACGACCAACACCACCTTCTAATGAAGATGCCGACCTAGAAGCAGCTGCTCAACCAGATGGGAGTGATACGGATGAGCCAGCTGAGCCAGGAAATGGTTTCGACCCAGATGCACCTGAATTGGTAGTTGAGCACCGCAACAACAACTTGAACAATGCTATGGTTGCTTTTTGCTTTGCCTCCTCTATGACTATAGCACTGCTACCAATTCAAGTTCACTCCCAACTCCATTCATCCCTCCTCTGGCTCGCCCTAGCAGTTCTACTCGGCTTTACATCTTTCTTCCTTAGCGAATTCATAGATTCCAGGTTCGTCGTCACAGTCCGAGTGCTCCAAAAATTTGGCCAATTCTTCACGGTCACGGCTTTCTATATGGCCATTAGCCTTCGATTTCCTTTTTATTTTAAGTGTACTAGCTGGGCCGTCTATTTTATTTCCTTCCTCACCATTTTCATCAGCAGTTTCTTTTAGCTTGGGGTTTAAAAAAAAAATAAAGAAGAAGGAAAAAAAGAAGAAGAAGATGAAAAACATTATTAAAAAAACAAAAAAGGAAAGAAGAAGAAAGAATGAATGAATGAATGAAAGAAGTGTAAGATAGATGTAAAGCAGTTTGATTTTTTTTTTTTTTAATCAATGTCCATATTTTGTATTCTCTTGCTATTGAGCACTCCTACATGTAAGCTTTGCTTTATAAATAAATAATGGCTCTTTTATTTTAAAAAAAAAATCAAAACAATATTTTGGATGTAAGGAAAATTATAAAATTTTCAATAAAAAAAATATTATTATTATTCTTTTTCTTAGTAATAAATAAAACCAATATTATTTATGCATTGTTCTATAGTCTCTTCACCCATCAGGTCACGATGCTAGGGAATTGCCTCCAGTATCCATTATATGTTCACTTTTTCTTATTATTAATTAATCCACCAAAAAGATTTCCTTTTAAATTTACAGGCACCAAAAATACCAACAACAACAAAAAAAGTTAACTAAAAGAGAAAGTCTGAGAGAGAGAGACAGACATCAGACAGGAGAAACATTGTATGCACGATGTTGCTGGTTCACTGCATACTTTACTGCATATATACTAATAACCAGTGAATTATCAATACCATATTAGTTATTTTTTTAAGGTTGTATTAAAGTTTCATAAGGTGGCAGACTAGTTCATCCAAAAAAAAAAAAAATAGTTCATCAAAAGATAAGGTGGCAGACTATAATATACCCATGACATATTTAGGTCCATTTACTGTAAAACTTGATTCACATTATTTCAACATATCACACCCACAAGCTGGGCATATTATATGTTAAACCTAAGCCAATCAATTTGTAATTGTGTTTGTGCATATGAACATGCAAATAGCAGAAAATTAAACAACTCAAATTTTTTTTTTCTTTTATAATTGATAATAATTACACAATTTAATCTAGCAACATAACAATAGACTAGACAATAATTCAAGATTTTAATCACAAAATGGACATGTTGTCAAAATAACAGCTGGTATACAATTTGTCTTTCTCCGTAATTAAAATAATGTAATACAATCCATTAACCAAGTAAGCATATAATTCATTATTACAATATGCTATAAACCTTATACAACATTCAAGCCTCCTCGGTTTCTCAAAATATATAAAAAAAAAAAAAAATAAAAAAAAAAAAACATTCAAGCCTCCTCAGCTCATGTGTTCACATCAGCACATTCAGGTTCTTTGAAAACACTTCGCATCTGTAAATCTCAACTCTCCTAGTTACTACAAATTCTCCTATATTTAATCACAGACACAAACCAAAAGAAAAATAGAAAATTTATTTATTATTACATTAGCATAGGCGAAGCTAGAAGGGCCAGGGGCCATGGCCCCTAGATTTTTGCAATTTTCAATTATCTATAGTATTCAAATCATAAAAAAGTACTAAATTATAGAAAAAAATATAGTTATTGGCCCCTCACAGATTTTAGAATTTAGGCCTTCAACTCCTTAGTCCTTTTGAATTAGTCTAGAACACAAGTTTTATACATTGTACAATTATTTGGGTTTTGGATAGCTCCTAAATAATTTTTTTTTGTATTTAGCTTGGTCACTCTGAAAAAAATTTGACTCCACCACTGTAAATTAACTAATATAAGTAACATTAATTGCATTCATTACTACACTATTTTATAAGCCTTTTGTAATAAATTGATAATAGCTTTTTAACATTATAAGAATAATGTTCCTCCTTTAACAAACATCAAACATTAAACATTAAGCATATTGTGAACCTAGTACATGTACGTGTTGAGCAACTACCACTAGAACCCATGCAAAAGTTTTTAGATTTTTTAACTTGCCTCTTTAAAAATTTGATGCTAAAATTCGTGGGTCTTGGTGTACGGTCAAAGAGGGGAATTACGTGGCTTTTGTGGTTTGTTCTTATTGAGATTAATCGTTGACAGGTTGGTTGTAGAGGCCGGAGCGATGGATGGAGTTGGTGGCGGCGGGAGGAGAAGTGGAGTGGTTTCACTTTCCGCTGTCCTCTACGAGTTTTCATATTTTGAAATCGGTACATGATAGTCTCATTATCAATGTTACAAGCTACATCTCTTTTAATGTACACAACCAAACAATCATTCATCCACTGAATGTAGAACAAATTATGGAGCAAAATTTAATTTTATTGGCATAAAAAAAACTGAGGGTGTTCCCAAATTTTTTTTGAAGGGTAGACAAATAAAAAATTTTAAATTATTATATATAAAAAAAAAAATATTTAGGTCAGGGTGGTCCTGGGACCACTCTGGCCTTAAGGTGGTGCCGCCCCTGTGATTCACATTATTTCAACATATCACACCCACAAGCTGGGCATATTATATGTTAAACCTAAGCCAATCAATTTGTAATTGTGCATATGAACAAATAGCAGAAAATTAAACAACTCAATTTTTTTTTTTTTTATAATTGATAATAATTACACAATTTAATCTAGCAACATAACCATGGACTAGACAATAATTCAAAATTTTTAATCACAAAATGGACATGTTGTCAAAATAACAGCTGGAATACAATTTGTCTTTCTTTGTAATTAAAATCATGTAATACAATCCATTAACCAAGTAAGCATATAATACATTATTACAATATGCTATAAACCTTATACCACATTCAAGCCTCCTCGGTTTCTCAAAAAAATAAATAAATAAATAAAATTCAAGCCTCCTCAACTCATGTGTTCACATCAGCACATTCAGGTTCTTTGAAAACACTTCGCATCTGTAAATCTCAACTCTCCTAGGTACTACAAATTTTCCTATATTTAATCACAAACACAAACTAAAAGAAAAATAGAAAATTTATTTATTATTACATTAGCATTGGCGAAGCTAGGAGGGGCCAAGGGCCATGGCCCCCTAGCTTTTTGCAATTTTCAATTATCTATAGTATTCAAATCATAAAAAGGTACTAAATTATAGAAAATATGTAGTTATTGGCCCCTCACAGACTTTAGAATTTAGGCCTTCAACTCCTTAGTCCTTTTGAATTAGTCTTTTTTTGCTAACCTCCTTTTGAATTAGTCTAGAACACAAGTTTTATACATTGTACAATTGTTTGGGTTTTGGATAGCTCCTAAATAATTTTTTTTATATTTAACTTGGTCATTTTGAAAAAAAATTTCTGGCTCCACCACAGTAAATTAACTAATATAAGTAACATCAATTGCATTCATTACTACACTATTTTATAAGCCTTCTGTAATAAATTGATAATAGCTTTTTAACATTTTCCATAAGAATAATGTTCCTCCTTTAACAAACATCGAACATTAAACATTAAGCATATTGTGAACCTAATACATGTACGTGTTGAGCAACTACCACTAGAACCCATGCAAAAGTTTTTAGATTTTTTTTAACTTGCCTCTTTAAAAATTTGATGCTAAAATTCGTGGGTCTTGGTGTACGGTCAAAGAGGGGAATTACGTGGCTTTTGTAGTTTGTTCTTATTGAGATTAATCGTTGACAGGTTGGTTGTAGAGGCCGGAGCGATGGATGGAGTTGGTGGCGGCGGGAGGAGAAGTGGAGTGGTTTCACTTTCCGCTGTCCTCTAAGTGTTCGACGAAAGAACTGTTTGGGATTTGAGAAGATGAAGAGGAAAAGAAACGTGCCATAGAAAGCGAACGAGCTGAATGCGGTGGTACCAGTGCGGAGAGTTGGGAGGAGCAGAGAAGTGGAAGGGAGAGCGAGATTTCCAGTATTATTATGTCTAAGATATATTACAAGCTTAGATTTAAGCAATAAAACGGGGATGTAGCTCAGATGGTAGAGCGCTCGCTTAGCATGCGAGAGGTACGGGGATCGATACCCCGCATCTCCATTTCTTCCTTTGTTTTTATTTCTGCGTTAATTGATCCGAATATAAACCAAATATATATATTTTTCCCTTTGAGGGAATCATCTTCCAATGGGGCTACCTTCATTAAGAACTGCAAAGGCCAACGGCTCTTTGGAGCATACCCATCAACCAAATCCCGCACCCTCGACCCCAGACACTGAACATACATTTGATTGAACCACGAGAATCAAAGCTGAGAATGAAGCAAATAAAATAACAAGAAGAAGAACTTGAAGCCATCAAAAGCAATACCTTCTCAACCTATGGTCGAAACTGGGCTACGTAATTTAGTTGATTCTTTTCCTAATCTTTCTATGTTGAAATGCCCCAACGCCACAATAGACCAAAGTCAAACATGGGCCCAGGAAGTATTCCCTTCTCCTGTATCATTTACAGGTTTTGCTTCTAATATTTAACATTGACAGGTGCACTTGTTCATCAGCTTTGGACCTAGGCAAATTTGGGCCTAGCTGAACTTGTTCATCATCTTTGGACCTCTGCCCCAGCTGGGCCTTTTCTTGCAAAGTTGGTCCCCCTATTTTTTGGGTGTCAATTGATACATCCATGCGACTTGGATAATCAATATGCTTCCTTGTAGGGATGTTCACTAAACTCCAAAAATCGCATCAAAACTGCCTGCAAAATGACATAATTATACTGCACTGCATGTAATAGTGCACTGCACTACAGTGCGGTTTGCGGTTTTATAATGAGAATACCGCACAAACTGCACTGCACCCTCTCTATATATTAATATATTTATTTATTTTAAATATTAAAAATATTATTAATAGTTTAATAACTCTAGTTTTCCAAAAAAAAAAAAAAAAATAGTTTGATAATCCTATTAAGTGTTGACTAGGAAAGCCAGCCTAAAATAAAGAAAAATTAGCTCAATAGTTTAAAACTTGGCCCAAAATAATGGAAAATTTTAGTTTTGGGCTAGGTAAGAAAAACTCAAAATTTGAAAAATATACTGATTTCAAACCGTTTAAACCGCATCTTATATATAGCATTGCACATATGACTACAAAAATGGGGTGCGGTACATTTATGGTTTTGGCTAAACTCTAAACCGCACCACACATGTGACCGTAAAAATAAGGTGCAGTGCAGTTATGGTTTTAGCTAAATCGCACCGCAAAGTGCGGTGCTAAAAATGACCTAAAACCGCACCACACCACAAACACGCCTACTTCCTTGTATACAATTTTTTTTTTTTTTTTCAGAGAAAAAAACACACACATAAGAGAGAGGGAAAAATTCCTTTAAAAAAAAAAAAAAAAAAAAAAAAATGAAGAAGAAGGAAAAATGTTCTAACACAAAGACACACCACAAACTCTACTAAAAAATCATGCTTGTATACAATTGTAACTTCCGAAGTCACATGAATGAATTTAATCGAGAATTTTGAAATACAACATGTAAAAAATTGTAATTTTTACTCGTTTTTCAATAATTTTTAAGCAAGCCAAAAATAAAAATAAAATCCCTGTGAGGCTTAGGTTGTCTACTCTTAATCATGGATATAAATGGTCATTCATGTATATCTCGTTGTTGGATATATATATAAATTTTTTTTTTTTTTTTTTGAGAAACAAACACACAAGAGAGAAGGAAAGGGGTTCTAATACAAAGGCACATCACAACTCTACTTAAAAGTCATGGTAACTTTTAAGAGATGGTAGGGCAAGTTATACTACACAGAACACACTCTCTTAAGTAATATGGGACAATTACCCATTCTTTTTTTTGTGAGAAACAAACACACACGCACACGTTGTTGGCTATATTAACAATGAGTTATTTGAAGGTAGGTAGCCTAAGCAGGTGCTGTGAGGGCTCATCGCAGACAATGATATCAAAAACAACTATAAAATAAGCTGACTTAATTTAAAAGATGGAAGTGTTAAAAATAATACTAATTTTATTATAAAATTAAAACAACATAATAATAAATATATTTTTTAATTACATTGTTTTCATATTTGAAAATTTTAAAAATTATTTTATATTACCTATTTATTAAAATTTGTAATAATTGTAATATCACTCTTTATAAGATAAGTCTATAACGAACTCATACTTTGAGAAATTCACTTACACCTTCCATTTTTTACCCTCCCACCACCACCAAAAAAAAAAAAAAAACTTATTATTGTTCAAGGTAACACTGCTAGTAGGCTAAAGTGGAGAGGAACATTCGTACACAGCAAGGAACTGAAATTGTCATAAGCATAGGCACACCACACCACACCTCTACACAAGATAATTTTGCAATTCCTAGGTACAGAATAAGGATTTTGGTACTAATTTCCGAAAGGAGTTAGACAATTTCCGGAAAGGGTTTGGTTTGCTTGGTTTTCTTGCTACTCACTTTTTCGTTTTTAGGACGAGAACTCCGAAACATTTTTGGGTCATCATAGACAAAGTACACATAGAAGAGGCAGAAGCTACTTGCAATTACAACAAGAAAGATAGACAAGCTAGCAGCCAAGCTTAAAAACGTAGCGAATTGACACGCAAAGCCGAACAAGATGGAGGTAGACAAAACACAAATAGTGAACTTCAGGAACTCTTTCTTCTGCGAGTTATCATTTGGGGGCAACTTATTGAACACAGTGAAACAATGGTCCAACATAAAGTATGCAAAGTAGACAAAAACTATGAAAATGATCATGGGCAAGTCGTTGTGGATATAGGCACGGTAGATTGTGCTCATACTACTAATTGTGAGGTTTAGATAAGCAAAGTAAGGGAGGAGGCTGAGGCTGTAATCTTTGTTCTCAGTGTTGTTGTTGCAAGAAGAAAGAGGAAGTGTGTGTCTCCTACTATTACTGCGACGGGTTGATGACATTTCTGTGGGCAAAAAGAGAGTGAGTAATAGATTGCAGTGAACTATATACGCGTCTGAAAGTTGTGGTTTTGATACTGATTATAAGGTAGTCACCATATATATAATGTTACATAGGGATGGATTTGTTTTTTTTGAGTTTCAAAGAAAAGACCCCGAAGGTGCCTAGAAAGGAGAATGGCTACTCAATTTCAGCAAAAGAAAATGAAAGAAAGAGGAAGATGACCTCAACGTTTGAAATTTCCTTGCAGCTGCACAGAATTTAATAAATTTATGATTTTTTTTTTAAGTTTGTAGGCGATGAGAAACTTCAAGGAAAAAGCTGGGAAAGTAGGTAGGAAAAATGAATTTTATATTTGACTTTGACTCTTAATTGGGTTGGGACTTGGAACATTCGGCCCAACAAGATAAAGAGAAATCTTGCTGCAATTTCAAAGAAGATGGATCCAAGAGAAGAAGAAAATAAGAAGTGGGGGTGAAAATGGCCACCGCTATCGGTCAAAATTATTAGTTTATTACTGTAAAAGAAATATTTAGTAATTTATCACTTTTTTTAAACTTGAGTTTGTGAAACTCGAATTTCAAAAATTCGAGTTCCATAAAAAATGTTGTTGACGTGGATTATTTTAATTAAAAAAATGTCACGTGGAACTCGAGTTTAAGACTCGAGTTTCATGTGGTACTCGAGTTAAGATTAATCATTATACGTGACCTTCAGCCACAATTATTGCACACTAAATATCGTGAGTCACGTTGCATTAAATTCAGACAGGGAGGATCTTCTCAAAAAATAAATATTAAATAAATGAAAATATCACACAACATATTATTTGATAATTGTTAAAATATTCTTTACAAAACCTGAAGCATGAACCATATATATGTTGTTAGGTGGATTCTGTCATGTATGATATATAGAATAGATTCTTACATGGTACTTGAGTTTGTTAAAGTCGAGTACCATATTGTAAGGAACTCAAGTTTCTCAAGCTCGAGTTCCACATGACATTTTTTTAATTAAAATAATCCATGTCAACAACATTTTTTATGGAACTCGAGTTCCATGTCAAACCCGAATTTCACAAACTAGAGTTTTAAAAAAGTGATAGATTGCTAAATATTTCTCAAACAGTGGTAAAACACTAATAATTTTGACCAATAGTGGTATTTGGCCATTTTCACCTAAGAAGTTGGGCTAAAAAAAGGGTTCTTTAAGAGAACAATTGAGAAGAAAATTGGGTGGCGCATGAGGTACTTTTTACTTTTTGGGCCCTACTCAAAATCTCAACATCCTCCATGTTGCCTTTGAAAAACGATGAACGTTCTTCTGACTTCTAATATTATGACTTGAGAGAATACCCCCTTACAACGCAACATGTAAAGAAGAAGAAGAAATATGAGAAAATATGGAGGAAAGGGGGTTGGATGGAAGTTACTTAGTTAATTTACCCCTTCCCCCACCCCTAATAAAACTAGAGAAATGTTAACTGATACCTTAAGATAAGGACGAAACTAGGATTTCAAGCTAGAAGGAGGCTAGAGTATAAGCAAAAAGAAAAAAAGTGGACAAGTCAAAATTTTATAAGTTAGCAATGTGGGCAAGTCCAAATTTTATTTTATTTTTTAAAATTTGTGTGACATTTTAATTATAAGGGAAATTATAGTAAACCTATGGTTTTAAAAATCGATACAACCAAAGAACCACAAAAAGGACCGATTATCAGTTTTATGGCCCAACCAAAATCAAACCGATGATGTCATAAATAATTTAATTATATTTTTTAAATTATATAAATAAATAATAATTTTTTTTCATATACTAATAAACTAATAGTAATAAATATGTATGTTTGAAAAATATATAACATCTTTTTAAAGAATTTATGTAAATTTTTAGCATTTTACATCTTATATTTGCAAAATAAAAATAGCAAAATGTTACAAAGAGGATCTTATATCTAGAAAAGTAAAATAACAAATCCACATTTTATATATAGTAAGTTTATAACTGAAATTAACAATAATTTAATAATAAATTTTTACTAAAATGAATTATTATTTATTATTTTAAAATTACATATTAAATATTATTGTACATTTCTTATATATAATATTATATTATATATATTACTATATATTTTATTTAATTATCAATACTATGTAAGTCCTAACAAAAAATACCTCATGTAAGACTACAGCTTGACTCTCTACAACTACATAATGAATAATTAAATATAATAATAATAAAATAAAATAAAAACTCTATTAACTACCCACTTACCCCACTGCCAACCTACCCGCTCGACCACCTCTTTATCTTCTTGTTATTTTCACCAAATATGTGGGTTGTTTAAAGTTTTAGTTGCTTTCTCCTTTAGCTCCTCTTTCAAAAGTTATGGATATGCATCTACTTTTTCTCACTTTTGTTAAAATGTTGCACTGTGTAGCAAATACGAGATTAAATAAAGTTGAAGTTGCTGAATTCTTACCACTCTCTCTACAAACATATTTATCACTCCATCTCTCTCTCTCTCTCTCTCCATCTCTTTTTTTCCCCCTGAATTTGGTTTGTATAAGACGATAAGTTGTTACTGTGGGTGAGTTTTTAATTTTCTTTTGGATTGAGCTATCTGGGTTGTTAAGGGAGAGGGCCAAGGCTTTGGAAGAGAGAGAAGCCCAACCTTAAAATAGGCAAATTATATCTAATAAAAAAAAATTTGGACCAGGGGGCTCGGGCCCCCCTTGGATCCGTCCTTGCCCTAAGGGCATTTATTAGTGAAAAAGTCTAGAAATAATTTAATGGAAAAATAATAATATTTTGAAAGTTTTTTATTTATTTATTTTCTATAAGGGTCATATTAACGGGTGCTTTTAGGACAATTATTAATAAATCATTTTATTTTGACACAACTTTTATAGAAAATAGAAAAAGTTGTCAAAACATTAATTTTTTTTTTCCTACAAATATAAGTGCTTATAGAGTGTGAGAGGCAAGGGTCGATTGAGATTCAAGTCTTCAGAATGGAAAATTATACATATACACTTAGATTAAACTAGAGTAGAATTTCTATCTTGTATTAAAATTTTTTTTTTTCCTTTTCCCATAAAAAAAACTTTTCTAAAATACACTAATAGATGTCATTAGGGCATCTGTTAACATTTCTTTTTCTATAAAAGTAGTTTATTTTTCTCCTTTATTTTAAAAGTTTGGGTTGTTTTATTTATTTATTCCAACAATACTTTATTAAAAAAAAAAGGCTATATAATTTCTCCCCGATCCTACATTTTCTCTTTTTCAAAATCTCTCCAACAAAACATTCCTTCCATCCAAAATATCTCATTTTTTCTCATTTATTTTTCATCATGACAAAGGTGCGTGGTAGGAAGAAAGATTTGAATTTGAATGTCTTGGAAATGCTGGATGTAACTAATAAATTCAAATTGTATCACATTCTTGTGAAGCGTCGTTATTAAAACCGTGAACTCGTCCCGCGATTCCAATTCCCAATTAGTTATAAAACCCACATTAATTGCACCCGAGCATTTCGTCTTCTTCACTTTATCCAAAAAAAAACCCCTAAAAACCTCAATATAAAACCCCACAAAACCTCCACTCATTTTCGCGCTTTCCCTTCCCAACCAAAAATAAATAAAAATAAAAAATTCAAACACAGTAGCAGTATTTAGAAGTAGAAGAAGAAAGCAGAAGTTATGGCGTACAGTGGCGGAGCCATGGGTGCGCCAACGGCGGCTGGTCCGGCATCGTCGTCGACGGTGAGGCAATTCAAATTGGACAAAGAGTGCGAACTGAGAATCGAAGTCAGTGACGCCTCGCCTCTCCGTCTCCGCCTCCTCAACGGCACCGCCGAGATTTTCGGCTCCGAGCTCCCACCGGAAATCTGGCTCACCTTCCCTCCCAGACTCAAGTTCGGCGTAAGCTTCCTTCATTCAATTTCTACTTTGCACTCTCTCACTCAAAAACCATTGTTTCTGATTGCTAATTGGTCACTGTTAGGGTTTTCTTTTAAATTCTTTGTTAAAGTCTCTATAAGCTATCAACTTTGTTCTAAGTTAGTAGAAATTACTCAAATTAGGTTCTTGATTGTAAACCTTAGAATCTAATGCAATGTAAGGAGTCATTGATTTGTATACAATAAGAATAGGAGCACAAACTTTTTCAAAATTTTTTATTTGAACTATTGCCTGTGGCTACTAAAAAAAAGTGATACCAGTGGTGGGCCCATCAGGTGAATGCAGTTAGATTACTTGACAACTGGTTCTAACGGGTGGGGTCAGTTGTCTATAGAGTTTACTGGCTTTAGTCGAGTCTAAAGGGCTCTTCTTTAGTATATAGCAAGTTTTCATTTTAATGTTAACATACACGCACCTAGTGGGTTTTGAATTTGCTACTTCACCCTCCAGCAGTCTTACCAAGGGAGGAGGTGCGATTTGAGTTTGAGTTCGTTGGCTTTAAGAATGATTGGAAAAAGGTTTAGTGGTTTGGGGTTTTTCCAATTACAAATTTGATTTGAGAAGTCTTTGATTGTTGGAACCTACATTCTAATGTAGCATTTTTACATGACACGGAATGCTTATGAGTTTGTATATTGCGCGAAATCTTGGCTTTTGAATACATTTTTCTTTTATTGGTGATTGTGTGTCTGTGAATATTTGTTAATTAGTAGTATACGCGATAGGGATAACCCTCCTTTTACTTGAATCTTTTCCCCTTTCAAAGTTGGAGAAATACCAGATGGCTTACAAAGGCTATTGTTTCTTTTGTAGTGAATATGATTCACTTAAATGCAATGGAGTGCATGCTTGAGCTAAGTTATAGAGTTGCTGTTGGTTCCCATAGAATGAATTTCATAAAATGAAGGATTCTTTAATCTATTAGTTAACATGCATGCTTTCTTGTATGTTGTTGAGCCAAACTCGAGTTTATGTGTCAGGTTTTTACTTGGTATGGAGCCACGATTGAAATGGATGGTACTACAGAACTTGTTTATACTGCAGACGAGGTGTGTGCTTGTGCTCTGCTTGTTTTGTTTGATTTTGGTATTCTGATTGTAATTTGGCTTATGTTATTTTCTTTTCAAATAAAATTAATATTGGTAAAGTTTTTTTTTTTAATAAGTAATATTGATAAAATTTCTTGAACTTGAATTACTGATGATAGTGTTGCCATCAATGATTTCTAGACACCCATGGTTAGTTATGTAAATGTTCACGCTATTCTGGAAGGGCGAAGAAATCGTGCAAAAGCATCGCCATCTAATGACTCTGATTCATCTCAGGTATATTTTCTTTGTCATCACTAGCACACCAAAGGTTTATTTAACAAAGAATGAAGAACATGAAAAACGAGATATTACAGATAACTAGTTAACCCTATAGAACAAATTGTGAGGGGGTCCTTTGACCACCTGATATTAGTTCAGTTGTTAAGAATTGTTTCTCCTTTTCTAGTGCATTTCAATCCACTACTACTTCACACACGGAATATGTTAATATGTTGTTATCCTTTTTTGTGATCCAGGGTCCTAGGGTGATTGTTGTGGGACCTACAGATTCTGGCAAGAGTTCCTTATCAAAGATGCTTCTTAGTTGGGCAGCTAAACAGGGTTGGAAACCTACCTATGTGGACTTGGATATTGGACAAGGATCTATTACAATTCCTGGATGCATAGGAGCCACCCCAATTGAAATGCCAATTGATCCAGTGGAAGGAATTCCTCTTGATATGCCCCTTGTCTACTTCTTTGGGCAGACAACTCCTAGGTAATGAATTCTTTGTTTTTTTCTCAATTTCATGGTTATGGCTTCGCCTGTTGATTTGGTCCTTTATTGATTTCCACATAATAAGAAATCTTGCATGGCTAACCTTTGAAGGGACTGTCTAAATTTGATGCTCGCCAGTTTTATGAGATCTATGAAATTTGTTTCTTTACAGTAACAATGTAGATTTGTACAAAGTTCTTGTGAAGGAGCTTGCTAAAATACTGGAGAGACAGTTTGCTGGCAATGCTGAATCTCGAGCTGCAGGAATGGTAATCAATACCATGGGATGGATAGAAGGATTAGGCTATGAGGTATGCTAGTTCAAAAGCTTCTATAGTAAGGAGTTTAGACCACTTAAATTTTGTGAAGCTTTTGGTATTATCAAATATACTTGGAACCTGTTGTTCAATCATCTTCCATGGTTTTTATTTTGATGCAGTTGCTTCTACATGCAATTGATACATTCAATGCCAATGTTGTCTTGGTCTTGGGTCAGGTAGGTGCCTATCTTTTAAGTTTTTGATGTGTTTGCTCTAATGGTCCAAGTGTCAATTGCTAGCATCTTGCTAAAGAATATACACATTCTCTTAGTTTTTCAGAGTATTTCTCTACGTGAACCTGCAAATTTGTAATTGTTTGTGATAGTTCACTGCTCCTTGAGTTAAACACCTTGCCTCTGACTTTGTTCCACAAGTTCAATAGAGATATCCCAACATTAAAACTAATCCATAGACCATGAATCTTTTTCCTTTCTTTTTTTATCTTTTTCCCAGTTTTTTTTTTTGGTTAGTTTTGCCTAAATGTAATTTTGCCTTCAATTTTTTCTTCTATAAACAGTTGTCCCGGTGATTGGCAATCCACTTTTTATTTCCTTTTCAAAATATTTAAGAACATGTAAATGAAAAAAGAAGAAGAGAAAAGAATCAATACATAATGTAGGACTCATGGGCCTCTTGTACAGAATATTACAGTCATTTGAAAAAGGTTATATATATATATATAAATATATATATATATAAAATAAAATAAAACAAAAAAATAACAGTCATTTGAAAAAAAATGGAAATTACGATACTAATCTTATTCTAGTCAAAATTAAATAAAACTAATCCAGAAACTTTCTAACCCAAAGAAATTTAATAGTTAATACTAATACTTACAAAAGTAGCCTATGAAAGGTTTCATAAATATTTTTATATATATAAAATAAAAAAGTCTCATAAAGGGGGACACAAAAACTAGATCACATTTTTTGAATTCTTGGTATTTAATTTTGTTTTTCCTCGATCTCTCTTCTAGCTGCATCACTAAGTATGTTAATATAATTGAATAGAGAGCATAATTCACAAACAATTCCCATGTATTTGTTGGATGATATATGCTCTTCTTGTCTGCTTTTAATGTCAATACTTCTCAAAGCCAGAAACTTTTTCTTTACAAACATCACTTAGTTTAACCTAATTTTGACTGCTTAACTGAGTCCTTAAGTACGGAATTTGTTTATTTTTATTTCCTATAATTGACCAGACCCCTTAGGTTTGGGCTGAGGCTTTATTGTTGTTGCTGTTGTTGTTATTGTTATCTTTGCTCCAAAGCCATTTCTTGAAATAAGTAAATGGTGGTCCCTCCCCCCACCAAAAAAAAAAAAAAAGAAACGGAGTTTTTTTATTTTTTTTATAGTTGACCTCAGACATTGTCCCATGCAGGAAAAACTTTGGAGCATGCTTAGAGACGTCATGAAGAACAAGAAGCCTAATGTTGATGTTGTGAAACTTCAAAAGTCAGGTGGTGTCGTTAACAGGAATGCCAAGTTTCGTCAGAAGGCCAGGAGCTATAGGATAAGGGTAAGCAGCAACTTTTATGGTTACTTAGTAGTGCACTTACTTTTAGTGTGTATATATATGTATATGCATATGTATATGTATATGTATTCTCTTACCCTTATTTTGTCTAACTAAAGGAGGTCTGAATGTGATTTGAACTTAATGTAACTACATATATTTTCCCAGTCTATTCCATTTATTTTTGGATACAGTACATCTTTTAAGGAAATCCCTGGTTTATTCAACTGATTTTTTAGGGATGCAAATATGAGTAAAAATTTATATGTAAACTGAGGAAAATAAAATAAATGAAGGTAGATAAAAAGGATGAATAAAAGAAGAATGGTTCTTTATAATTACTTGGAAACCTAACAAGAGTGGTGATATGCAAGTTTGTTTCCTTAGCCAAAAAAAGGGCTTTTGTTAAACTGCAATTTAAATGTTGATACTTGTTCTTATTTTGTGTAAAAAAAAGAGAGTAGAAAAGAAAGAAAGCTTTGGCCCTGGTGTATGTGCTTGTTAACCCTTTCTCCTCCGTTAAGTTAGTCTATTCATTTTCTGCCGCTTGAAAATACATCTTATCATCTATAAAGGCACATGATCAGTGCCTAGTTACAGTAATATGCTGTCATTTAAACATTGTGTTAATTTTTTCCTCATAATGACAAAGCTAGTCTATTTTTGTACCAGGAATACTTTTACGGCCTTACCAATGATCTCTCTCCACATTCTAATACAGCAAGTTTTAGTGACTTTTTTGTCTATCGAATTGGAGGTGGACCACAGGCCCCACGTTCAGCATTGCCAATTGGGGCTGAGCCAGCTGCAGACCCGACAAGATTAGTACCTGTCAGTATCAACCCGGATTTGCTCCATGTAGTTCTTGCTGTCTCGTTTGCCAAAGAACCTGATGAAATAATTTCAAGGTAACTTAGTAAACTTAGGATTGTCTAATACCTCAAAATCTTAGAATCCACTAAATGGGATACCAGGGAAAGATGCTCAAGTAAGATTTAATCTGGCTGTTACACATTGAAGTTGCAATCTGACCTGGTATTACTATTACCCTAGACATTCTGCATTTGTAGCAAAAAGCTAGCCCTAGGACCTTGCTTTCCAATAATTTGCCATAGATTCCCAAGTATTGATAATGAATTTAAGCTAATACTCTTAGCTTTCTGATTGGGGTATTGTTATATATTTGAAACTGCATGAGTAAGGACCTGCCAAATGTGTGGTATATACATTATTTGGTGTCTGATCTGGGGACATAATTACCTTTGACAATTTAGGTCTCAGGATAATCACTCTCCCTCACACACACCGCTGACTGCTTTTTTTTTGTTGTTGCAGTAATGTTGCTGGCTTTATCTATATCACAGACATTGACATGCAAAGGTTTGAAATTTCGGTTGTGATGGTCGATTTAAAAGTATGTTTGTGGAGGTGATGGTTTTGAATGGTCCTAACTCTTATCTATACATTGCAGGAAGAAAATTATATACCTTGCACCGTCTGCAGGAGATCTTCCAAGCAAATATTTGATAGTGGGAAACCTGACATGGCTTGAAACCTGACTGATTTACAACTAGTAGCCGTAGTTTTTTTTTTTTTTTTGGGAGAGGGGGGTGGGGGGCGCAGGGGGGGTATTATTAGTATGTTACTTTTGCTTTACTGATCAATTGCAAGGGAAACAAAGGGTCCAAATACCTTTTTACTTCTCATTTAGTATCTCCTGAGAGCTTCTTCTAGTTTAGTGATGTACTCTCTTATTGTAACAACTCTCTTTTTTGATAACAAACGCATTGATTAATAGAAACTCTTTATCCATTAAGTTTGATATAAAGCGTACACCATATGCTTCATACATTTTTCTTTCCGCTCTCACTCTCTCTGGGTATAGCAACTCTTTATTCATGAAGTTTGATTCAAATTTAATGTTTTCTAGTGTTTTGGTATTCCAATATTCTCGGGTAGGATTCACTTACACCCTGGCTATGTGTTGTATAAACTGTTCCAGTTCTTGTGGTTAATCGAATTCTCTGGAACCTGATAACCTGATACAAATGTGTAGTGCCAAGGAGAAAGGCCTTCAGAAAAGTGAGAAGAGCAATCACAAGTGCTAATTATTATTGCTTTAAACTCAATTGGCAGCTTGAGGATAATAGTTTTATCCAGTTTGAATCTTTTCACAAAATTTCTGTTGCTTCACACTAATGTAGGATTATTTCAATGTCATGTTTGGATTTGAGGGGATTTAAAGAATAATTATTAGTATAAATTGTTTGATACTGATTTAAAACAAAATATAATTTGAGTTTTGGAATTTTTTTAAAAAAACTGTTTATGATATTAAGAATTTGAGACGATATATTTAGTTATTTTCACCTAAAGTTCAAATCTTTCTTTAAATTTCATCCAAAGGAGAGATAAAAAAGAAATAAAAACAAAAAACAAAAATTGGGGTCCATACACTTTTCAAGTCACGAAAAACCAAGTTCCAAACCATTCTCTTTAAATTCATCTATCCAAATCAATCACAAGATTCACAACTGAGTTCATAGTTCCTACTTCCTACCAATGATGGTTTGTTCTTTTCCCTTTTGTGTTTTTTTATAAAATTGTAGGCACAAACAATAGGGTAGAGATGGTTCTTCCCTACCCTAAAAGGCCTCTAAGCCTTCAACTTTCACTGACAATCATTCAATCAAATGTTTAAAACGTCCCCACTAATTAGCTGGCCTTAGATGCTCTCTATAACTTTCTTTATCCTTTCAACTTGAAACTTAAAAGCACAGTCAATTGCCAAACTCAAAAGAAAAAAAAAAAAAGCGGAGTCAAATGATTGTTTAATTGGACTAAAACAGATGGGATATTCCTTCCTAGTTCCCACGCAAGCCTGTCTAACTCTACTTGACCTCTCTATTTCTCTTTTGTATAATGTAACAATAATAATTAGATTCCTTAACGAAATATATTCTAAAAGTTGGATAGAGTTAGAAAAGTGAAGGTAGGACAGTCAACAAAGACTAGTGAATATGATTGGAGACTCTAGCCTCACGCTGTTGCAAACTAAGAACTATTTTATTGTATTAACATTTTAATTGTTAGAGTTCTAATTCGATCAATAGTGTAATAGTATAACTTGTTAGAGTTTTAATTGTTAGAGAGTGTGTTGTGTGTAATATAACTTGTGCCACCCTCCCTTAAAAGTTACCATGCCTTTTAAGTGGAGTTGTGACGTGCCTTTGTGTTAGAACCCATTTCCCTCTTCCCTGTGTGTGTTTGTTTCTCAAAAAAATAGTGTAATAGTAAAATATAAGAGTTTTGTATAATTAAGACTTCTTGAGTCACATTATCATATTAATATTGTAATTGTTACAGTTATTTGAAACTAATTAGAACTGTTGTTCTCAATAAATAAATAAAAAATGTTTTTTTATTGGAATAAAGCAATCAAATATTATAACCATTTTTTTTAGAACATACTAAACAAATTCAATAATTTTTTTTTTTTGTTTTTTACAAATGCTCTTATTAATTTATTTTATTTTATTAATATATATTCTTAAATATGTGTCATATATATAATTTTCTTTTTCCAAAAAAAAAAAAAAAAATCTCTGCATTATATAGCATAGTGCTATTTTGTCATTTAAACATACATATATATATATATATAAACATAAATGACCTTAATAACTTGTATTATTCTATAAAAAAAAATTTGTAATTAACAATTTAGATGGTAGTGTTATATTCCATTGACCCTTAGATTACCTATCAAGAAAAAAAACGTAAAGATAAAGAAAAATAGAGCTGCATTTAGTACTACGTACAAAACAACCACTTCACCTCTTTATCTTTTAGCGAATCCAAAAAGAACTGTAATCCTTTTCAAATACAAGTTACGTCATTTAAATTACGTATCCGTTTGGATACTGATGATAACTGTGGGGGTAATACGCCCAATAGTATATATCTATGTATATATTGGGTCGGGAGCCTAATCCGAGTACATTAAGTAGTCTGAGGATGGGTAAATTACTGTTATAGGAGTCCGTGTTAGCAAATGAAGAGATGAGATTTGGTCATAAGAGTCCAAGAAGGTGGTCCAAGGATGAATGCCTCCTCGGCTGAGCAAAGCCGAGGATCGACGATGTGGTCTACCATCTAGGGCAACGTTCCAGGAGGTTCTGTTGATAAGGACAAACATCCTAGAAGCACTGGATAGAGGGAAGCCATATAATATCTAAGAGAAAGCTGCTACCACCGCATTAAATACTCTATAGTTAACTCTCTGGCTACATTAATGAGGAAGTGATACCTGAATAGTAATTTTCAGCCTTACAGCTACTCCCCAAAAACTTCAAGAAGGAGCTAATGGGACAATGATCAACACCAACAATCTAATCTACACGTGGAGGGTAGAGATGAAAGAAGAAAGATAGTATAAAATAGAAAGAAGACCCTAAGGAAAGGGGATCAGAGAATTGAAAGAAGAAGACTGTAGTACTAAGAACTGTACTTGTAATCAAATTCAAGAGATATATACAAGAACTGATCTCTTCGGATTGTGCTGATGACGATTTTCTTTAGATAAAACCAGTCTATCTTTACTTTATTGTCATTTGAATCCCTATAATTGTTACCCAACTCATTAGAGCCTAGTTTTCCAACCCACTCTCTACAAATTCATTGTATTGGACTCTTTGGGCCTAGATCCTTTTACCTTTTGGGCTTAGGATCCAAATTGCGTACTTACAACTTTAATGAAATTTTAATTATATAGCGTACATTAACAATTTTGATGACTCACATGAAAAAAAAAAAAAAAAAATTTAACAATGTATAATACAATACATACATATATTGAGTCTTTTTTTTTTTTTTTTTTTTGAGAAAACATATATTGAGTCTTTAGTATAAGTACGGTGTAGTGTATAAATTTTATTATATATAATGAATATTAAATTTTATTTTAAATTATTTTAATTTTTTATGATTGATTTTTTTTTTTTTTTTTTAGAAAGGATTGAAAGTTTTAGTTGATTTAGAGTTTTAAATTTCATAAAACTTAAATAATAGAGTTTTAACTTTTATGTAAAGTTTTACTATTGGTACATTTGGTGATAAAATTTAAAATTTCTTAAAATTTTATTTTTATAATTCATCAATAGATTCAATAATTCTGGAAAATCACAACTTTTAGTATTCAATATTTCTTATATAATATGTGATATGCTAGCTAGAATAATGGTTAAATGATTTAATTAATTAATTTCTTTATTTTCAAAATATTCTTAATAAGTTTTTGACATTAAGTGTTAGTTTATCAGTTTCTATTACGATAACCCGATGGAAGACCTGTCTTTCCCACATAATTTCTTTTAATGCGTTAAGTTGTCCTTTCCGTTGCTAATTATGTTTGATCTTTCTTTCAATTGCTGTAGGGTTCATTTTTATCGTTTTTTATTTTATTTTATTTTTTTATATATCTTTATGTAGTTTTTAAAATTATAGGATTTAGGAATTCATTTCTCTGATTTTAAGTTTATTTTCAAGATTTTTTAGTTAAATTAGGGTCCTATTAGGTTGGCAATCTGTGAAAAAAATATATATTATTTTTCACAATAAATTGTTTGAAAAATGTTACCTAAAAATTAGTAGGATTTGAAACCATTAAAACTTAAAACAAATGGGTTCTCTTTTTATTGAATTTCAGAATTTCATATTTTACGGCACTTGGGAAGATGTAAAAACGTGGACATCTTTCTTTCTTTTTCTTTTTTTTTTTTAAATAAAAAATTATTTAATTTTCCTTCTTAATTAACTCCAACCAATTTTTAGTCAATTCTACTCTACTCCTCTCCACTCTCCCTCCTTTTCTCTCTATCCAAACAGGCCATTAATTTGCAGGGTTTTGTAATAGAAGGCTCCAACAATGTGCACATTGATGGCCTAACCTTTGAGGACAGTCCACAAATGCACATTGCTTTTGAAAGGTCGGAATGGGTGAATTCTACTTCTCTCACTATCCAAGCCCCGCTAAGCATAGCCCTAACACCGATGGAATTCATATCCAACATTCCAAAAACATCATCATATACAACACTAGCATTGGGACCGGTATGAAGCTTCATGGAATCTTTCTTTTTCACATGTACTATCATTGTCCTTTTTTAATTTAAATGCATGAATACTGATCTTCATTTTTACATTTTACATCTATCTTTTGTTGGATAATGATTATATCTACGTTTATATTGAGGATGGGTTAGGAGTACTTTTTGTTTAGGGGCCGAGTTACACAAACACACACACACACATATATATATATATATATATATATATATTCTCTAATATGCTAAAAGTATGTCATAATTATAAACATATTATATCTTTGATGTGTGTGTATATATACTAAATTTTTAGAACTTATTATTTTTAATATTCTTACAAGTTTCATTTTCAATATAAATTACCAAATTATCTACTAAAATGAATAAAACAATTACAATAAATCCAATGAAATTTACACAACTGAACCAAATTTTAGAACAAATTTTACCCAAAAAAAGAAAAAGAAAAAGAAAAAGAAAAGAAGTAATCTGTCTCTATAACCTCTAATTCAATTACTCAATTACACTTTTAAGATGATCATTGGGCTTTTTATTTGTGGTCTCCTATTTTTTAGGCCTAACCTTCAATAATTATATATATATGATGCTGCACGGAATCAGTAGGCTGAATGCTTCGGCTTCGGTGGGCTACTGGTGGTTGCGAAGGCCTACAAAGATGAACACACAATCAAAGGGGACCGGTGTAGACCGGCCAAACACCCTCTGATGGCTAAGTTAGTTTCTTTCTAGAAAAGAGTTTCAACTTTTAGAAGGAAAATCTCATAATACACTTGCCCCATTTTGATTCAAACTGGTCCTTTATATAGAGGACCTTGGAGCGGTTATTGGCTTGGTAACTTCCCCAAGATTTGAGGAAATTCTCTTGAGTCCAGACATAACTTCCCCAACGGCTATAGGAGTTACAACCGTTGATGGAAGTTATGTACTTAAGAGGAATCCATGGCGATGAATTCGGGTTGAGTAACTGTTTCAAGGTTTTGGGATTCGAATCTTCCATACTCTCCAGTGAATTTATACTTGAGAGTTTCTGTCATGTGGTCGTCCATGGACTTCGTCCATGGAAGACTGGTTTTCTGACGGTGTTATGTGAGTCGTCCATGTGCTTTGCCCATGGACGACCCTACTGTTCAGACGTTGTGTGAGTCGTCCATGTGCTATGTACATGGACGATGCTAATGCTCTGACGTTGTGTGAGTCGTCCATGTGCTTTGCCCATGGACGATCCCATTGCTCAGACGATCAACAAAAATACTTGCCTCAAGATCATGGACGATCCATATGGACGACTATGAGTTGTAATTTTTTTACTATCCCATCAATATATATATATCATTTTTAAAGAAAAATTAGTTAACAAGTAGTTCCGTCCATCTTTATAAACATGTGTGTATATATAATTTAGTTTATGCATGCATTTGGATTGGGCATTTGTAGAGTAAATGCTGAGTTTGGCGTTTTGGAGCCCGAGTCCCACACACTGTTCATGGACCAGCAGCCCAGGGAAAAACGCAGCAAGTGTTATACATAGTGTCTTCAGATTTAAAAATTATTTTGCTACAGTATTTTCAATAATAAGTTTTCAATTTTTAGCAAAATAAGCAATATTCAAATAGAGCCTATATATGTGCAATTTAGTTTGTATCTTTTTTGGTGATAAGAACATTAGCATTTCAAGCCTCAAAATGCTCTACATCAGGGAATGCTAAACCCAAGTATTGCAAATTTTTTTGCAATACTGCTACAGTGCAATTCTACCTTTAGAATTGCATTGTAGCATAATTGTAAAACCAGAAACAATATTTTATTCCCTCAATCCTCTCTCATTCTGACTCACTTCCTCTCTTTGTCTCTCACAAGTCACAGCTCCTCCCTCCTCACACCCTCTCTCACATCTCTCTCGTTCAAAGCTTGCACCGGTGCTGGGTTTTGGATTTTAGAGGTTGGATCAGCGTGGATCAGCGAGCTGGGTTTGGATCGGTGGGCTGGGATCAGTTGATGGTGGGTTTGGATCAATTGATCGGTGGGTTTGAAACGATGGATCTGTTGATCAGTGGGTGGATCGGTTGGGTTGATCATCGGTAGCTCCGATGGTGGCTCCGGTGATGATTTTTTTTGAATGGGTTTGCTCTGGTGGCGTTGCTTTAGTTTTGGTTTGGTTTTGGTTTTGGTTTTGGTTTCTATTTTCTCATCTAGCCTCTCTCACTCTCTGACTCGCTGTTGGTCGAAGCAAGGTCCGATGAAGGCGTGGCAGTGATGGCGTTTGCTGATCGGTGACGGCGTTTCTCACGGCGGTGATGGCGTTTTTGTAGGTATTTTCGACAGCTTGGGTTTCAAATCGGCGGCATGAGTTTCTGATTGGTGGTTTGGGTTTGCTGATCGGTGGCTTGGGTGGTGGGTGTGGTGGCCGTTGTTGGCTCCAACTGGTTTGATGGTTTGTGTGTGTATGACTCTGTTGATGGTTTAATGGTTTGTGTTTGTGTGTGTGTGGCTTTGTTGATGGTTTGATGGTTTGTGTTGTGTGTGTGTGAGGCTCTGTGTGTGTGGTGATGGGTTTGGATAGGTTGATCGGTGAATCATGGGTCTGTGTGTGTGTGTGTGGCTTTGTGTGTTGAACCGATGCTAGAGGTTGAGGGAGAAAGAAAGGAAAAAAAAAATGATTGTTGGAAAGCCCAGGAAAATGTGACGAATCATGCCAAGTCTAAAAAAAAGTGACAAATGGAAAGAAATAATAAAGAAAGATTAAAAAATAATATTTTAATAAAAATAGAGTTTTGGGATGCTGGAGGTATTGTAAAATGGTATGGTATGGTATAATGATAAAGTGGCTTTTTGGAATGGTAAAATAGAGTAGAATTGAAAATTTTCAATGCTAATGCTCTAAGGTTTCATGACTAGTATAACTAATAATCAATGCAGGTGATGATTGTATTTCGATTGGTGATGGTTCGTCACACATCAACATCAGCAATATTGATTGTGGGCCAGGTCATGGAATAAGGTTAAAAAATTCTTGTGCTTTTATTTAATTTATTTGTTTTTTCAATATATGTTCTTCTTTTCTTTTTCTTTTTTGAGGAAGAGGTAAGCAAGTTTTATTAACTTAAATCACATTGGAATACATCATCCAAGTCTATAAGTAGCTCTTCTACCCAAATATCAGTATCTGCAGTTAGAACTGCTCTTCTAGCCAAGGCATGGGCCAAGGAATTGCCCACCCTACGAATATGCTTAAATTGACAGCTTACTAAAGACAAACTAAGACCCCAAATCTCCTCAATAATATGCCCAAACATAGTATGGCACGCTTTAGCTGAGTTAATAGCTGTTATAACCCGTAAGCTGTCACCTTCAAAGATAACGTAAAAAAGACTGAGCTCCGTCGCTAACTTCATTGCTCGACTCGCTGCTAAAGCTTCTGCATGCTCGACGGACTGGGGCAGTAGGATCTTCTAACTTAGAGCACCAATAACTTCACACGAACAGTCCCTGAAGACCACTCCTATCCCGGTGAAATTATTTTCCTCAAACAAGGCGGCATCGAAGTTTGCTTTATAAAAACCCACTGGGGGCGGTGACCATCGAACTCGAGGAGTCCGTGGCACTGAGCGTGGGTCCTGTTCATGAGCGTCGAAGAACTCCACCACCAGCTCCTTTGCTCTGTTCCCGATCTCATGGAGAGGCCATGACGGCTGGTTCTCTCTAATTCTATTTCTTATCTCCTATAAACTCCATGCAATGGTGGAGAATAACGCCACTATGAATGCTGGCCCTTGCTCCATTACAGCCTCAACAATATCCATGATTGATCTGAAATTCCTCTGATACAACTTCGCAAAACAGAGCACCGATTTCCATACTGCCTTAGCATGATTGCACAGCCACAAAGCATGCATTATTGTTTCTTGGTGCTCATTACAGAGGGAACACGTCTCGTCTACCTTGATTTGCAGTCGAACTAAGTTTTTCCTTGAGAGCAGGGAGTCCTTGACTGCTCTCCATATAAAGTGTCTAATTTTTGGAGGAACTTTTATCTTCCAAATACCATTCCATAACTTCTTTGACGTCCCATCAGATGAAGAAGGAGACAAGTTGAGGGCCTCGTTTGCAAGCATTTGGTAAGCCGATTTCACCGGGTAACTTCCATCAGGTGACCAAGGCCACACTAGGCAATCCTCATGGCACAAACTACTCACGTAGATTCTTTTGATCACCTCCGCTTCCCAGGGATAAAAGAGAGTCTCCAACAGCTCAACATTCCACATCTTGGTATTTGGGTAAAAAAGATTACAAACTTTATCCAAACCTCCCCCTAGTTTTGGTGATATCACCTTTCTTCCACCAAGTTCGGGTAGCCAGTTATGGTCCCAAATACTTATAGAACGACCATCCTCAATTCTCCAAACCGCCCCCTTTTGGATCACCTCCCTGGACTGCAAAATGCTCCGCCATGCATAGGAGCATTTTGAAGAGACGGAAGCCTCCATGATGTTCCCCTCCGGAAAATATTATGAGCTGAAAAACTTATACAGCAGAGTGTCCCTTTTATGGTGCAACCTCCAGACCTGCTTGGCAAGCATAGCCTTATTAAAATTTTGGATGTTGCAAAAACCCATTCCTCCCACTGATTTAGAGCTGCATAGTGTACTCCATTTCACCCAATGGATCTTCTTCGCCCCTCCTTGCCCCCACCAAAATTTTCTGATCATTGCTTCAATGTCTTTGCATAAGCTTACCGGAAGCTTGAAAACACTCATTGTGTAGGCTGGAATAGATTGGATTACCGCCTTGATCATGATTTCTTTCCCGGCTTGGGATAGCAATTTCTCCTTCCATCCTTGCATTTTTGACCAAATGCGTTCTTTAATCTGTGTGAAGCAAGCTTTCTTGTTTCGACCGACAAAGGATGGTAGACCCAAATACTTCTCATAGTGCTAGATTGCCGGAATGCCCAGTGACACCTTTATTTCTTCTTGGATTGCTTCATCCGTGTTCTTGCTGAAAAAGAGAGTAGTCTTGCTCTTATTTACCACTTGGTCCGATGTCACTTCATAAGTGGTTAGAAGCTCTTTTATTTTATCACACTCTTCCAGAGTAGACCTGCAAAGTAGTAAGCAATCATCATCCGGACCAGGAGCTTTTAAAGGCACCATATCCTTTATTGCAATCTCCACTTCCTCTGCTCTGTAAGTGGCTGTAAGTTTTGAGTTCATCTCCCCTGTGACCACTTCCTGGACCCCATCTAAAATGCTCTCCAGGTTATGGGGATTAGATGAATTAAATAAATCTGTATAATAGTCAATGAGCATTTTAGAGACTATTCCCTCCTTCGTTTGCCATACTCCGTCATTGTCCTTCAGCCCCTTGATGAAATTTTGTCGCTTCCTTTGTGTGGCTGTCCCATGAAAAAATTTGGTATTCTTGTCACCGTATTTAATCCATTGGACTCTAGATCTTTGATGCCACATTTGTTCTTCTTATTGTTATATACTTATTTAATTTTTATATATTTTCCTTATTCCTTTCTTCAGCATTGGAAGTCTGGGTAAGGATGGAAAGCATGAAACAGTAGAGTTTGTTCATGTCAAGGATGTCTCTTTCACGGGAACCACAAATGGAGCTAGAATAAAGACATGGCAGGTAATATATGATCATTACGGATAGAAGTATTATTTAAGTCATAAAAAAAATATTAATGTTAAAAATATTTTTTACTATTGTTTGATGTGGTAAGTTATAATTAGAGTAAACAATCATTTTTATAATACCTTACAATGAACTCAACTTTTTATTACCATTAATCATTCATTATTAATAATTATGAACAAATTGTAAAAAAATAAATTAAAATTTGGACTTATGATTATTTGAGTTATAATAAAAAGATTAATGTTAAAAACATTTAAAATATTTCATAATTTTGTACTATTGTTTGATGTGGTATAAGTCATAATTAGAGTAATTTTTATTTTATTTTATATGAGTCTACAATTAACACAACTTTTTATTACCATCAATCATAATATGCTATATTAATAATTGTGAACAAATTGTAAAAAATAAATAAATAAACATTTTTGGATTTATTGTAACAAAAATAATGTTTATTTATTTGTTATAATAATCAATATTATAGTTTTCATATTTGTTGCGCTTTTATGCTCAGGGAGGGAAAGGATATGCAAGAAATATAACTTTTGAGCATATCACATCTATTGGTTCAGCTCGTCCTATCATCATTGATCAATATTACTGTGACCACAAGGTTCACAAGCACTGTGGAAATCAAGTAACCCTCTTACTTTTCTTTAGTATTCAATTTTGGTGATACTTAGAATTAGTCTTTTACAAAAGATTGAATGAGAAATTAAAGTTCAAATCAAAATGTAAATCTCATAGTGAGAAAATTAATGTATGTTTTTTTTTTTTTAATTTAATTTTCAGATATCCGCGGTTCATGTTAGTAATATTGTGTACGATCAAATATATGGGACATCAGATAAAGAAATTGCAGTGTGATTTTCATGTAGCAAGTCAGTTCCATGCTACAACATTATAATGAGGAACATTAGTTTACACTCGACTGAAGATGGAACCCAGACTTCATCTATATGCCAGAATGTTAGAGGACTTAGAAATGGTGATATAATTCCAGATGTACCTTGCCTCAATGAAGCTGAGAATTTTACCAATAGTGAGTTAAAAATAGGTCAAATTAACACACATGTACACTATAATGAATTTGCCCATGAAAGTGTATTGGGCATTGTATATACTTTTTTCTAGACTTAGTCATTTATATATAAACTTGAGGAATCATTTTCTTTATTCATTATTGGATTGACTTGTTAATGTTATTATTTGATGCAGTTATGTATATATGAGGTCAATGTTATTTATTTTTTATTTTCAAGTTTCAATAATCATATTATAAATTTGATTCCATCTCTTATGGCATGCAAATGCAATGTATATGAATTCATATGTGACTAAAAAAAAGAGTTGGGAATTAAATTAGTAGTTTTTTTTTTTTAATTGCTGAGAAAATAATGGTTATTTAATGGTACATATCTGGGGTGGCTTTCATCTGTTGAAATGTTATATCAGCCGCAAATAAGGGCAGCCTTTTGAAAGTTATAAATGTCAATGACACATCAATTTGGGCGGCTGTAATCTAACTATTAATTTTTTTTTGGTCAGAACTAACTATTAATTTGATACCTTGAAATAAGTCCACGTCATGTTTTATTTGATATTGACTTACTATCACTTCAACCATTGTTCTTTTCTTTTTTTTTGCTGAATACTTCAACCATTGTTCATACCTTTTTTTTTTTCCGTTGAGAAATACCCTAATTTATGATCATGATCATACTTGAGCCAAAATCCAAGTGGAATTTTAATTTTAACAATTTAATTATTTATTTTTGAGAATCAAGTGGCATTTTAATTTGGTAATTAACTAGTTTGGCATAATGTTCTCTACTGGGTTCTTGACTTCTTTGCTGTACCATGCTTAAGAGCATCCGCAGTGGCCCAAGGTAAATGGTATATGTTGAGCAATTTACAATTCAAAGCAAAAAATAAGCCAACATCAAGTCTTGTACATGTTTTGTATCCTAAAAAAAAGTAGAATTGTGCTACAGTACTATCGCAAATTTATGATGGTACTGTAACATAATTGTAAAAAGAAGTAATATTTTTTTATTCAATCCTCTATCCTCACACTCTCTCTCACGTCTCAATCTCTGTCTCTCTCTCCGTGCTGGCTTTTGCTTATGTTTTGAAATATATTATTTTAATGTGTTGTATTGTAAAATAAAAGTTGGGATGTTGGAAATATTGTAAAATAGTATAGTATAATTGATAAAGTAGTTTTTTGAGATGGTAAAATAGAATATGATAGCATTCACCATTGTGGATGCTCTTAAGAGTCTCATTTTTGTTTAGTATTGGGTTAGAGAATAAAGGGAACTTTCTATAGAGCATTTTTCATTTCTATCAGATTTTCTTTTGAATTTTTTATAACATGAGTATTATATCAAAGTAATTGATCTGACTCTAGTGGTAAGGATTTTATATGAGATGAGAATCTAGGACATTGCCAAAATGAAAATGACCAAAAAGTTCGAAATTAAACTATAGTCAAATGACTTTCATACAGGTATAGGATATATTTCTTAATATAAAAGTATGTTTATTTTTTTTTTTTATATATGGTTTGGAAAAATGATCATTTAGGAAGGGAAGGATAATCTTGAAACGATAAAGGATCACCTTAGTGTCTAGTAGTACCACACCACCCCAAAAAAAAGTGTTTTAATCTTTACTTTTAAAGACAATTTCTATTCATGCTTTTAAGGCTAAATTTGAAATTTGGAGTTTTTAAGAAAAAAATTCTACAATTTATTGTTCATTTTTAAAAAATCTAAGGGCCGTTTGATATGGTAGTTTAAGTAATACTTTTCAGTTTTTAAACAATATTACATGTATTTTTACACATTTTTTTATCCACGCGTATTTTCAAAAAATACAAACAACATTACTAGAAAAACGTTACCAAACGGCTCCTAGGATTCTAAATTACCATTCTCTATAATTTTCAATCAATTAAAATGCTAAAGAGATATATATTGCAAAAATTCTACTTCTAAAGGCGCAATACTAGAAAAGTGCTTTAAGAGCCTTCTTAAAGTTTTTTTAAAGTAGAAATTGCCAAACATTTATCAGTTCCACTATGGCTAAAGCTAACATTTGAAGTTTTTTTTTTTTTTTTTAAAAGGCTTTACAATTCAATGTGTTATAAATTCAAAACTTTAAAACACCGTTTATTGTAATTTGCCAAACATTTAAAATGTTGAAAAAACTTTCTAATCTGCAGTTGGACTTCTAAATGCCATATTTAAGCATGTTTTAGCATTAAGGCATTAAAAGTGAGCTCCAGCCAAACTTGTCAAATTGTAAAATTGTAAAAAAATTTACAATTGTGCTACAGTACCATCTTAAATGTAAGATGGTACTGTAGCTTAATTCTAAAAATAAATATTATTTTTAATTCAGCACTCTCTCTTCACTCTCTCTCAGCACTCTCACTTTAGCTCTCTCTCCGTGTGACTATGTACTTGCTCTCTCTCTCTCGTTCAAGACTTGCCACCAGAGCTGCTTGGGTCGTTTTGCATGGAGTTCATCATGGGGCGTGTGGCTAGTCGTGCGTGGAGATCTGTGTGGCGAGGTGGGTTTTGATTTTGGGTGGGTTCAGATGGGGTTTTGATCGGCGGAAGGAGATTGGGTGGGTTCCGATGGAGTTTTGATCGGCGTGGGTTCTGTGGAGATCGGAGTTTTGATCGGCGTATATGGAGATTGGGTTTTGATTGTGTGGGTTTCGTTCCGATGGAGTTTTGATAGAGTGGATTTTTTCGGTGGGCATGGTGGTGGTGATTGGTGGTTTGTTGGGGTTCGGCGGTAGTGGCGTGGGTCTGGTTTTTTAACGTGGGTTGCTGTGTGTGTGTGTGTGTGTTTTTTTTTGGTGGTGTTGATGGTCGGAGAGGGTGATGTTGATGGTCTGGGTTTTTTTTTTTTTGGTGTTGACGGTAGATTATGGGTTGGTGGTGGTGGTGTCAGGTGTGTGTAGTGCAGCGGTGGTGGTGATTGTGGTTCTTGAATAGAAAGAAAGAGAGAGAATAAATAATGGGTTGTATTGTAAATGATGGTGAATGTGGGATATATTATTTTATTGTGTTGAAATATTATTTTAATGAGTAGAATAGGAAAATAAAAGTTGGAATGCTGGAAGTATTGTAAAATTGTATTGTATAATTGATAAAGTAGCTTTTTAGAATGGTAAAATAGGATGAGATAGCAAAACCAGTTGGAGATGCTTTAAAGTTCTATATCGCAAAAGCTCTAGTGCTCTACCATGTACTAAAGCTCAATTGTTAAAGTTTTACTTCCTTCAACAATTCCAAATAGGCACTAAAAGACTAAAAGTATACTTATATAATTATTTACAAATTATATTTAAAAAAAAAAACATAGATAAGACTAGAAGAGAAGAATCCCCTTAAAGAGAGGGGGTGGACCATGGACCTAGTGAGGAAAGATGAGAGAGAATTTTTTTAAATGGTTTGGTTGTGTGTATAGGAGAGCCATTAATACACCAATAGGTAAGAAATAATGAGTTTATTCAAGTCAATGGAACAAAATAGATATAAGAAGATATAATATAAGGATAAAACTTAGGTACAGTACTTTCTGTGTTGTTCCTTAAGTTCTCCTCTTAAGATTTAGTTATGTGGCTACTTAACTAAAAAATACACTTCCATCTCATAATATAATAGCAAAAAATAATAATGCACCTCAAGTAGGTGTACATATCTTCTAAAAAAAGAAAGTAGGTGTACATATGGGAAGTTGTGATTTATAGAGAATAAAATGGTATATAGCCTATAGAGGGTGAGACAAAAGATTTGAACTCAAAAGAAAATATGATTCTGGATATAATAGAATGGTGTAAAAGTATTCACATGATTGACCCTATTAATTTGTTAGCCTCAAAAGAGAATACAAACTCGATTGTTATTGTTAATGTAAATATAAATATAAATTAGATAAGGGTCTTGTTGCCCTTAGCGCATTTATTAATGGATCATTTTATGAAATTTCTATTACTACTTTAGTGAGAAATATATAAAACTATAAAATTTACCTTTTTTTTTCTTCTTAAAAAGTTTTGAAAGTTATTTTCTAAACTAATATTTTTAGAGTATTGTTAACTTTAATAAAATTAGTTTTATTTTTCTCTCTTGTGATACGTGAACATGTCCCCTTATCCCTCATTTTTGTACTGAGAAGTTACACGCTTTTCCTCTTCCACGAGGAAGAAATTTGAAATTTTTTGGAGGTTTAATATTCCAGAATAGGAACGACATAATCAAAATCTATGACTTAAACTAATCAATCTTTTCTCGAGTATGACTTTAGTGCAAAGACCATGTTTAAATAACAACATGGTACTTTCCACAGTCTTAGGAAATTCCCAAAGAAAATACTTAGAACCTTTATGTTTTTTTTTTAAATTTTATTTATAAGTTGATAATTACAACAGTAGAAAAGGAGGAGTTGCTATTAGATTCTTAACAAAATTACACATTCCAACCTATTAAAATTTTTTCAAAAATAACTAATGTATTTGTCAAATGCATCCTAATCCTAAACCAGTGCTATTTCTAAACGGTTTCTCATATTATTGCAGTTGTCATGGTTTCTTCGCAATTCACATTAATTATTAGAATTAGCACGTAAAAAGTTAGGGCTTACAAAAAACACCATAAGAGCATAAAATTAAATGTTAAAACTAGTTGTGTTTTTGAGATTTTTATATATTAGTCAAATAAACCAAATAATAAACTAAGTGAAACAGGCAAATACTCTTAACTTCGAAAGTGTTTTGTCATCTACATTAAAAAAAAGAAATAAAAGCAATGCTTTAATTTTATTTTAAATATATTTGAAAAAGAAATGCTTTTATTTTAAAAAAGAAACCTTTGAAAGTGACGTTTGAAATAAGTTTCAAAGACCACTAAAAACATTATTTCTTGATAGGATTAATTAGTTTATTTTATAGTTTTAGTATAGTTTTATTATGATCATCTTCAAACAAGATTGTCATGACCAATTCTCATAATATCTCTTTGTATAAAAAAAAAAAAAAAAAACCCATTAATTCCAAGTTACCTCTAATCAATCAAAACATTAAACAGATAAAAAAAAAACCTTTTCACCTCCTCTAAAAACTAATTACTTCATATAGCACTTCACAATACTTAATGGGAGTATCAATTGAAATTATTTAGATGTAAGGACCAAAGGTTTTAGAAAAAAAAAAAAAAAAAACCAAAAGTGCCTGCAAAAAACAAAAACATTTCACTTTCAGTTCTTTCACTTAACACTTTATTTAGGATCATCTACCCCTCTTGTTAATTTGTTAATTGAATATATAAGAACAAACACAAAGCACGGTTCATGCAGCAAAGTTAAAACTTAAAACTTGGCTTTTGTCCTCTTATTATTGGAGCTTCCTAAAAATATTAATAATACAACTCTATCTCTATCTAATAATTATCTTCTTTTTTTGTTTTTAATAAAAAAATGAAGTTTAAGTACGTTAAAGTGATGAAGTGGCATATAATCACTGGTTTTATAGGAATCCAAATCTGTACAAGGTGACCTTCCAAAAAAAAAAATCTGTACAAGGTGTAAAATATCATACCCTATATTAAAAGAAACAATTTATTGAAGTACTACTTTGGATTTGATGACTTGGGAATATGCCAAAGGTTACTGTTGTCAAAGACAGTGACATCTCTCTATCTCTCTCTATCTCTCTCTTGCCCAAACTGCCCGTTTTCCATGTTCCAAACTGCCCAAACTGACCGGTGTTGGAACTCTTTCCCTCTATCTCAAGCACCCTCCTTTACCAGTTTCCATGCCTTCTTTTCTCTCTCTTCTGTGAAGACCCTTTTTTGAGTTTTGACTAAATTTTACAACTGGGTCTTGGTTGGTTATTTCAGTTATAACCTGTATCTGATATTTGTCACATTGTTTTGTGAGTGTTCCTTTGGTTTATGTAGGCATTTTTGGTGGGGTTGAGTGATTTGAAATGAGGTTGTTTGAGATGGGTTTTGCATGTGGATTTGATATTTGAAATCTTTTTTTGGTGTTGGGGTATGAGAGTTTGATTATATAAATATTTTTTTGAAGATGGCTTTGCAGCCTAGTGAAATTAAAGAGGAGGTGGCTTTGGATGTGGGCAAGTCAAAGGGAAAGAATAAGAAAGATGGGGGAGAGGTAGCTGAGTCTGGGTGTTGGAGTAGCACTTTCAAGTTCTTTGGCAGCTTATTGTCTTCAAAATCAAAAGTTGATAGCTCCTTGAGTGGCCCTACTGCTCATTCTGGTAATCCCATGTTTCCTTAATTTGTTTTAGTTGGTATATATATACACACAAAATTTCTCTTTGATGAATATTGCTTCAGGGTTGAAAATAATTTTTTTTTTTATTTGCTTTGCTTATTTTGATAGATCAAGTTAAGATGCATGATAAGTTCTTCTGGATGTTGTGGAAATATTGGCTCTTCAGAGCTCTTTGGATCTAAAGATTTATTAATAAAAAACTAAAGCTCCTAAAAACATGTATTTTTCAACTTGTCCATGATTTGCATATTTCTGTTTTTTTATTCATCAATATTTGGGTGTGGGGGGATTCGAACCTGGATGTTTCCAAAGGAAACACCGGGAGGTGCCAGTTGAGCTACAAGGTCTTGGCAAGATTTGCTTATTTCTATGTGATTGAAAACTATACAATTTTAATAAAAGTATGTTGTTTCATCGGCAATGGTATTTGAAACAATTAGGCCATATCATGTAAAAATTATTCATTTTTATGTTTTTCTTTTTGTTTGTCCTTTTGACAATTATATTTGTTTGGTCAAGCAACTGCATTATATTGTGATCAACAACTAGTTAGGCGCATATTTAACTTTCTCTGATTTGGTTGCTTGATTGCAATTGGTTGATCTACCAGTTCCAAATTGATGAAGCAATTAACTTGCATGATGTCAGTCCTATGCTGGTATTATATCACATAGCATACATTATGAGTTTCCCAGAAATTGGTGCAGCAAATTCTAAATCCTGATCATTCATTGAAGTGCATTTGTCCTTTTCTAAATCAGTGGGGAGCAATTTTGTGAATGAGAAAAGCAGAGACCATCCAGTTGCTTCAGTAGGGTCCTCTACAACAACTAGCAATACAGATGGCACTTTTTCTATTTCCAAATTCAGTTCTACATCAACGTCGAAATTAAGTATTTCTTCAACATTAAAATTCAGTGAGGAACTTAAGGTTTCTTCTCAACTTCGGAAGTTCACATTCAATGAGCTAAAGTTGGCCACAAGGAACTTCAGACCTGATAGTATTCTTGGTGAAGGTGGGTTTGGTTGCGTCTTCAAAGGTTGGATTGAGGAGAATGGCACTGGTCCTGCAAAACCTGGTACTGGACTTACGGTTGCAGTCAAGACTCTCAACCATGATGGACATCAGGGTCATAAAGAATGGCTTGTATAGACCCTCTCACATCCATTATTTGTTTCTCTCACTATTTACATATTTGTTTTGCTAAATGGTAGATGGTAGATTACATACAAGAATATTATTTCTTTCATCTCCATTATAACTTTAATTTTTTTGTGTTGCAGGCTGAAATTGATTTGCTTGGTGACCTCATCCATCCTAATTTGGTTAAATTGATTGGTTTCTCCATTGAAGATGATCAAAGGTTGCTAGTTTATGAGTTTCTGCCTCGGGGAAGTTTGGAGAACCATCTTTTCAGAAGTATGGGACAAATACTTTATTTTCTTTAAGAAGTCTTTCTGCATCTTGGATATCTTTGGTTGATCTTAAACTAATCCATTGTGAAAATAAAAAAAATCTAGAAGTAGTTGACATGAACAATGAATCGGACATACGGATTCAATTGGAAGTTTGCTTGGAGAAATACCTTGTGTTGTAGTTAAATTTAGTCTTCAGTGGCAGCACTTTGTGATGTAATTTAGTTTTAATTACAAACACAAGTGTGTGATTAAATTTTGGGTGATCATACATTAAAGTATAATACTTGTCTGAGACAAACCAAGTTAAGAACCTCCAATTGCATATTAAATACATGTATAATGTGTGATCAAATGAAAGAAATGCTTAGTTTGAAGGTTTTGTGACTATACTAGTAAAAAAGAAGTAATATTGGTAGAAATATATATCTCTTACAACAATTATATGTATGGAACAGTCATCCTTAGATTAAAAAGAAAAACCAGTTGAAGGTCCAACATGTCCACTTACTGCTCTGACCCTGTTGAAAAGATCCTGTACTGAGATTTATTATAGGTTTCTTTTGTTTTGATCTTATATTAGCCCAAAATCTTTATTATTTGCATAAACAATTACTAAAGGAGGGCAATGAATTGGCTATCTAGAATTTTCTCACTTTGTGAACATGGACACTCTCGGTTATGGCTAGAGTGATACTGGCAATTGTTATTGAATTTGTTTGTGCTGCCATTGAGATCTTGTACATGCTGATACATTGCATTCATCTTGTAATATATATTTGCTCTTGGGAATTTTTATTTGTATTCCTGATGTTTAATGTAATCCTGCAACAACCATGTTAAATTCTGCAGGGTCCCTGCCTCTTCCTTGGTCTATCAGGATGAAAATTGCACTTGGTGCTGCAAAAGGCCTTACCTTTCTTCATGAAGAGGCTCAAAGACCAATCATATACCGTGATTTCAAAACTTCTAATATTTTATTAGATACGGTATGTGACTAAAATTATGAAATATCATTTTACTCCCTATTGCTATTTTATTCTAAAATATAAAAAATTTATATTTAGGATTACAATGCCAAGCTCTCAGATTTTGGGCTTGCCAAAGATGGTCCAGAGGGAGACAAAACTCATGTATCAACACGAGTTATGGGAACATATGGCTATGCAGCCCCAGAATATGTCTTGACTGGTGAGTGTGATTAAAGTTAGTGGCATGATAATTGTTGGTCCTATTGTTTCCTATACTGCAACTACCAGTTGATGTTGTTCAGTGAGTGCAATGCATGTCTCTAATATGAAGGTCAATAGATATATATGAAATGTTTTTTTGTTTTATATTTCTTTTTTCCAGTCTTTCAGAAAAATCATAATAAGTAAATGTTTTGTCAAGCTATTCTATTTGACTATTTTTTTATAATACAAGGACTTGATCCAATTGCAAGAAAAAGGGAGGGAAGAGAAAGAAAGAGGAGGGCGGGCGTCACTAAATCAATTCAAGATGAAGGTCCTTGGTATATGTTGTTTGTTGATATAGTTTTAGTGGATGAAACTAGATGTGATGATAAAGTCAAGTTAATAATTTGAAGGGATGCTTTAGAATCAAAAGCCTTTTGGCTATGTAGGACTAAACAGAGACAGTGTACATGGAATGTACGTTTAGTAAAAGTAAAAAAAAAAAAGATGAAGGGGTTGTAAGTCTTGCTATCTTGGATAAATAATTCATAAGGATGAAGGATTGAAGAGGATGTGAATCATAGGATAAGAGTAGGGTGGATGAAGTGAAGAAGCACGTTATGAATATTGTATGATCATGGAATACCTATTCAATTTAAGGGAAAAATCCTATAAGACTATTATAAAACCAGCAATGTTCTATGGTACTGAATGTTGGACTATTAAGAAGTAACATGTTCATAAAATTAGTGTCAAAATGAGAATGTTGAGATGCATAAATGGAAATACAATAAAATATAGGATTCAAAATAAGGAAATTATTCTCTTCATGATGGGGGTGATCCCTGTTGATGGAAAGATGAAGGAGCGTCACTTGAAATAGTTTGGTCATGCATAGAGAAGATCGATTAATGCATTAGTGAAGAGAGCGAGTTGTTTCAAGTCAAGGGAACTAAACAAAACGTAGGGGAAGACCTAAAATAACATGAGTAGTAGTAAAAAATGATGCATCAATTAAGGAGGTGACAAAGAGAATGATTTTGGATAGGATAAAATGATGGAAAGAATACATGTGGCCGATCTCAATAAGCCTGTTGAGGAGTCATAGCCAACCTGAAGTTTTAGGACTAAGGTCTGGTTGTCATAGGTATAGGGCTGCAAACACTTAAAAGTATTGTATATGGAAATATTGTAGTATAAGTAGCTGTGGGTTCTCAGACTTGTGTACCAGTGAGTGTTTCATTTCAGGGGGATCTTTGGCTCCGAATGATAGTCTGGAGCATGTGAGATTATGTTATATATAAAGGTAGAAAGCAGGATTAGCTTAGGAACAAAAAATGGGAAAAGGGGTCTTGTTAATGAGGATAAAAGAGGTGGGTGAAACTTCCGTGAACTTTGGTAGTTACAGTAATAACCACAAGCAAATACTAGTGGAGGAGGTGGCATGGTGGCTGGGATGGCACAAATCTTTTGAAGCAAGCAGAATTTCTGTTTATGTATTCTTCTTCATTAAACTAACATATTTTTTTCTTATGTCAAGAGTTCATTACACTGGTACAACACTTGAAAGAATTGTTCTCTTTCACAAAAGGCCTGTTGATTTATAATATATGGCGAGGGGTGCAGTTTTTGAAGGAATTACCTATAGAAGCAGTTCAATTTTTTAGGGTTGCTTTACTTTTTCTTTTGCTAAGCAAGGGTTAATTTACTTAAGTAAATCTAACTGTTATTGCCTTTCAACTTTAATACCAATCTAAAACCTTGTATGAGTTGTAGATTCTCCTTAAAAATATGACCTGATGATGCTTAAATCTAACATGATTATTGGTTTAGGACATCTGTCATCAAAGAGTGATGTGTACAGTTTTGGAGTTGTCCTACTTGAATTATTGACTGGCAGAAGATCCATGGACAAAAAAAGACCAAATGGGGAGCAAAGCCTTGTTGGATGGGCAAGACCGCTTCTTGTAGACAAGAAGAAGTTGTATCAGCTAATAGATCCTCGCCTTGAAGGTCACTTCTCGATCAAAGGTGCAGAGAAAGCTGCCCAGCTTGCTGTCCGGTGCCTTGGCCGAGACCCTAAAGCCAGACCTAAGATGAGTGAGGTTGTTGAAGCCCTAAAGCCTCTGCCAAACCTCAAGGATATGGCCAGCTCTTCATCTTTCTTCCAGACCATGCAAGCTGATCGTGCCCGGTCAAACTCAAATGCTGTACATGGAAATGGATTGCAGGCAGCATCTAGACCAAGGAATGGACAACCAATGAGGAACTTATCAATTATAAATGGTCCTCGTGCTTCTCCAAACCCTCATTCTCTCCAGTCTCCAAAACCAAATGGAAGAGAATCATAGAATTAGTCTGTCTTTTGTATGTTATATATCATTGAAAGAGGTTTTTTTTTTTTTTTTTTTGGCACGTCTGTTGTATCTTGTATATGTTGGATTTGTAATTTAGTCAAGCATGGAACTGTATTCTTTCTATAAGCCTACTGCAATCAAAATGAGCAAGAGAAATGATAGAAAAATGGTTTCAAATTGGGATTGACAATGCATAATTAGTTGCCAAATAATGTTGGAAAAATTACATTTTGATCCAATAGTTTAGGGGTGTAACAAATTAAACAATGTGGTTTAAAGTGACAAATTAAATTTCATTCCATTTAAGCCGAACTGGTGTCATGATTTTAATATTGGTAGAGAGTTCAATTTGTAACCTTCTCATTCGCAACCTCAGGTTTAATGTTACCTTTACAATTATAAGGTTTACACCCCTATATTTTTAAAAATGTAATTTTCCCAATATTTTTTGTTCTTGATTGTAAACAATTCCATGATGATCCTGATTGTCTGTAAAAATCTAAAGGCTCTCAATTGGGCTGCTTCAATGTGGACTTCAATTTGCAATACCAAATGAAGCCTAAGATGATAAACGAATCCTTTGTCAAAACAGGCTTTGTATGTATGTTTTAAAGGGAAAACTAGTTTTGAAGAATGCTCTTTGTTATGATACCTTCAGAGTGCAATGCAACAAATATGAAAAGCAAAATTTCCATTTTTGTGTTGTATTTTGTTGTTGGGAGGTCACCTTCTAGGAAATTTCTTGGTGCGTGACTTTCAATTATATCTAAATATCAATGCCAAAATCATTTGTGAATATTTTAGTAGCATCACAACAATAATGGAGCACCAGCAGGCTACCCACTCTATCCATTTTGAGGTAGTTTGTTTTGTATCACAATCACCATGATTTAAGCACTGACCAACAAAAGACTTTTTCTTTCTGATGGGTTTATCCCCACATAGCAACTCTTTTGGAAATCAACATTTCACAGTGACATAGTGGGGGATATGTCATGCCATGGCCTGCACTAGTTATTTTCCATGTCTTTCTAATCTCAATTCTAATGATGGTGTTTGAAGAGGATTTTATATGGTGTCAAATAGTCTACAAACTTAGTTTGAGGTAATATTTAGGCAGCATTGGGGCTTTGAAGCATGAAAAACCCAGAAGACTAGCTTAGTTTGCTAGAATACCCGTCACTCATGCTGAGAAATTTATTCAATATTTTTAGAATACCTTATCTCACATAAATGATAGGTCTTATCATGAACTTAATTATTAAAACCCACACAGGCTGGCTCTAAGGTATAAGTGCTCTATTCTACGGTATAAGTAAATGAGGCAGTCATTTAAGACTCCAAGTAAAAAAAAAGCTTCCTAATTTTAATAGATAGGGTTACTTTTTTCATTGTAATAGTATTAATTAAGCTTAAATATTAGCCAATAAATAAGATATTTTTTTTAATAAAAAAAATGTTATGTCCACACAACATCTTTCACAATTTTTTTACTATAAATCCTAAGTGACAGGTTGTTACAGACTGTTATTGGTTGTCAAAAAAGTAATTTTAGCGACAGGTTTAAATTAAAACCAATAACAACTTAATACCTAAGATTTGTTGTGCAAATGTTGTTAATGTAGCACTTCTAAAAAAAAAAAAATACAACACGAAAAATTTCACAACATTTTTCACAATAATTGTGTTGGCAAACTTTTACTAGTTCTCATCTAAATCTACCGCTAACATCATTTTTTTACTTACACCATTAATTTGTCACATCAATAGGTGTGAAAAGTATTGTCAAATTTTTTGCCTAGACTTTCTAAAAAAAAGTCTTATCGCGGTTCATGTTAATTACTAATTTTGCGTCTAAAACAAGATAATACAGTTTAAGTAATATTAATTTTTATTTTTATTTTTAAAAGTCATATTTAAAAATATAAAATGGTTCAATTCAGCTTACGCCTCTGGTACTCAAATGCATCAAGCCGTCATCCACAATTACGTAACAATTATGTAAGACAGATACTGAATAATTTCTTCTCCTGCATCAAGCCAATCTTAAAAGTTAAAACTATGGCATGTATAGCTCATATTTATTGACAATTCAGCAGGATATGGGTTTTTTTTTTTGATGAACAGGAGATGGGTGTTGATGTGTATCCATCACAGCTATTTAATTTGGGTGTCTTGACCCTTGATCTTTACAAAAGATAAAGAGTGCCAGATTTTCCTCTTTCATAACAAATATATTTTTCTTTAGTCACATGATATTGAGAACACAAATATTTCTGATATAATTTTGAATCACTCTCCAGCCAATGTCACAACATGTAGTACATACTTGTTCATTGGACACATTATATGTGGGTTCCAATTAATGGTGATTGTCCATCTTTCTACTCAAAGTGAAAATGGTGGAAGGACTTTGCTGTGAATTCTTGTCATCGTCACCCTCCACTTCTAAGATATTTTTGTTTCATTTTACACATGGATCATTCTATGTTTAAGATGTAACTTTCATTGATATAAAAATGTATACTATGTCATATCATTTAAGACTTTGATCAACTAAAACTTGTTTCATTAATAAAAATATACTTAAAATTACAGCTAAATATATCCCATCAAATCAAATTAATTTTTAATAAAAATTGAATAATATTATCCAAGTGTTTAACAAGACAATATTACAACAAAAACAAAAATCTTATAGTATTACACATAGCAAAATAGAGGTAGAGAGTCATGTTGGGTAGAATAAAATAAGCTAATATTGATATGTTTATTTAAATAGTAGGATTTTAGGGTATGAAAAATTTATAATTATAACTTTTATCAATGCGGGGCGGGGTGGAGCTAAAAGTTTAAACCCATTTCCACCCCACTCCACCACTTTTGCGGGGTGGGGAAAACCCACGCAAGGCGAAGCGGGGAGGGGCAGGTCAAGCAGTGCAGGGCAAAATTGCCATCCATGGTCTGAGTACGTGTTATATTTTTGTAGAGTAATGCTTCAGCCACAAACTATTTTATAATATTTTTACAAACTGTTGATATGACCAACTTCTTTTTGGTTTTCATCTAGACCCATCATTAACATCACTTTTTCATTTACCAATAATCACTCACCACATCAACAATTTGTAAAATATTTTGTAAAAAAGTTTATATTTCTAGCATTACTCATTCTAGTAACATAAAAGTTAAACGTAAGCTTTTCTAAAAATTTTCTAAAAATATATATATAAATATTTTTTTAAAGAAAAATTTAGAAAATTTATTCAGATAGTCAAAGTTAGTGTAGATCAGCTGCTAAAGCAGTAATAAGAGGGAGATTCCTCTAACCAAACGCCATTCATACGGTTGAAATAATTAAAGAAGAAAATAAACAAAGAATTGTAAAGATTAAGAAAAAGGCGGAAGCAAGAAGGAAAAAAGTACATGAGAATTACATGATTTGACTTAATAACCTATGTTTATAGATGGAGTCCTTGGAAGCTATATATCTTTACTATATGATCAAGCATGATACAAAGAACCCCAATATATTATATGGAAAAAGTTAACGGATGCCATAACAGTATTAGTTTAAAGAATGTTTTTTTTTTTTTTAAATTTATGAGAAAAGAAAAATGAATTTGACTTTTTTGATAGCTTTTTATATTTCTTATGAAAGCGGTATTAAAATTTTCCTATACTAGTCTATTAACAAATGCCCTAAGGACATCTATTAACTGGACCCTACATATATAATAAACCATCCATAAATATATCTTCAACGCTCCCCTCAAACTCAAGGTAAAGATTTGATGGTGGGTTCTAGTTAGCTCAACTGATAAAGTCTCTGATGGTTATATAAGAGATTTGGGGTTCAATCTCCGCCTACACCAAAAATTGATTGGTGTCTTAGTTTGATGATAAAGAGCTATCATTGATAGGCCAAGAATGTATTGACCCATTGTGATGAATTAATTGATTAATTAGTCAAGTTTATTAATTAATCAAATTAAAATGCAAAATGCGTGACAACACAAACAAATCACCAATTAAACTAAATGTAGTGGAAATTAAATTGACACGGTGATTTGTTTACGAATGGGTAAAAGCAAAAATCCCACTGGGTGATTTTAAGGTCCCCACTCCTGAGAATCCACTATTATCAAAACAAGCGGTTACAAGTAAAAGAATCCCAGTACCTTATACCAACCTACAGTTGAACCCTTATCCCAATACCCAATTGGACTTGTTCTATAGTGACAATCTCACATTTTCAATGCACGGCTCCCAGTACGTGACTAACCAATAGATGCGCAGATCCTAGTATGCGACTTGATCACCAACTTGAGAAGGATGTTGGCTGCAAAGTTTTTCAGTTTATCACACGATGAAGATCACGAAGCTCCTTGGTCACAAAACCCTACGGTGTACAAACACAGCAGCTTCTTCAAGAGAAAGATGAATTAGGACAAATTCTGTCTCTAGTCACAATTTGCATGAACAAACTTTGCTTCACACTTGTGCAACTTGTGTAACCTTTGACGGCCCTCAAAATAATCCTTATATATGTTTAGGGTTGTGAGAAAAGAAAGCCTAAACACATACTCACGGATTGGATGAAAAACAATTCTGAAAAACTGAGTTTCATAAACCTCGATAGATCGCCATCTATCGAGCTAGCTATCGAGCCACGGGCTGAAACAGCTTTTAAACCTCGATAGATGCTAGCTGTTGAGATTTAAAATCCAGCACTTTCTTACTTGATTCTTGGACAGACTTGCATGGCTTTAACACTTGAACTTGAAACCTTGTTCCTTAAAGTATTAAACAAATCCTAGATCTACCAAATTACAAGTAAAATGCGTTTTGTCAAAGGATTAACTAATTACATAAAATAGTGACATATGTTCCTAATATTGAATCACATATGTCCTAATAATCATTAAGAGCAGACACCATAGGTTGAAACTCTCTCTAAAAAAAAAAAAAAAAAAAAAGTAAAAATTTGATGATGCATTGAGTTTAGAATATAAGCTTCCTCAAAGATGCCTTGAAACTTGAAAGTGACCATGAATAACTGGATTGGATGGACGATGGATCGGGCACTATTTGAAATGAATTTGTGAAGGCTGGATCCACAAATATACCCATACATAAATATATCTTTCAACAAACCATCACAACCCGTAAGCAGCGATGAGCACTTCCCAACAATAACATCTATCATGAACCACGGTATTGCATCTTCTGTTATGTTTGATTGATGTGCATAACAGTATAAGCCATAAGGATACAAATTACAAAGAAAAGTTATAGAGATTATGGTATAAATTTCATATATTCAATCAAAATTATTGTCATTATTTAAAGTTGAAAATGTGCACAGCTCATTCTTTAAAAAAATCATTCATTTTTCTTGGTCCACAAGCAACCCTTATTTATTACCATTATAGTTTTTACACCATCCAAGTAGTACCAAATATAGCCAAGCCTTGGGAATTAGGATAGGAGACTATGTACAACCAAGATAATAATCAAATGCTCAATGAAGTTCGAACACACTAGTTAACATGGACACGCACAAACACAAACACAAATAAGCCTCTTCAAAAGTAATGATTATATAATGTATCAAATATATGCATCCTCCACTTATCCAAATATTTTCCTTAAAGAGGAAAAAACCCAAATATCTTAATCACATAATTTTTAAAAAACTGATTTGAAAAAAAAAACCCTTTTAATCCATTATATAGTAATTCAAATTATTGTTCATATTCATGCTTTTAATGACCTTATATACGGTAATTTACATAAATTAAAGAAAAGTGCTATGTTCATAATATTTTCACAACATATTCAAAACAAATCTTAGGTGGTAGGTTGTTACAAGTTTTTTAATTTGAATCTACCACTTAAATTACTTTCTTGCCCACAAGTAACAGCTTGTAACAACTTATCATCTAGAATTTATTGTGAAAATGTTGTAGACGTAGTATTTCTTTTAATTAAAAGATGAAATGGTTAAAAACTTAAAATACACCTAAAAAATGATTTGATAAAATAAGTTGAAGAATATTCCTTTAAATCATATCACCAAAAAAAATTCAAATTAATTTAGAGAAAACTCAATACATATACGATTAAAAAAAAGTAATAGTACTTTATAGCATAAAATTTTTAAGAAGTCCAACATCATCATAACCGTGTGTCATACCATAACTTAAAAAGTATTGTAAAGGAACCATAATTTAGAAGGCTAATATGTCACATTAAAAACATTGTTATTTTTATTTTCACCTAAGAAAACAAAAAAATTCATTTAGTTTTCTTTACCAAGCTATACAACCAAAAAAAAAAAAAAAAAAAAATTCCAAACTATTTTCAGGAATGTAAGAACTTTAACTAAGAATCACTAAAATTAATTTACGCGTAAACATAGCCATAAGAACCCAAAAATAAAAAGAAAACAAGCTAATTATTGTTACATACTCACTTAAGTTTGCTTGAAATTATAAGTAAAAAAAAAAGTAAAAACACAATTTCAGTTATAATAATAATAATGTTAATGAAATCGTGTTTTGCGGTGCGTATCCCGTACACACAGCGTGTAACTAACACCGTTAGTGAAAAACTAAAAACAAAACAAATAAACAAAAGAAATTACCACTTCAAAGTGGTGGTCCCTACCGAAACAAATATTAACCCAAAATAGGGTGACCCCCGAGTTAATAAACGAACGAAAGCGAAAGAAAGAAAACAGAGAACAGTTTTTCAATTCTGTCTCTCTCTCTGTCTGTGTGTGTGAGCTCTGCTCCTAGCCTCCTATATATATATATCCAGAATTGGGAATCGTAATTAATTAAGTGTGGCACATCAAAATTCACAGCTCTTGTGAATATCTTTATCTCTGTGTCATCTTCATTTTCCTTTCCTGTTTTCGCCGCTTTCCTGTTTTCTCTGCAAGGTATATATATATGTCTCTCTCTTCAATTCTATTTCATTTTCGTGTTTGGTTGCTGAGAAAATATTTGGGAATTTTTTTTTTTTCAAATTTCATTGCTCTGTTACTTTTTAAATTTATTTTGGTTATCTCTCTCTGTGATTTTCCTTTTTCGTTTTCGTGTTTTTCGTTGATACTTGACTTCTCTTCAATTTTGTTTCATTTTCGTGTTCGGTTGCTGAGAAAATTATAGGATAATCTTAGAGAAAACTCAGAATAGTCGCTTCATTTTTTGCACCTGTTATTAAATTTCGCTTCTATTATTTTTACTATTATGAGTATGCGGTATTGGTTTCTGTTTGGTTAGTGAGAAAAGAAGAGGAAGAGAAAAATAAACGAAATTGAGTTGGAGCTTCCTGTTTTGTATTTTTTGAATAGGAAGTTGTTATTATTATGTATGCTTGAGGTTTTGATAGGCTTTGATTTGTTTATTTATTATTATTTTCCTACACTTTCTTCTGAACCAAACAAAGTTTTAGGGTTTGAATAATGAAATTTTTGGTTTAAAATCAGAGGAAATAGGTGTATTTAACCAGAAACTAAACTGAAGTAGTTCATTTTATTTTTATTTTATTTTATTTTATTTTATTTGTGAATCTGTTATTTGGTTGCTGAGAAAGCAGAGGAAAAGAAATGACAGCTGAACCAAGGTCTTATGTGAACTTTTGCTATTTTTTTTCAGAGAATGAAAATTTTAAAAGTCTCTTTAGAGTTATAGTTGTGTTAAGATACTGAGGGTGAGTGAGGTTTTTCTTTGCTTTTTAAGAAATAAAGTTATGATTTGATTTTGTAGATGTTAGTACACTCACTGTTTGGTTGCTGAGAAAACGGTGGAATAGAAAAGATAAGAAAAGAAAATTTTGACTTTAATAATATGCGTTGTTGTTTTGTATTCAATTATTGAGAATAGTAAACTTTGTAAAGCTAATTAGATATTGGTTGCTTATGTTTCACGTTTTGGTTGCTTCCTTTTCTCTTTCCTTCAATCAATCAGAGGCTAAAGCTTGAAGGGTGCTTTTTTACCCAAAAAGAAAAAAAAAAAAAAGAAAAAAAGAAAGAGGAAAAGTATAAATAAAAATTTCTTTGTACCCATTGTTAAAGTTGTCATCTAGTTGTTGGAATTAGATTAGTTTCTTTGTACCCATTGTTATGATAGCCAACAGACTATGCATTCCTTATCTAATTTGAAGGAAGAGTATAACTAAAAATTTCATCTGAAGCTAAGACTTAAGTAAATTTGAGATAAGATTAGGTTTTCGACATCCCAGAAAGTTAGAAAAATTTTGTTGATTACTTCTATGGTCAAAGAGCGTGAGATTGGATTAGTGCTCTTTTGGTTTATGAATTTTAACTTTTTTCATTAATCTTACTTGCAGAATTTAAGTATGGGTCAAGCATTCGGTTGTCTTCAGGTGGACCAATCAAATGTGATTATCAGGGAACATTTTGGAAAGTTTGATGATGTGCTGGAGCCAGGGTGTCACTGCCTGCCTTGGTGTCTTGGATACCAGGTGGCTGGTGGACTCTCATTGCGTGTGCAACAACTTGATGTTCGATGTGAAACAAAAACGAAGGTGTTCATCTTCTTTACTTTCAATTTCCTAAATGATGTGATTTGAATCCCATACATGTTGTTGTCAGTTGTATATTTTGTTCTTTATAGCCTTTGATCAAATCTAAGTTTCATCTTCTATACGGGACTGTGTAATTGAAAAATACGAAATGGGAAGTAATAGTTTTTGTCCAAATTCGGAACTATTTTGTCCAAATGGGAATTTAGTTGATGTCTCTCTCTCATCTTATTCTTCATTTTCAATAAAAGTTTGTAACTTCTAGAAAAGGGGACATATAATATGTACATTATTTTAATTTTGAGTAATTTAATCTAGTTCATTGTGATCAGTTGGCCAATAATGTTTACTTTTCAGGACAATGTCTTTGTCACTGTGGTTGCATCTGTTCAATATCGTGCTGTGGCTGACAAAGCATCTGATGCTTTCTATAGGCTCACCAATACCAGGGAGCAGATCCAATCCTATGTGTTTGATGGTCTGTAAGACTCTCTCTAGTGCTTCAGTACTTTCATTTTCACTTGCACAGCTAATATGTTTTATTTCTTCAGTTATCAGGGCAAGTGTGCCAAAATTGAACTTGGATGCTGTCTTTGAGCAGAAGAATGACATAGCAAAATCTGTGGAAGACGAGCTGGAAAAGGTAAGTTAATCTTTTATTCTTAAAAAAGAGGGATTGTTGTGGCTGAGATGTTTTCAGAACTCACAACAGCTTTCTTTTATACTTTACAGGCCATGTCCACTTATGGGTACGAAATCGTCCAAACACTAATTGTGGATATTGAGCCTGATCCCCATGTGAAAAGAGCAATGAACGAGATAAATGCAGGTAACATATGTTTCAATTAGTTGCACCACTATAAAGGAAAAAAATTATTGTATTTCTATACATGTCCTTTCTTGGACTTTTTTGTTTTTCCACGATTACAAGCATGGATATGTATGACAGGTGCATTTTCGCACTGGCATGTTTGCTTGCATTTTTTTTTTCCATTATTACTTTATATAACCCTTGAAGTTTTTTTTTTTTTTATCACTGAAAACACCCTTGACTAAAGGTAGTTTGCTTTATAATTTGATCATGTATAGTATTTTGGAAGATTGTTAAGTTGCTTTCTAATGATAGAAGGAGAAAACTTAGATAGAGTTCCTTAGGTATTGTACCTTAAATTTCCCAATTAAATACAACCATGTGAATGTATTGACTAAAGCAGCACAAAGTTGCCATCTTTCTCCAAGGAACAGTGTTAAATTGCGAAACCTAAAGTACAATACTCAAGGAATTATACTTAAGCGTTACCCATGATAAAATACTCTTGGATTCCAAATAATTTGGAATTCTCTCTCTCTTTTTTTTTTGGTTATAGATCCTTGTGTTTAATTATGGTAGTAGCTTAATCCTTGTGTAATGCACTTTGCTATTGTTACAACAGCTGCTAGAATGAGGGTGGCAGCAAATGACAAGGCAGAGGCAGACAAAATCTTGCAGATCAAGAAAGCTGAGGGAGAAGCAGAATCAAAGTACTTGTCAGGGCTTGGTATAGCTCGCCAGCGCCAGGCCATTGTTGATGGGCTGAGGGACAGTGTACTTGCCTTCTCTGAGAATGTGCCTGGAACAACTGCCAAGGATGTCATGGACATGGTGCTGGTTACCCAATACTTTGACACAATGAAGGAGATCGGGGCATCCTCAAAGTCCTCATCTGTGTTCATCCCACATGGGCCAGGAGCAGTCAGAGACGTTGCTTCACAGATCCGAGAGGGTCTTCTTCAAGCTCAGTCTCTCAAGAGTTGAAGACAAATATAAGCTTGGCTTGGGATTTTGCCTACGAACTCCATATCAACAAATATAAGCTTGGCTTGTGATTTTATACCTACGAAGAGTGCACTAATATAAGTTTGATGGATTAACTTGATGCGTGTTTTGCTAGATTTGTATTTTACTGCTACTTATAGCAAAACCTTTTATAATATGCTTATGTTTTAAATTTGTCCTCTTTGATAACACATCATTGAGGAGGTGGTGTATAATTATGTTAATGGTTGAAGGATATTGTTGGTTTCTACTATTTAAATTGTAGCTTTCTTACTATAAGTCTCATTGCAAAATGGTTTAGTCTTACCATTTACATACAAGGGAGACAAATGTTCATAGGTGAAGTGCCATTTGCAGTTGGCATACTACCCCATATATGTTTACCTTGTATTTCCCTTATATACTTGTTTGGAGGCTTATCGACTACACATCTCAAAGTGGTGGATGTGTGGTTGGAGATATTCTTTGTTGACATTGGAACCAATCTTTTGGCATGGATTTTGTTGTGTTTATGTATACGTATATTATCGTTCTCCAAGTGGTATTAATAATTAATAACACTTAACGAAGGGATAAGAAAGGCATGGTTCTTTAAATGAGAATCTGATTTGGTGCAAACATATTTTCATCCTTTCAATCTTAATGAAGGGATAAAAAAGGCATGCGAGAAGTTTCGTGGACTTTTGCTAGAAGCAATGTGCTAGTTTATGTCACATGACAAAAAATAAAAGTTACTTTATATAAAATGTGAGGATGGCTATTGTTTCTTTCTTTCCTTATTTCTATCTTTGATCATGACACCTATGTATAACTTGATTATTTTTTTCTTTAGTTTTTATTACTAGCTTGTTTTCATTCATTTTTCTTTTGCTGTATAAAAATGTAATTCACTTTATAAAGAAGAACGAATACAATAGATAAGTTTCAATCCATATGGTGTGAGTCATGTTTCTCTTTTGTTATTGGCAAGAATTTTCTGGTTAAATTGTCTTTTGCTTTAATGGAAAATTCCTATTGTTTATTTACTTGTTTCAATCACACAAAATATTCTTTAAGTAGATTGGAAAAATCTGTTACCAAGTGACCTAACCTTCTAATTGTAAATTCTCTATTTCTTGCCATTATTTCATGGTATAGATAAATTATGGACTTTAGCATTGTCACAATCCTTTTAGATGTGTTTACCAAAAAAAAAAAAAAAAAAAAAAATTTAGATAAATCAACGAACCTCGCCATCAATGTTATACTAGTAGAATTGAAATGAAATAAAATAAAAAACTTAAGGTTGCCTTGACCTCCAAAAGGAAAAAAAAAATGGCATTTTTCTTTAAATAAAAGATTTAAGGTTCGAATCCAGTCTACACAAAAAACTAATTAATGTCTAGATCTAATAATAAAGAGTAATCATTATAGAGCAGTTGTCATAGTTTGAAATTCTATTGAATCTATTAGATAAGAATGGAATAGTAGCTAAAGATTAGAAGAGAAAAATATTTTCTTATGAGACTGACCTCTTTTATTAGTTTATAAGGACTATCTGCGATTGAACCCCACGCCATTGGAAATTAGAGGCAAGAAGATATTTTGAAAGACAAATAACAGTAAAAAAGACGTTTTTGGAGGTTCATTTCCAACTACATTTGCAAGTGACATATGCATAATCCATCCAAACAGTCAATTTTAGTTTCATATTGGACTTGGTTTTAGATAAAATAAAATAAAATATGATATAAGAGATACAAAAATTTTCATAATGTTTTATATAACTTATTAACGTTTTTTTGATAATATAAATTTGTTTAGGTAGTAATTTGTGATTGGACTAATATCATTTTTACATGGAATTATTACCAACACAATTTTTATTACACACTACTCACAATAAGCTCTGTCACCTTGGATCCATCCAAAGAATCCACTATCAATTCCTTTTTCCCTTTTTCCTTAAAATTATTTTTCTTGACAAAAGAATGCAACCTCTTCGCTCCAAAATATTTACAAGATTTGGGTTCTAGAGCATTCACATCCGCTTTCTTCAAACTATTCTATTTTACAATCTTAAAAGTTATTTTATCTATTATACCATACCATTTTATAATACACTTAACATCCCAACTTTTATTTTCCCATACAACACATTAAAATAATATAAACAATAATATATATATATCTCAATTCTCTCTCTAATCTCTATTTCTTTTACTCTCTCTCAACCACCCTCCACCACTGTTGAGCTTCCCAGTCACACCACCCACCATTGAAAGCACCACAAAGAGATAACCTTTGGTTATCTTGCCCAAGAAAGCAAAGAATGAGAAACCAAGAACAGAAAGCATGCACTTGATAACCTCACCACGACCCACCACAACCCACCACGACCCATGACAACCCACCACGACCAAACACGACTCAACATGACCCACAGTAACCCAACGATCAACCACAACTTAGCAAACTCAACCCAACAAAACCCACTGCTCATTCAAACTCAAACCCATGGCAACCCACCCATCAACAACCCATAACCACCGATCCAAAAACCCATTAAACCTAAAACTCAGCTAAATCCATGAACAACCCATAACCAAACCCATCAACCACTGATCAACTATCAACAACCCAGAACAACTCGAAACAAAAACCCATTAAAAGCAAAGCAAAAAACGACCCACGCTAGACCTACGGCGCTGAAACCACCAGACCCATGTTGGACCCATTACCCACGCTATGAAAAAACGACCACCGTGAGAGAGATGTGAGACTGAGAAGCCATGTTCTGTCAAGAGAAAGAGAGAGAGAAGATGAGACAATGAAGAGAGAGAAAGAGGTAGATATTTGTAGGTGGAATAAAAAAATATTATTCGGTATTAGAATGTTGCTATAGAACCGTTATAAATTTATGATGGTACTATACTACAATTGCAAATTTTTTTAGAGTTAGAAGACCGGGTAATGACCTTTTTTGTGCTTTAATGGTAAAATATGACAACATATGGCATATGGCATGCGGGGTATTCTAATGCTCAGAGAATAACACTTAATATATAAATATATATATATATATTTATATATATATATATTTATATTAGTACACAACTTATTTTATATACATTTCCACACCTTATGTTTCCCTTATAGACTTGTTTGGAGGCATATTGACTACACATCTCAAAGTGGTGGATGTGTGGTTGGAGACATTCTTTCTTGACATTGGAACCGATCTTTTGGCATGGGTTTTGTTGTGTTTGTGTATGAGTATATTTTCTTATGAGACTGACCTCTTTTATTAGTTTATAAAGACTATTTGTGAGTGAACCTCACGCCACTGGAAATCAGAGGCAAGCAGATATTTTGAAAGACAAATAATAGTGAAAAAGAAGTTTTTGGAGGTTCACTTCCATCTACATTTGCAAGTGACATATGCATGATCCATCCAAACAGTCACATAAAAATAAAATAAAATAAAATAAAATAAAGTGATATAAGAGAAAAAAAATTTCATAATGTTTTATACAACATATTAAGATTTTTTTGATAATATAAATTTGTTAAGGTAGTAATTTGTGATTGGAGTAGTATCATTTTTACATGAAATTATTACTAATACAATTCTTATTACACACTACTCACTTACTTAGTACTCAAAATAAGCTTTGTCACCTTGAACCATCCAAAGAATCATATTTCAATAACACTAATCCTTTCTAGATTTGGGCTCTTTTATAGAATAACACTTGTAAGGACGCTATTTAGATCCTAAGTCCAAAAAATAAGGGGATCTAGGCCCAATGAGCCCAATACAATGAATTTGTAGAGAGTGGGTTGGAAAACTAGGTTATAATGAGTTGGGTAACAATAATAATGGATCCAAATGACAAGAAGATGAAGATAGACTGGTTTTATTTAAAGAAAATCTTCCTTGGCACAGTTCGAGGAGATCAGTTCTTATATACTTCTCTCAAGTTTGATTACAAGTTCAATTTTTGATTGCTACAGTGTTTTTCTCTTAATTTTCCGGTCCCTCCTCCATAGAGGGTCTCTTACATTATATATCTCCCTTTGAATGATCTTGGCTCTCCACTTGTCCATCATTTAAGCCACTACTTGAGAGCTTGTCCCATCGGACACCCTCTCAGGCCCTTTGTGAGTTGGAGCAACCAAGGAAGCACTGTTCAGGAGTCTTCTCCACATAAATGCAGCCAGAGAGTTAGCTGCAAAGCATTCAATACGGTGGTAGCAGCTTTCCCTTAGATATTTCCTAGTTCCCATCCATCCTGTATGTTCATAATGCATGTCCTTATCAATAGGACTTCCTAGAACATCACCCTGGATGATAGGGCACACCTTTTGATCTTCGCCTTGTTTAGCCGAGGGGATATTCCTCCTCGGCCCACCTCCCCCAGCCTTTACAGCCATAACTTGCTCGTGAAGTTTAAAGTCTTACGTCTTCCTTACTATTGATCTATCCTCGGACCACTGAGCCTCCTCGGACAAGGCCCAAGGCCCAATATATATATTTGGGCTTGTATCCCTACAACAATTTTTTTTAAAATAAATATTAGTACACAACTTTTTTTGATAATCTATTAGTACACAACTTTTTTTATATAGATTTTCACACCCTACCAAGCTGACAAATTAGAATAAGTGAAGTGAAAATGACAATATAAATAAGCCTGTGTTCCAACCAATCACAACTTATCACCTTTGTAAATAATAAAAGAAAATTATGAAATATTATATTGTTTGTCAAGGTTGTTTTTTTGGCATTGCTACACGTTAAGCTTTGATTGGCTTGGCTTTTAGACTTAGGTTCAAGTTGGGGAATTCAAGCACACTACTCACATTAACATGGAGAGCAAAAAAGGCTAGTGGTGCGCCTTGGAATTACACTTAAGGTTTTTTTTTTTTTTTGAGAGAGTTTCAACCTATGATGTCCACTTCTAATAGTTTTTTATCATTAGATTATAACTTTTTATCATCAGACCAAGACACCAATCAGTTTTTAGTGTAGGTGGAGATTGAACTCCAAATCTCTTATACAACCATCAAAGAATTACACTTAAGTTAGCGAACCTTCAAAAGAGAAAGAAGAGGAATTTCCAATTAAGCACAACGATGTATTTTTTCTCATCACGAAATTAAGTAAATAGAAGCGAATTGGTGAGGAGAAAGAAAAATTCCTGTTTGTACTTCCATACATAAAGAAAATTGATTTTAGTATCTACGGAATGTATTGGATATAAACTTTGTTCCTGCTTAATATATGTATAATGTAAAAATGCATTTCACGTTGTAAAATTATCGTGCTTTCTCATGTAAGTCATTCTTATTAACATAATTACTTTATTTTAGGTAAAATTCTATTACATTTTCAAGTGGCTCACTAGTTATTAACACTAGTCTCACGCAATGAAATAAATTTTTTTTTATCTTTATAGTTCATGTATTATTCTCATTAGGTAGGATTATATTTGAGAATTGGTCATATTACATGTCATTAAAAGAGAAGAAATCTGAATTATTATGATGGATACAGTTCATTCCATAATTTTTTTTTCCTATATATCTGAATGGATTTGATTTTTGATTCTTTAATTGATGACTTTAGACTTCTCCGACTGATGTAATTGCAAAAAAAAAAAAAAAAAAAAAAATCTTTAGTTATAGCTGTTTGTAATTTTCAGTATCGTATCGTTTAAACCGAGAAGGTTGTTCATTGGTTGACTATTTGTTTATTTTGTCATTATTATTAGCAAATTATAATTTTGTAAGTGATTTTTTCCTATATAATAGTAAACATGTCCGCTAATATTGAGTTAAAAACAAGGCACATCATGATACGATAAACATAGAATGTGCTCGGTCTTTACCATGTTATTGTCTATTCTTTTTTTTTAATTTTTATTTTTGGTCCTAACTTATTCTAAATAAAATAAAATAAATAAAGACAAAGACCGTTGATAACTAGAGGTACAACTTCTGGAAAAAAGATACTATTGACTTTTTTGGACATGAAAATAAATGTGTAGTGATGCTTGAAATTTCCTAGCATCTACTCTTATTAATCCAAAGTTCCAAACAAGAATAAGTAACATTATGAATTTTTAAATTACACCTTTAATTTAAATTTCATCTTAAAATTTCCTATTCAAACAAAGCATTAGTTATACCTATGTGTAAAATCCAATACCATTTAACCTAAAAGAACATTCACTGCCATTGCCAATTATATTGATTTCTTTGTATATACTTTTGAATAAGTTTATGGCCCGTTTGGATGGAGGGGGGAAGGAGGGGGAGTGGAGGAGAGTAGAGTAGAGTTGGCTAAAAATAGGCTAATTTTGGATTAAATTTACTCTATTTTACTCCCCCTCAATCCAAATGGACCTTAGAGTCACATTATTTTTTACTGAAAAATTCACTTGCAGTAGGCCCAAGTGAGGTGTCATTTGAGTAAGGATACGAATTTATCCGTTGAAAATTTGATACATATAGTAAGATTGTATAATTTTAATCATTAATTATGCATATAACAAGTAGATGATTCAAAGAGAAGAAAAAAAAAAAAAAAAAAAAAGAAGAAGAAGAAGAAGGAAACAACATCATAATAAGAACGAAACTAAGGTAGAATTATTTAAGTACAATATATTAACTTCTTTAATTAAATTTATATACAAGATTATATTAATCAATAAAACACAATCAATTTTATCTTTTCTTTTTTGAGAGAGAGTTTCAACCTATAACATCCACTCATGATGATAGCTTTTTATCATCAGACCAAGACACCAATCAGTTTTTGGTGTAGGTGTGAATTGAACCCCATATATCTTATACAACTATCAGAGATTTTACAAGTTGAGCTAACTGGAACCCACCAATTTTATCTTTTCTAACCTATCAAAAAAAATTTTATTTTTTAAGAATGAGTAAATTTAATGTCATTATGTGTTTGAGATTAATTGGGAACCTAAAAACAATGTGCTCTATCTTTATCTTATTTCTAATGTTTATTCATTAATTTTGTTATTTATTCTGGCCGTAACTTGTTTGTTACTCAATGTAGCATAAAGAAACCCTACCCCATATGACCCTTTTTTGGGTTTGATAATCCTACCTACCTCCTATAGCCCTATTGACAACTGTAGGTACAATCAACATATGCTTATCCTAATCCTAAAATGATCCTATTGACTTTGAACAAAAAACATGTGGGAAGTGGGAAGTCAAGCACTCATGCTTGAAGTTAAATTTTTTTTTAGCATATATTTATTTTTAATACAACTAGAACGGATGAGTGGGTTTCCACTCCTAATCTCAACTGATGAAATTTTTATCCTTAAACAATAAAATTTGGAATATAATACATGCCAAAATTAATTAGTGTTTTAATCCAATGATAAAAATAATTAACAGAAAACATACGTTATAAAATCAAATTATAATGCATTTATAATATAAATGTATAGTATATACTAGTAATAATCTCTTAATGATTAAGAGAAAATATTAATAGGTTTTATTTCCGAAAAAAAAACAAAAAGACATTAATAAGTTTATTTTTTCGTATAAGGGAGGTTGAACCAAATTCCTATTCAAAGATATTTTATTAATTGGAATTTACCATATCTTAGAGAGTAATCATACCGCTTGATAATTTCCACCAAAATGAATATGATACAAATATGAGGTGTGAGATGTGCTGGCTACAATGAGGTCAAAGTCAAACAAGATAGAATGGGTTTAGATTATCTTTCTTAGGAGATATTTTCAAATGCATCTGACGTATGAAGCATTTGTCTCACTAAAATGTGGGTTCTGCAAGAGAACTACTCATTTCTTACACCTACATTCTAACCCTTCAAAAGTCTATGATTTTTTTTTTCTTTAATTTTCCCTTTTAACCTATTAATTAATCAATATGTTCAAAATTTCATTAGAACTAAAAGTAATTTTATATTAGGAGAAATTACACTCTACCACTCTAAACTATACCTCATGTTACACTTTACACCACGATGTTAAGTTTGTTAAAAATAAAAGATAAATTACACTTTACCACCCTAAACTATGCTCCTTATTACACTTTGCACTCTAAAATTTGAATTTTCATCTAAGTTAATAGCAAACTTAACGGCAGGGTGTAAAGTGTAACATGAGTCCTAGTTTAAGGTGCAAAACGAGTATTTGAAAAGTTTAAAGTGCAAAGTGTAACCTGAGGTATAGTTTAAGGTGGTAAAGTGTAATTTTCTCTTTATATTATGGTTCTAATTAGCTCAATTGATATAATTATTTATAGTTGAATTAGGGATCTAAGTTTGAACCTGCATAAAAACCAATTGATGTCTTGGCTTGATAATAAAAACACAATCATTACCAAAGTGAAAATTATGACATAGTTCAATGATTGAACATTTTCTTTATAAGAGAAAAAAAGAGATAATTCAACAAGGATATAACATCGATTTATATATTACATGGTTGAATTTAATTGTAGTTAGCAGAAATAAGGGCAGTATAAGAGAAAAAAAGAGATAATTCAACGAGGATATAACATCGATTTATATATTACATGGTTGAATTTAATTGTAGTTAGCAGAAATAAGGGTATAACATTGATTTATATATGACATGGTTGAATTTAATTGTGGTTAGGAGAGAGAATATCTTTTATATATATATATATATATATATATATATATATATATTTTGAGAAGGAAGAATATCTTTTATATTGGATTTACCAATGCAGAAAAATGTTTGAGAGTTTAATTGAGAATGATACTTATCTTTTATCTCAAAAAAAAAAAAAAAAATTGAGAATGATACCCCATTTAATATATTGTATTCAAGTTTGCCTATTCTTAAAATTTCTTTGACCTGGTGGGTTGATCCGAACCCACTATAGAAACGGGTCGGTGTGGTGATTGATGTTATCGACTTGTCGCTGACTCTCTCATTGGTTGGAATTGGAACTTAGAACCAAACTGTAAAACACCAAACTAACCAAAATTCCTTGTAAACTACCCTGGGAAGTTGACAGCTTTTTTTGTTGTATCACGGAGTAATCTTTTTGGTTCTCTCTCTCTCTTTCTCTATAAATATCCTCATACTCAGTAGTAGTAATCCCTCTGAACTCACTCTCTCTCTCTCTCTACCTACCTTTGCAACTTTTTGGTATGTCTCTCTCTCTCTCTCTCTCTCTCTCTCTCTCTCTCTCTCTGTGTTTGTGGGTGTGCCTGTGTAACTTGAATAAGATTCTTGTTCTAAACACTAAACTGTGGAAAAATTCGTTCATACACTTTGGTTTTTTAAACTTAAATATCCTACATGGTTATTGATTTTTCAATTGTCTGATATATAATTCTGAGAAGGAATAGAGTGTCAGAAAGAAAATAAATTGAATTTGAAGCCATATATAACTAACTTGTAATCATCTTTGTGTTTTGCATCTGGGTTCTTTATTATCTTCTATAATCTATATTTTATTATTATTGGTATCCTGTGTTTCATAAAATCAAAATGTGTTGGATTAGAAACATCACCTAAATTTTATAGGATTTTCAATGGTATAAAATCCTACATATATATTTTATGAAAAGATGCTTCAGTATTATTGTTTCAGGCAGTTGACTTTATTGATTCAATGGCCTTATCAGTATTATAAAATAACTATTTCTTGAAATATGCTTTAGTGCTGAATATTAAGGGAAGAAACTATTGCATGTTTAACCAGTCTAATTTATATCAACTTCGTCCGAAGAATGAGGGACTATTGAGTTCTTCTAAAAGCTGGACAGAGTATAACACCAAAGGGTTGCTTTAGTAGTTTTTAGGCCTCATGTAATCTATGAGGTTCTGAGTTCAAGTCTAGCCAACATCTTGGGGCCACCATCAAGGGATTCTTCCCTCTAATTACTTGGTGTATGTGGGATGGGAGGCCTACTCTCACCCAGGGATTAATGAGGTTGTATACTTTTCAAGTTCAATCTCTTTTATAAGTTTCTACAAGTTGTTGATTATGCTTAAATTAGTCTTTTGAAATTACAATCTTCACATTGAGATCAACCTTCTTTGTTTGGGCTACTGTCTAATAAATGGGAATATGGGATACTTCCGCACTAACTTAGGGATTGACTATGCTGAGCTATAATATAGCTTAGAGTAGTTCTTTAAATTACATGTGTGCCAATTTCACATAAGTTGGTGATAACCAAACCAATATCAAGCTATTTCTTAGTGTCATTTAGATGGCAGAAAAAGCAATGTCATAAATGACTCCAAAGATCAATCTACTTGAGACAACTAAGGATGTAAACCATACAATATTTCAATATAGTTCAGATATTAAGATAGATGAATTCCTTCAATTTCCTAATCCCTTTTACTGTAAGTCACATGGGAAATTGTTTCCCTTTTTTCTTCTTTTTTCCTATTTCAGTGAGGAGCATTAAAAGTTAGATATGGGTAACCTATTTTGTTGTGTGAAAATCAACCAATCCACAGTTGCTGTAAGGGAGAGATTTGGAAAGTATGATGATATACTTGAGCCAGGATGCCATTGTGTACCTTGGGTTACTGGAAGTAAGCTTGCTGGCCTTGTCTCACTTCGGTTGCAGCAGTTGGATGTTCGCTGTGAGACAAAGACAAAGGTTTGTTTCATAATTGTACACAATTTTTTTCTAAAGAAATTTCTTTACCTCTCAGTCCAAAATAATATATTGCTTATGCCATGCCCTGTTTTGCCAGTACATGGTAATGGGATATACCATTAATGAAAGGAGGGGAACAACTTTAAAGTCCTACAATTATCATCTGAATCATTCTCACTTTGTGATTTGCCTGGTAACATAGGTAGTTTTTCATTTCAAAGCGTTGAGGTCCCATCTAAGTAATTTGCCTTGTCTCTGGGGTTCTGACTTGAACCATTTAACTTATTTGTAATTTGAGACTCTTGAATGCAACACTGTTGAGATATGAGGCCAACCTAATCAATTTTTCTGCCTAAGGTTGAAGCAATTTTCTATTTGTCTAACTAGTTGGTGGTTGAAGGAGTTTCAAAGCTATTTCTTGGCCCAACTTAGAAGGTCCTGCAAGAAACATCAATCTATGAACAAATCAAATACAATCTTCTGAAAACTAATGTCAGTGACCTTAAAAAATCATGGTTAATGTTTCACTTGACCATAAACCATAAGTTTATGGCTAAGCTCATTGAATGATGTAGAAATTAATATTTTCGATAAACATATATCACTTTCCAACCAAGTCAATAGTCAAGAGAAGACATTTCTCGTTTAAAAAAAGAGAGGAAATCATACTCTTTAAAGAAAGTTGTATTGAAGTAAAAGAATGAATGGTCATATCAGTACCAAGTTAGGAATTGCTTCAATGGATAATGTCTTCATAAGCGGTGTCTTAAATAATAGTAAGGATAATATTTACATCTAATCTAACTGGATAATATATATGATCAATAAACTTTTTTTTTTTTTATCTTTCTTTTGCAGGACAATGTATTTGTAAATGTTGTTGCATCTGTTCAATACCGTGTTCTGGCTAATAAGGCTTATGATGCTTTCTACAAACTCAGCAATCCTAGAACCCAAATCCAAGCCTATGTATTTGATGGTATGATCCCAAAATGTCCTAAACTAATCATATAATCCTATCATATTTTGCTGTCCACCAGTGCATCAAGTACTTCAGGGACTTGACCTCTTTTCTCCCAATTATCAGTGATCAGAGGTGCAGTTCCAAAGCTAGAGTTAGATGATGTTTTTGAGCAAAAAAATGGCATTGCGAAAGCTGTTGAGGATGAGCTTGAAAAGGTCAGAAGCTAAGACAAGAAGCAGTCGCACAATCTCTTGTAGTCCATGTACACTTGACTAACAAATTACTTTGAAATGATCCACAGGCTATGTCTGCTTACGGATATGAGATTGTTCAGACGCTCATTGTTGATATAGAACCAGATGAGCACGTGAAGCGATCCATGAATGAAATTAATGCTGGTAATATATCCATAACATTTTCCATTTTCAATATTATAGGAAGGCTAAAGCCTTCCACTCTAAAAATTCCTTATGCTAGTGCTTTAGATGATTTCATTGAATAATCTAATTGTAAAAAAGCTCATGAGTTTAAGATTTTTCTATCCATACAAAAATGTGCATGATGAGAGTGTCATGTGACTGGTGAGTGATTGCTCAGAAGCAGTATGTACTCAAAATATGCATCCCTGGACTAGTGGTTGTGGCTGCAATTTTTTTATTTAAAAAAACATCTAACTGCAAACAAGATCCTCACCACATATCTCATCATTCACTATTCGTTAATCTATCCATGATTCTATATAACCTTTATGTTTCTATGCTTCAATAGTTTGTTTTGTTTAAGGCTTCATTGTACAACGCCAAGGTCCTTATGAATCACCACCTATTTGCAGCTGCAAGGATGAGGTTAGCAACTAACGAGAAAGCAGAAGCAGAGAAAATTATACAGATTAAGCGAGCAGAGGGTGAGGCCGAATCCAAGTATCTCTCAGGAGTGGGAATTGCCCGGCAACGCCAGGCAATTGTGGATGGTCTTAGAGAGAGTGTCATCGGCTTCTCAGTCAATGTGCCAGGGACTACTGCTAAGGATGTGTTGGACATGGTCCTTATCACACAGTACTTTGACACCATGAAGGAAATTGGTGCTTCCTCTAAATCCTCAGCAGTGTTCATCCCACATGGACCAGGTACCGTGCATGACGTTGCCACACAGATTCGAGATGGGCTGCTTCAGGCCTCTCACCAACAATCATAAAAGTTTCATGGAGGTTTTCCTCAGGGATCTGAAGCAGATATTGTGCGTGTAAGTGTGCTCTCTTCAGCGCTTTCTAGTCTGTAGTTGGTTGTGTGTTTAAACTTTAAAGCATTATTCAGGAGTTTGCTTTGTTGGTAATGCAAATTTGAAATTTCACAAGTTTAAGCTTGTAATTAAAAGTTCTATGCTATTCCGTTATCTGATGTATATTAACTGATTATGCTAAGAAATATACATGGAGCGATTTTAGAAGTAGCCAGCAGCATTCTTGATTACTGAAGATTTGATTTTTTACTTATAAAACGAGAAGTTGCAGGGTGAAGGATAGGGCGAAATGATGCAACTGATTCGTTTCTCTGCAGCCAGGAAATGCACCAATAGTTATAGAGGAAGAGAACCTTTCAGCAGGTTGGGGTAGTTAATCCCAACCCATCCCAAATTCCCAATTTTCTGAGGAAAAACAACCAAAATCGCACCTAAAATGGTCCTACCTTACAGAGAAATATTGAACGGCAACCAATAAATAAGCTCAGCAGTTTTTATTCTGCTTGGCCCAGGACCCAGGTTGGGATGCATATTCCAGATCCTCGGAGTTCCAATCTAGAGTTTGGTTGTTTGCCCTTAAATGAACTCGTATTAAACCGTTATATGCTGCATCATTGGAGAGTAAAGGGCTAGAATTTGAATTGAAACCATCGTCACCCTTATATCTCATTCATGACATCCTCTGGGGGCTACTTGCAATTTCAAAAACCAAATCAAAACCCCGGGCTTGAGGTCACTTTAGGACGTTAAGTAGCTGGGTTAATGACTTGGTAAAGGATGTGCTCATACAAGTATCGACAGAGGACAAGGTAATTTATATAAAATAATCAAAGGAATTCGTAGGGTGTACTCTTAATTGGGGCTCACTCACTGAACTGCATTAGCCACAGCTAAATGTCAGAAAACCAACTAAAAATATACTTCAGAATCCCTATCAGACCTTATTGAAAATATTGGTACTAGCCCTCATTGTACTTGATTTTTTGATCCTAACCACAATATCAATAAAACGTATGCATAAATTCTTCACAAAGTCGCAACATATATAACACAGCCTAAAGGGATTCAACCCCAGCCCTGAATCAAAGGGATTCAACCAAACAATTAGGATCATGCCAAATATTCAACCAAATTGAACCAGAAAAACCAATTACAAGACAAGAGGCAGGCCATAGCACCTAGAACATTAGGGCAGCAGTGGGAAAAGGTGTATCAAGATTTCATGACAACCTCTTTAATTGTCTATTGCCCTACCTCAACAGCCCCACCCAAATTAGGATTTCAGGTCTTGAAATCTGAAATCTAGCTAGCATAGAGAGAGCACAATAGGATTTTCAGAATTCCAGCAGGAATGGATGACTATTGGCTAGGAATCTAAATCCCACATTATACTTCTCTCCTAAAGTCATATAGTTTTATCAATAAGAAACTATTGACTAGCCACTGCACGTTTTAATACAGAGAAATAACAAAATAGACAAGATGAGAAGAAGCCCATGAAAATTGAAACAAAATTCAATTACCAAGACATCCATAAGAGCCAGAAATACCATAAAGGAAAAATGGAAATAGCCAAGAAAAAAACCATCAAGGAATTAGAACAAAATCTCAGAAGTCCACCTCTTCATGGGCTATTCATCCCCAGTTGTAACAAGAGCGTGGCGTGAATGTGGGAACTCAAGAAAGTTGTAACATGGGTTTGTGAACCATCTAAAATTTATTTTACAAACCACCAAAATATAAAGTCGATGTCACCATCATAAGCACTCTTTTTCCAAAAAGACAACTAAACTAAGCTCCTAATACCTACCTTAATGCTCCGCAACATAAAGGGAAGGATACTCATGGCTTGAGAGCCAAAGCCAGTCCAACCTTAGCACTCTTCTCAATTGCTCTGGTGTCTACCTCTCCAGAAATGGTGAACAATGATTTAGGACGCCACTCATGCTGGATGAGAGCACTAGCCTTGCCAAAATTGTTAACTCGTGCCTTCACTGTGGTCAATGGATCTAACGCATGCTGGGTGCCAACAGTGATGGTATTCTCATTGGTTGAAAAACTATGGGATACCTCAGCACCAACAGCTGTCTTTGTCAAAGGGTTCACTGTGTGGTAATAGGACGCATTCAGGGTATCACCTTTGTCATTCCTGTATCATCAATAGATGTCAAATAATGCACCATTTTAAAGGGGTTCATCATATTAGACAGAACAAGCAGCAACAGCAGTCAGTTTACATACAACAAATGTCACCAATAAAGTGGATCATCTAAGATGTTACCTTAGGTCGTGTCCACATAACCATGACAACCAAGGATCATTTTTAAAATAAGTACTCTAAAAATTTGAAAAGAACCCACCCTCCAAAAGCCCACGAAAAATGGGTAAAAACTTACAAGCATGTAAGTTCTTCCACATTAACATGTGACAATTGAGCCCTTGATACTAATAATAATGATGATGGTAATGATCACAATAGTTGATGATGTTTAGAACGAGACATAGATTCAAAATTATGTATCAAACGTTTAAAAACAAAAAAGAAAAAGAAATGCATACACTTCACACCATTCCAAAAATTACTTACACGGTCAAGGCAGCAATTAGGTCTGCATTGGAGAAGCTCAATCCAGTATTGACTTTAGCGAAATTCCCAGTCTTTGTGTCAAAAGAGAGATCGGTGCCAAGTCCAACAAGATTAGTTCCTATAACACCTGAGAAGTTAACAACAGGGTTTGCAGTCAAACCAACACTGGTGCTTATCGCTGCATAGTCATGTAAGTACTGGAGTTCCACCTGTTCAACAAATCATAAATGAACCAAACAATTATTACTGCCAATATCCATGTTTGAGTATATTCTTCAACTATTAAGAAATACCAAGACTCAAGAATTTCAGTTTCAATTAATACAAACTCCACTTTTGCATATACTATTTCATCATACAAAAATGGACATTATATAGCTTACCTTGCCAGACCTTTGATCAGGAACTCTGAAGCTAAAGATTGTCTTCAGCCCAGGAGCAGGTTCATCAATTGTAATAGTTGTGAAAAGCTGATAACCATACAAAATGTTAGAAACAATTATACAGTAAAATAGAAGAGGGAGGAGTAATAATCCACAAGATTATAAACACCTTCAAGTTACTGATCATAACCACCCCATTGGTTCGAGAAAATACAACTGAACCAGATTAGGCAGAGCTTACATTGGAGTTTGTGTCCACTTTGACATCAGTTGTGATGTTTTTGTTCTTCAGTTGGGTGTTAACATCAGCCAGAAACAGCTCACCTTTCTTTGTTCCTGATGAAGTGATTGCCTACAATAATAAATTCCATGAAACATTAGAAACATAATAACTCCATAATATTGAAGCCAGAATGCTCAAACTAAACGGACATGCAAATATCATGATAACCCAGATTAAGAGGACCATTCCCTCAATAATACATTATTGTTTGATTTGCTGGAATGTTGGAAGTAGAGGTTTGCTAAACCTCTTAACGGTGATATTTGGTATGCACTACCACTGTGCATTATGTGGACTATTTGGAGAGGGTACAACAGATCTTAGGAAAATGATTTTACGGTCCTTGTTTGAATGGATGTCTGATTTAACAGACCTTTCTAGCTCTAAATTGTGACAAGTTTATCGGTTATTGTACTTTTTCTTGACATTGATGCCATTTAAGTTAACATCCTGTGAACTGGTTAGTGATTTTCTTTTTGAATAAAGTTTATTAATTTATCAAATGCCCCAAAAATCATCTTAAATATATGTGAGTAAAGGCAAAGAAAATCATACAGCTACGTGCTTAAAAACCCACTTAAAAAGAAATTCAAATTTAAAATAAAAACAAAGTTCACTGACCCCCTATAATGCACTTGGATTCAACAGAACAACTACATAACTCCAAAAACATGAAAAAAAAAATCATTTCTCACTAACTAACACATTATAAAGCATAGATCTTTGGACTGAGCATTCTACTAATCCAAACTACACATAATAAATCTAAAATTGCAAGCCAAACCATACATTCATCAATAAAATCTTCAAAGACTGGATTCAAAAGCAACAAAACATATATCTCTGCATGTATATTAATTTGAATATAACCTATCATTACACAGAAACCACACACAAATACAGCCCCAATTATATAGTTAAAAAAAAAAAAAGTTCACTATATCCCTACAATGCAGTTGGATTCATCAGAACAACTATATAACTCCAAAAACATGAACAAACTTTTCCCACTCACTAACAGTGTAAAGAATAGATCTTTGCACTGAGCATTCTATAAATTCAAACTACACATATAATTTGAATTTAAAAAAAAAATCACAAGTTTAACCTTACATTTGCCAATAAATCTTCAAAATTTAGATTCCAAAATAACAACACCTATATTCTTGCATGTATATTTATATAAATCATCTAACCCTAACTAATCAATACACACACACACACACACACACACACAAAAACATAGCCCTAACTGTATAGCTAAAATAAAAACAAAGTTCACTGCATCCCTACAATGCACTTGGACTCATCAGAACAACTATATAGCTCAAAAAACATGAACAAAACCATTCCTCACACACAAACAAAGTATAGAGTATGGATCTTTGGACTGAGCATTCTACTAACGCAAACTACAAATAGAATTTGAATCTAAAACCGAACCCAACCTTACATTCAGCTATAAATCTTCACAAAATGGATTCAAAACCAACAACATTTACATCTTTTATCTATATATATAAAACCCTAACTTATCAACACACACACACACACACACATATAGCCCTAATTGCAGAGTTATCTATCTTCTTAGAGAGAGAACGAGAGGAACTTACAACTCCAGTGGGAGAGTAGGTAGTGATGGTGAACTTGTGGTCGGTTTGGTAATCCTTGTAGAGAAGATCTAAACCAAACCAAAATATTCCAAAATCAAAATCAAAATCAAAACAATCTCAATCAAAACCACAAAAACCCTAACACATACATGAAATTGAGAGAGAGAGAGAGAGAGAGAGAGAGAGACCTCGGGTTTTCTTGCCGATTTCAGAGTAGAGACCAGGACCCTTGGCCATGGCTAAGCGAAAATGGAGATCCGAAAAGCACAAAAACAACGAAGAAGTGGCAAAGGGAATCGCTCTCTCTTTATTTCTTTCTACACTGTGTGTAAGCTGTGAGGAGGTGGAAATGGTTGGGGGGGGACTATTTATATATGAAGAATAAAAATGGGGAGCCCTAATTTATTCAGATTTTATTATTTCCGGCAAGATTTACAGGGGCCGTTGGATCCGGGTATAAAGGTATTTGGGGATGTTTTGGACCGTCCATTTACGATTTTCTGTGATTTGGGGGTGTTTTCTTTCATGACTTGGGAAACAGGGTGTTTGATGACTTGAGAGCCAAGGCGAATTCGTTTGAATATGATCAATACGTGAGTAAAAAAAAAAAAACAAAAAAAAAACACAAAAAAATTTCTTTGGCCAAAAGAAAAGGTTGAAAAACTATCATTTAAACTTTAAAATAATATCAGACCAAAAAAAGAAAAACTTTAAAATAATATAATACTAATAATAATAACTAACTTAATCACATGCGTTCTGCACGTGTAATGACGCTCTTTTTTATTTTGACTTTAATGTAATTTTTTAATTTGAATTTATTTATTGTTGAAGGGATTTTTAAAATTTAGGATTTGAAATAAAGTAAATTGGTGGGTTTAGTATGGGCTAATTTTTAAGAAAAAAAATTTTCTAGTAGTTTTTATTATTATTATTTTTTTTGTTAAAATACAATTTTAATACAATTTTTTATTTTTTAAAAATAAAGATTATCTAATTAGATTAATGATATTTTTGATATTTTTTAAAGTCATAGTTAATTTTCTGAATCTTCTTAATATATACAAATAACGCAATGCCATGTCCATGCTAAAAAAATATTTATACAACCTGTGCTTCCACGTGATATGCCACGTGACCTGAACTAATAAAAAAAAAGAACTAAAATCACAAAATCGACACAAATTGGGATTAAAATCCCTAGATTACGTTTATCAGCAGCTTAAAACGACACAAATTGCCACCAGAGTGGATTCGAATTGACAATGCCGCTAACATGAGGATTTTGGCTCTTTGGGCCAATTGAATTCTTGAGGTCAAGTTTGTTTTTTGGGGCATCTACAATAATTTTGGCACTGTCCACCGTAAAAGGACAAAAAGCACGTCTACAAGATCACCAAGGACAAGCAGTCCGACCCTTATTGCTAGTACATGTCCTTGGGACAGCAAATTTTATGGGGATTAAGGTTGACAAGAATTTGGATTGACCCTCTCTCTTTCTTGTTTTATTTTTCCAGTTCAAGTTGAATGATTTTCTTTTGTGCTAATGAGTTTGTGACTTGGTAATAAATAACCAATGGAACTAGTTACTTTGAAATTGAACTATTAATTATTTGATTGGCAAGCCTTTAAGGAAGTAACCCTTGTGTTTCAAAACGTGTACAAATCATATTGAATTTTTGCATTGCTTTTATTATATGATTGTTTGATCTAGAGTTTGAGAAATTTGGGTGGGTTATTATAATTGAAGTAGCTTGAGTGATGTAAAGAATTTAGGCTTAGGGTCCGTTTGGATAGAACTTATTTTGCTGAAACTGAAAACTGAAAACTGAAAACACTGTAGCAAAATAATTTTTAAATGTGTGAATAGTGCCGTGGGACCCATTTTTAATGAAAAAGTTGCTGAAAAGTGAAATTTGTGGGTCCGTGAACAGTGCACTTGGTCAAAAGTTGCGGCTACTGTTCATGAACAGTGCATGAACAGTAGCCGCTTGTGAGGGGGAAAACGCGTGAAAAAAAAAAAAAAAAAAAAAAAAAAGGGAAAAACGCGGATGCACAAGACGTAAACGCAATAAGCTGGATCCAAACCGGCACTTAGTCATGGTTATTTGGGCAGAGCTAATGTTTGCAGTTCATAATTTAGGATTGTATTGCACCATTGGAAATGGATTTGGTATATATGTCTGTGTTTATGGAGATCAGATTCAGTATTAGGTAGTGTCAAAAGCACTACCGGAAAAAAAAAAAAAGTTCTTTAAGAGCTTGAATCTGTTTTAGCAGAAATTGCCAAATGTAAAGAACTTTAAGAGGGTCCTTAAAGCTGTTTCAAATTCAAGGCAACAGCCAAAATTAAAAGCTATTAGGAAAAAAAAAAAAAACCTGTACAATTTACAATTCATTCTTATAAATCCAAAACATTAAAACGCTATTCACTATAATTTGCCAAACACTGGCAAATGTTATAGAGATTTTTAGTCAAAAGCTTTTTATCACAAAAGCTCCACAGTTAAAGATCTACTTCCTACAGCAATGCCGTATGGCGCAAAATGTGCTAGTCTTGATCTCCTGAGAGTGCATAAGTGCATAAAATTTTGCTGAGTGCCAGCCTATTGAACATCTTTACGAGTATTAGCAGGGTCAGTGGAATCGCAGGTGGGAGAGAGTAAAAGATTACAGTTCTTTTTTCTCAATTCTTTCCTACTGAGGGGTTGGTCTAAAAAAAAAGATGAAATTTTAGTCATGTTGGATTACTTGACAATTCTAATGGTTCATCCAAGGGGTTCTACAGGTGATGGCTAGCACCAAAGTCATGTAAGAAAGTCCAATTACTGCTCATCTGGATACCTTTGATATATATAAAGTCGTGTATGATATTTGGTGACAGCTCATTTTTCACGTTAGAATGATTGGTCTATGCAAATGGTTGTGACTGTCAACATTTCAAATTGATTATGTATTGAACTTTTCTATTTGATATGCTTTGTTTGAGTTTCAGTGTAGGTTCCATGGAATATTTGGATTATTCATTTTTTTAGGGAATGGCACGCGCTATGTTGAGCCAAGTGACACCATCAAATGGATTGCATGAATACTTCAAGGCTAATAGCATTTTCTGAGCTGAGCACTTAAAAGGTAACTTATTAATCCACTACCTTCTGTTCCAGAAAATCTCATAATTTATTAATCCCAACTGAGACTGTAAAAAATAAAAGATGATGTAAAATTACATGCAACTGTAATTTCACCATTCATCAATTGGCCTGCTAATTTTCTTGATAAACACATTTGTGTGCTTGGTAGAAAATCAGTCATGTCACATGTCGAAGAAACTTAAATAAATTGGATGATATTTCTGCGGACTATATTTGACAATTTACACTTTCCTAGTATGAATTATGTCTCAGAGATTCCTGGTCATGGAGTTAGATTACATTGCTAGCAGGAAGTAGTAGGCTAATGCTATCGGCAGGGCAATGAGCATGCCAAAAATTACTCTGTATCCAAAACAAGAACAGTTTTCAGATTATAGTTGAACCATATGCACAGTTAAATTCAAGATGCGTTGAAGCATTTCTTTTTACCCGGTGCTCAATATGTCTGGATGCACATTGTACTCTCTGGCAAAAACAAATGGAACAATTCCTTGAGGAAGGGCTGCCTGCAGTATAGAAAAGATTGGTTAACCTTATATCTGATTATACACTAAAGTACAGAAAGTACATGCACCTGCACAATAGCTGTTCTAAAGACCATGCCCCTTAGTCCAGTGGCTGTGGAGGATGCAGCCATTAAAGCAGGCCCCAGTAGGAACTTCATTCCCATGGCTAAGATTGCCATTCGGGTTCCACATGCTATTATGCTCGGCCGTGATGCCATAAAAAGACCTGTTAAGTAATTCAATTGAAGAAGTTAAAGTGATTTTATTAAGGTTCATTTTAAAATTTCTCAGTTCTTAATTATAAAAATTTTACTCATACCTAAGCTGAACATTGCCATACCAACTCCTCCATTTGAAATTATTGTTATTGATTGATTAACAATTCCTGGCATTTTTACTTTCCACCTGAAAAAGATTCAACCAAATCTCTGTTGCTGAGATCATGAAACTTTTCAACAATCTGTCTCAAGTAGAATCTATAATTAGAGAAAGAAAATTATTTTTAGTGGTCCTGCAGGCTTACTTGAAGTGTATGCTCCCCCAAATAAGACCCATCAAAGTTGCATGAGTATTGGGGTTTCTTATAAGCTTCTTCCCCACATTTAAGAGAATGCTCATGGTTTTGACTTTCCTTCTTGTTCTGGATCCATTTCTCACTTCCTCCTCTTCCTCTTTTGTTTGAGCTTCTTGGGGGGCTTCTACCCCTACTTTAAAACAGTAATCATGGCACAAGTTTTTATTAATATGAATTTATATAAAAAAAAGCACAAACCAAGATGTAAATTATATGCATTATTATGTTACATGATAAATTTCATGTGGAAGTATGTATATACTAACCTGATGCATAGACAATATCAGAACAATAATTCACTTACAACCTACTCTATTCTAGTACCTTGACATACATTTGTTGATGCTATGTTAGTACTTAACCAAAAACACTTGGGGGACGATTCTAATTGATACACATGCAATTGAAGTCAAGAGAAGAAAGAGATAAATCTGGTTGTGTAGAGGACTGGTGTGGTTTATCTTTGGTAACCAAAGTTGAATGAACAAGAATTGAAATGGTTCAACTATTCATGTTCAGGGAGTTTAAATTGGAATTCAGGCTAGAGGGTTTCTTGCCACTAATGTCATTTATATTTTGTATATAGGTTATGCTTTGAATTAAGTGCAAATTCTGAATGTGTACCTGGGTCTTCTAATGGTGGTGCCATGGGTGCTGCCCTTGTGGCATTGAGCTCAAACAGAAACAACAATAGATTGTACCAAATTAGGCTTTGTAAGACAATTATTTGGTCAAGGAGCACAATTGCTTGATCCCCATACATGGCCTTCAATAGTGGATGTCCCAGAAATAAAGTGTTAGGCAGTGTTGCCAGAGACAGACCAGTTATGATCCAATTTAAGTTTCCTCCAGGGCTGACTTTGCTAATTGCTGTCAATACCAAAAAGGCAAGTAGTTTCTGCAAAAAGTCGGCCAATATGAGTCTAAGGTTCATTTTGTAGGGGTTGTTTCCAGAGATTATTTGGAATGACAATAGTGGAACTGAGAATTGTGCCACGAACTTGTTTATCCCTGAACATTGATCTGGTGTGAAAAGCTTCCACCATTTCACAGAGATATAGGCTATTATCATCACAACATATAATGGAACTGTGGCTGCCACAACATGATAGACTTCTGCTAGGGAAATCATGATGCTTGGTGGTTGTAGGACTGAAAAGATATCTGTTGCGAATGAATTCTTGATAATGTAGCTGTTTTATGCACTCTTAGTTGCTTTGATAAACCATGAAAAGTTAAGGTGGGAATTCCTGTTTTAGCAGAAGCCTCCTTAAAGGTTTTCTTGTTTCCTAGAATGCCCTTATGCTGTCATTATTTGTGTCAGGATGTAAGCATAGTTATTACCTTTTTACATAGGTGTCTTTAATTGTTGCATATACGTTTTTTGATGTATACTAATCTACTTTTAACATATATTTCTTTGCCTGTTGTGATTGTTAAGTGTCATTGATGGACACAGTTTCGAATCTAAATATTAGGGTATTTTTGTCATCATGAGTTGAAAAGATTGATTCCATGTTCATGTGTTCTTGTTCTTTTAGCTGAGTGGTTTTTCTTTAGGCAAAAGAGAATTCTATAGACTATAGGCTGACATGGTAAATCTAAACCTTTTGCCTCTTAGGCTATAAGCCTATAATACAGCATATATTTAACTTTTTCTTTATCTTTGGCTTCCCTTATTTTGATTTTTGACCATGCATAGTGCATACCTCTGTTCTTTATTGATGTTCTTTTATAAGCGTGCAAAATTCTTCTATTTTTAAGCATTCAAGCTGAATATATTTTGTATGTTTGTTTAGATCATAGAAGAATTGCATTTTATTTTTGCTTTGATTATATAGTCTGACTGCCCAATTCCTTTTCTGAAGAATAAAGTGTAAATGACCAATATACCGTTTCTTGATTATATTGAAAAGTTTGTGTGTACTCAGGTATTTAAACTTATGATTTTGATTGTTTTTGGATCCTTCTTTTGAGGTTTTTCAGTAGTAAAGAGGAATAAAGAGTGAATTGCTAGAGAAGTAATCAAAGTTTATAACAGTACTAAGGAAGTCTTTTTTTTTCCACATATGGCCAAAAGTGTGAGAATGAGTGTTCAATGGAATTTGCTTTTTACAAAATTTTCCAAAAATAAAAACCCTAGTGTTTTCCTTTCTTCAACTTGTGTTCTGTAAGACCAAAAATAAAATTCATCAAATGTATTCAATATCAATGAGCATCATAAGATTAACAAAATTCATGACTGTTTTATCAGGGAAAATCATAAATCTTTTTAGTCTCAAATCTCAATATCACTGCTAGTGACTTAGCCAAGAATTGTACACATGAAACTGAACTATTCCGATGTTAGTTTACTGATGCTATGGTGCCAGGGAAGTTCAATATGAACTTTTTTTCTCCCTCATAAAAAAAGGTGAGGGGAGAGGGGGAGACTAGTTATGGAGTGACCATACTCAATATAAACATTAATGTTCAATAATAGATGATATATCATTCTTCTAGCCTATAGAGTATAGAAATGCATGTTAGGCTCACACCACTTAAAGTTTTAGAAGCCACAATTTCAAGCTCAAGTATATATGTTCCCGAAAAGTGTCTGTACCGCTTGCAAAGCCATGTGGCTCTAACAGAATTCTTGCAGGGCTGCAACCAAAGCCAGCTTTAATGTAACTTTAAAAGGTTTTAACCTCACTCCTTTGGTATCCAATAACCATTCTGAAGCATATATATTGAAGACTTGTGCTACTGGAAATTACCATGGGGTATGATTGTGTTAAGATTGATTGATTCTGATCACAACAAGAGCTTATATTGCGAGGGAAGAGCAACAAATGTAATGTGACCCAAACTATCTTAAATGTTGATTGTATTATCATTGCATTGAATTTTTTTTTCAAGGTCAATATGACTTTTGAGCCTATTCTTACTTTTGATGGGCATCTGACTAGCTACTTGTGTATTCATGAGAAAGGAATATGTTCCAAGTTTTCAAAATCTGAGCCGGCATATGCTTATCCAAGCAAATTGGATGCTGCTACATATCTAATAAGGTGGTAAGTCATGACTGGAACAATATTAATTTCACATGGAGTTACCATTAAAAATCATTTTTTATTACGCACTAATCACAACGCACCATGCTAGTAGTTGTGCAAATTTTTGTATCCATAAAGGGTCTAAACTAATTTGTCATCCTGGTCCATGCATAATCCAATGCTCCATATGAATCTTAGACAGGCACAGGATCAAGTAAACCATTCTTTTAAGTACTCAACTTTTTGCGAGTTTTAGGGAGGGCTTTAGAGCTTAATTATGGGTCAAAACACCTATAATTATGTTGTTATCAGTTAAAATGTATTGAATTCTAAAACTCCTTTACTAAAAAAGCATGGAATCATGCATGCCTACAACTCTACAAGAACATCTAGACTCTCTTTTCTACCACAGTTCTGTAAATTGAAGAAAAGAATGTTTTGGTACACTTTTGATGTAATAGAAAGGCTATTTAATATATATATATATATATATATATATATGTATATACTTTATTGCTACATGTCATTGCACGAGATTGACTAGCTCAGCTTCTTGATCTGAAAGCCTTTCCTCTCCCATCTTTATTTTAATTGTAGTAATAAGCTCGACACAACATTCCTTTCCTACCCCATGAAAATGCTAGTGTTATGTACTTTTCCAATACGTGTCTCTTAGGTGGGAACTAGATTTCGTAGCTTTCTATTTTGATTGTTCGTAGTGTCAAAGCATCTTACTAAGAAAATTAAGCTAGCTTTACCAAAAGAAATGAAAAAAAAAATTAAGCTAGTAAGAGAAAGGTCCAACTAATAAATATACCCATAATGGAGGGGCTTATAAGTCACATATTGGATAATACTAATAGTAACAAAGTGAGTGATTAGTTAGAATAATGTTGACATAACCCAACTCATTAGTTTAAGTTTTCAGATCGGATATTTTAATTAACACAAAGTTTGTAATGCTTTTGACGATTTTGAGAGGGAAAGATCATTTTGAAGAAAGTATAATTATGGTGTTATATTGTTACAAATTGCAAATAATGGACAAAAGTTTGTCTGATAACTCAACACCCTTTAAACTTTTTTTTTTTGCAAGCTCAGAATAAAAAATAACAGAGTTGCATCAAGCTGATATTCTTAGTGTCATGATAATAAAATGATAAGAAACGAAAATGCAATTTCATAGACCATACTCAGTTACCAAGATTTTTGTTTTGTTTTTTTTGTTTATAAATTGTTTTAGATTGGCTTAAGAATTTTTGTAATTGATCAAAGTGCCAATGGTGTGGCTGCTGGCAACTTGGTCTGCTTGTTTCTTTCTATTATCGAATTTCTTATTCCGTTAGACAGCAACACCACCAACAACTAAGTCTTAATTGATTTGATCCCAATATGTTGTGAGAAAAGGACCTCGCGAAGTTGTTTCACAAGATAATTTTTCATAACAGAGATACACATTGTCTGCTTGGGTGCACCTCCAATTAGATTCTAAGGTTGTGAGGTCTATTCTTTGGGGGACAATTTAGAAAAGCTTGTGCTTAACATCGAAGTTTGGTGCTTCATACACCAACAAACGTCGTCTCCATATACAAGACTGGTCGGAGAGACATGTGCCCATGAAAGCACATATTCTATTACAAAACAAAGTAGGCTTCAAAAGTTTTACACACAAGATGCTTAATGTTATCAAGAGATAATGGCCATGGGGCTTGAAAATACTCTAGCGATCGATCAAAGATAGCAAGTTGAAACCCTCTATGCTTAACTAAATAGTATGCACTTGCTTTATGACAGAGGAATAAATAACATAACATCAACTAAATGATACATTGAGTTTGATATCCTCTAGGAAATAAAAACATTCATCAAATTTGTTGTACGATTCCTTTGGATTTCACTATGGATTGCTAAATGATTTACTCTAGAATTATCGGTAATGCTTGTGTTTTTTTTTTTTTTTTGGGTCATTAACTTGGGGAGGTTTAATGTGTTAGGACTTAGGACTTTATATCGTTTATTCCAAACAGTGCCGACTCAATGGGTGAGCTAAATAGGCAACCGCCTAAGGCTCCCAATGAAAAAAGGCCCATAAATATTTACCAATAGAGATATTCCTGTACCAATAGAAGTATTAATTAAGCCCTAAATATTCACCAATAAATAAAAAGTAGTTGTTTTTTATCAAAGAAAAACTAGTTAAAGAAAATATTTTCATTGGATGGGTCAATCATTTAATCTCTCACACATAAATGTTAAAAGAACTCATTAATCTTACACTAGTAAATAAATTTATACTCAAATTCTATTTAGAAATATCAAATATATAGCTTTATTAAAATTTTCAATCATAATTTTTTAGTATTTGGTTACTTCATTGAATAATGTTTATTTTAGTTGTATAGTCATTGAATAATGAGATGGGTTCGTTTTAATTTGTAATTTTTTTCTAAAAAAATAGATTTTAAATGAAAAAAAAAACAAAAGTTAAATAAATATTTTATTAATATTCAAAATATAAGAATAGACCTCACTTGAAGTTGTCGCCTTAGGCCCCACAATACCTTGAGCCGGCCTTGATTCCAAAGGCACCAATGACGTGCTATACGTATTGATATTTGAGAGGATATAAAATTTGAGAGCATGCAGTTACATCCGGTATTGTCAATTTTAGTGAAATTTTAAAGTAAAAATTATTTTAAGAAAAAAAAATGAACTACCTAATTTTCAAATACACCTTACAACTCATTCTTTACTTTTTTATACATCCAATTCAAATATTCATCCTAAATTCATTTTTTTTAATTTAATTTTTGAGAGAGAGAATAAAAGTTTACAAAAGCTATAGTGCTCCCTAAATTTGTTGACCATTGTAATGCTTACAAAAATTTGTATAGTATTTTTTTTTTTTTGAGAAAATTTGTATAGTATTTAATAGCCGGTTTTGAAATTGGAGTCCCACATCGTGCATACGTACTTGGTTAATTTGAGCTTTATAAACAACTACTCACAGATTCACACGATACGTGGAAATAAATAATTATTTTGTATTGTAATATAATGTATAATTTTTTCTCTAAAATTTGTTGAAGATAATTTGTTCTCTCTAAAAAATAAACTGTTTCTATTTGGTCCAATTAGGTCTACTTCGGTCCACTTGGTTAATTTCAGTCCCCTTAAGTCCATTTTAGACTAATTGGACTATAAATTGATTCTTTTTGTAGGTTGCATTTTCAAGTTTAACTCAAAAATTCATTTTTTTTTTCTCTTAATTTTTGGGTTGAAAAGTATGATTTATTATATTTGGGCTAAACTTTTTAGTTTTGAGTTAAAAAATACAAAGAAAATAGACATTAGAAATTAGAAATATGAGCCCTAAAAATCTAGTAAAAATGATAAATATTCGAAAGTCTGATTCAATCCATATTGGTTCTATTCGGTCCATTCTGCCTTCTTCGATCCAATTTAGTCATATTCGGCCAATTCTATCCACTTTGGTTATATTCAGTCTACTTTGATCCTATTCAATTCACTTTGGTTCTATTTGGTCCTATTAGGTCCATGCTATTTACTTTGGCCCACTTTAGTCCTATTTGGGACATTAGGTACGATTTGGTCCTAATTAGTCCATTTTGTCCACTTTGGTTCTATTCGGTTCATTTAGTCCACTTTGGTTCTATTCAGTCCACATTGGTCCACTTTGGTCCTATTTAGTCCACATTGGTCTTATTTGGTCCCGTTTGGTCCATTCTGTCCACTTTGGTCCTAATTTGTCCATTGGTTCATATTCAGTCCACTTTGGTCTTATGTGGTCCATTCAGTCCACATTGTTCCTATTCGGTTCATTTGGTCCACTTTGTTCCTATTTTGCTCATTCGGTCTACTTCGGTCCATTTTGGTCCACTTCAATCTATTTTTGAGCACTTACATAATGGGAAAAAATATGTTTGGGTTGAAAGCACCTATTCTAAATCCAAATTTATAAAAAAATGTGTATAAATCTCAAACTCTTAATATCTAAAATCTTAAGCATAACATTTATTATTGCTATACTTTTTTTGATTCACATTAACATATTATTTTAGTCCACTTTAGTATGGCTAAATTTAAGTTAAAGTCTTTCTAAACATAAATGCTATGAATATAAAATGTAATCTTTAGGGCAGTTATTCATTTGTTATAACGTCGTTACTTTTAAATGAATTGCATGAGTTTGATTATGTATTTAAGCAATATATATATATATATATGTATGTATGTATATATAATTTTTATTTAAATAAATTATTCAACGTATTCGTTTTCTAAAAAGAGACTACCATGATAATCAAAACTCATATCAAAATTATTTTGAATATGTACAATTTATTCTCTAAATTTTATTGTAGAGAGAAAGAGGCTACTTGTGATGAGGAACTAAAAAAATACAATACCAAAACGTATGAACCCAAAATAGAGTTTTAAAAATCACAATGATTCATCAATATAAAGTAGAGTTGCAATAAATAATTTGAGAGAGAGAGAGAGAGAGAGAGAGAATAACCACTTTTTCAAGAGAGAATGTGAGTGAGAATAATAAGAAATTTATAGAAAATAATATGAGAAGAAAAAAAAAGTAATAAACACCAAATTATCCAAGTCATGTTATGTTATGTAATAAAATAATATTATATTCTTATATACTATCTTTATAATGCAATATGATAATATCTATGAAATCAAAGAGAATAAAAAAAGATAAAAAACTTAAAAACACAAAACTTAATCACACCAACTCAAAGTAGAGTTCCAAATAATACAAAAATTTATCAACCTAAAGTAGAGATGCAAGAAAAATAAAACCCACCAAAAATGCGAAAAAAAATCTTGAGAGAGAAAAATAACCTTTTATGAGTGGGAAAACTATGTATAGAATGAGAAAGAGAATTGTAAATTTATAGTAAGAGGAGAGGAATAAGAAAAGAAAAGAAAAGAAAAAATAAAGGAAAATTGATATTAAGGTAGATAGCAATGGGGAGATGAAAATATAAAAGAGAGGGAAAAAGTTTGAGAAAGTAAAACAATAAGTTGAGAAATTAATAAGGATAAAAAAAAGAGTTAAAAAAAAAGAGAGAATGTTGAAAATGGGTGGATGATGTGGTTGTTGATGTGGCTTAATAAAAGCGTAACAGTAATAAATGCTACGTTTCAACTTTTAAATATATAATATATAAATTACAAGAGATTTTAATTGTGACTAGACTAACCCTTAAAGAATATAGTGTAAATACGGTTAGCTATTTTCTTTAGGTCGTTACAAATGGTACCATAGGTCCACAGCAACTAACAAGGCCAAATCCAGCCACATTCTAGGGTGGGTTTTTTTTTTTTTTTTTTACCAACTGCTTACAAGGATATAAAAAAAATATTATTTTAATGAGGAAAGTGAGACAAAAAGGTAGAGAGGAAAGAGAGATGGAAGAGAAGAGAGAGAAACTGATTTTTTTATATTATTTGTTGGTATAGTTTATATTATTTTAATAAGTTGTATGTAAAAATAGAAATTGGAATGTTGGGTGAGTTATAAAATGAGATAATAAAATAGATAAAATAAGTTTTGAGTATGTAAAATAAACACTTTTTTGCATCTGCAGATGCTAGTGCTTTGATGAGGATGTTAAACGGAGAGATTGTGATGTTAAGTAGGCCCTTTAGTGTTTTTTTTTTTTGTTTTTTTTTTTGTTTTTTGTTTTTCTTTCTTTCTTTCTTTCAATATTCTTGACTAAAATACAAGGCTCGTCAATTTGGCTAAAAAGTTGTTCGGAAGATTATATTTTTCCAAAGAGTTGGGTGTTAATGCTCTAACATTTTTTTTTTCTTGTCATTTTGACATATTGCTATCCTAAGCCAATTATTATAATTACTAATATAATTATTATAGATAATTAGATAATTACAGCAAAAATGAGGATTTAAATTCTGAATGTTTCTGTTAGAAACGCCAAAAGGGGCTAGTTGAAGTATAAAACTCTTGACATCCCAACCCAATTAAATGGTGGATAATTTTGGCCAAATATTTAATTATCTATGAATTCCATATTGGATTGTAATAAATTTATACATATTTGTGGTTCTTTAATGGGGTACCTATAAGATGCATTAATTATCACATTTTGTATTCCACCAATCATGATATAATATGGTATGTACTAGATTGTTTTTCATGTTAAACTTTAGTGTGTGTGTATATATATATATATATATAATTTTTTTTTTTTGAGAAAAGTTAAACTTTAGTATATAATTTCATAAGAAAAGTAAAAACAATATATTACAAGTTATAATTAGTTGAATATGTTAGGTTCTAAATGTTTAGAACAATTGGTGAATCGTGAACACAAACTTGTCTAGATATAGATCTTAGAGTCTATAGGTATTATTAGACAATGCTTAAGGTGATTCAAGTCAAGATTCAAGAACATACAAGCTGCAGGAAGAAGATTTCATAATCTACTTGGTTCGACCGATCGAGAGACAGGCTCGACCAATCGAGATTCGTATCTGCAGAATTTTAATTAAGTCCAAACAGCAGTTCAAGTCCATTAAGGATTAGGGTTTCAGATCTACTTCTCCCAGTATATAAAGGTGAAAGTTCAATATGTGTATAAAACACTCTTGAATGTTTAGACCCCCAAGTTACGAGTTATCAATTCAAGCTTATTATCAAACAATTAATGTGCAGAATATGAACATAAGCATATAACAGAATTGATAAACAATCTAAACCAATTAAAATCACATCCATAGCAGAAATTAAAAGGTAAAGATTAAGAGAAGAGAGATGCAAATACAAGGACAACACACGATGTGTTATCGAAGAGGAAATCGAAGCCCTCGGCGTAAAATCTCTCCGCCGCCATCCAAGCGGTAAATAATCCACTAAAGAATGTAGTTGGAATACATGAACAGCAATAGACCCTCCAAGCCTAATCTACCCAGTGTACCTAAGTCCTCCAAGCTTCTTGCTCCAACGAGGTTACGCCGAACCTATTTCTTCTTTAGCTTGCCGGATTTTGCTACTTGACCAAAGCATCAACCAATATGAAATTGGTCCCTTTTTAACTGCTTCCCAAAGCACCAAATGACCTTCTCACAGATATGGGTATGGTGAGAAAAGGTTTTGGTAATGTACCTCTCAAGGATGTAACAATGGAGAGGAAGAGAGTAGAGGAATTTGAAGAGTCTCTATGTGAAGATTGTGGATGAGTCAATCTTGTTTTTCTCTAGAGTTTCTCTCTCAAAATTCTCTCTGGAAGCTCTTTACATTTCGTGGGTATAAGGGGTATTTATACTAGGGTGAGAGTGGAATGCGAAGAGACAGATTTTTCAAAACAGGGCTGGCTGGCAGCTTGGCCTCGTGACTTGACTGAGTCGCGAGTTCAAGTCGCGAGCTAACGGTCTGGCCAGTCTGGACTTTTTGTCCTGTAGTGCTCCAGCTGGCGTGACTGTTCATCTTCCTGCACGCTTCACTCGTGTGCTGCAGTTGGCGGTTTGCCAGTCGCGAGTCACCTGCGAGTCCTAGCCGCGAGTCTTTGCTTCTTTGCACAATCTCGAGTATTTCTTCACACTCTCTCATACACTACCCTTACATGAATTTTCACCTAAATACATGATTACTAATTGCTAAAATACAAGCAAATTTGGCATGAAATAAAGCCAACAAGATGGTTGATTAAATTCAACCTTACAAAAGGAAACCCTAAGCACGTTTTTATAAGGCTTTTTAGAAAGAGAAGAGCGTGTCTCTTTGTATCTAGGGTTTTGTACCCAAAAGCTCTCTCATGTCTACTACCGGTGTTATTCCTTGAAGAATCTCAAGATCCGGTATTGTAGAAGTTGCTGCCTTCTCTAGTCATCAAAGGTGCTGATAATCTAAACCTTCAAGGGTGGTCTTGGAGTCACAAACAAGAGAGTTTGTGTTGCTAAACCTTTGAGTGTGATCTCAAAGTCACAAACGTGGGTGTTTGTGTTTTGCAAAGGCCAAGGAAAGAAATAGTCCATGAACTCGGAGCTATCATGGGGTCGTGATAGTAAGTTTTTTACTCGAGGTAGCAATAGGATGTTAGTGATCTAAGTCGCTATTGTGTAAACTTCAATTCTTTCATAGTGGATTTATTTTTTACCTTGAGAATAGCTAGGTTAAATCCTCTCTAGGTTTTTTACCAGTTTAGTTTTCCTTGGTCATCATATCATTGTGTTCTTTATATTTCCGCTGCTTTGCATGATATGATTGTTTTGTTTTAACTTAGATCTGAATAATAAACTTAAGTATTCACTTGGTTAATTAATTAGGTTAAACAATCTAGTTTTACAGGGATCTAAAAACGTACAGAATATAAAATAGAATACAAAATTTTGTATTAGCAGCATTTATATTGGCTCCAAAAGGACCAGAACCATCACAGTCCTTAACAAGTCTTTGGACTTTGGGTGTATCATGTATGTTTTATTTCTCTATTCTTCTTTTAAGCGTGTCTTTGACGATTGAAGCACAAGGAATAACTGGTACGAGTATTTCTTCAAGTCAAGCACCATGCATATGGATGAACCATTGCGGCCTCCACGGTTGCTTATGAGCATTCTAGATGTGTCAATAACAAAGTGGTATTGACTTGAATTTGGAAAATACAGATCGGTAAAGACTTGAATTTCATTTTGCGTAGTACAGGTTACAAACCATAAAGAAAAATCGATTCAACACAGAGAAGATTTTTAAGGTATTGTTATTGTAATACGCAACACACGTGTGTATATATATATATAATTTTTATTTTTTTATTTTTTCCATGGATGTTCATCAAACAATATGGTTCTCAAGTCTCAAACTGAACAAAAGCACTTCCTAATTAAGTTTCATTCTCCCCACCAGTATAAATTTCTTGGTTCCTCAGCAACCATAGTGAAACTGCATGTAAGGGGTTCATTTTTGGTTTCTTATGAGAAAGAAATTCTTGAGACACCCATTTCATTGTTGGTCGAGACTTTGGTTTGGAACGTAAGCACGCAAATGCAATTGTAGCGACAAGGAAAACATCTTGTGCAACCAGACGGTTTGGAGGTGGGAGACGTTGGTCTAAAATTTCATTTAGCATCACATTTTGAGGTGACGATGATGATAATGAAGTCAAGAGTTCACCTGGATGTCTTCCCATTAATATTTCTAGTGCCACCACACCAAAGCTATAAACATCACATTTTTCAGTCACCACCATAGTATATGCCAATTCTGCATAGAAAGGAAGAAAATAAACAGTAAAAATGTATTACAAAATGTAATGCCTTTTGTTTTCCCTAAATTTATATTTTTAACTATTTCCATTGTACACTTTTCTTTTTTTTGGAAGAGAATTAATCAACATATAAAAATAATGAAAGTGATTATTTGTTACCATGCATATATGGTTCGGCTCGTATAACAAATTAACAATAAAGTAAGTTAAGTAGCTTGATTATAAAGAAAACTCACGGCTAACTTTTTTAAAATAATAGGTAATTAAGGTATATTTCGAAAAAAATAATTCACCTGGAGCAACATAACCATAAGTCCCAGCAAGTAAAGTTTGATTAGAGGAATTAGGATCAAGAAGTCTAGCCGTGCCAAAATCAGCGACAAAAGCCTCTAACTCAGAGTTCAATAGAATATTGTTGCTACTTATATCTCGATGAACAATTACTTGGACACATTCATGATGCATGTAAGTTAAGGCATGTGCTATACTTTTGATGACATTCATCCTTTTCATCCAATCCAATTCCACAGCATCAAAATCATTGCTTAGGACAAAAAACAAGCTTCCCATTTCCATGTACTCATAGACCAAAAACATGCATCTTTTATGCAAACAGTAGCCATATAGTTTAACAATATTTCTATGCCGAATTTCTGTTAACATTTTGACCTCGTTTTTGAAACTCTTGTCAAAAGTTGGGTCCTCAGCTTCTAAGCGATGAAGTTTCTTTAAGGCAACCACTTTACCATTTGGCAATTGTGCTTTGTAAACACTACCATAACCGCCTGTTCCAATACAATATCTAATGTCGAAGTCCTCTGTTGCTTCAATGATGTCTTCATATGCAATTTTTCCGTCATAATTCCATATCGAGAACAAGTCCCCATTCTTTGTTTCCCCTGATTGCTCAGATTTTGGTTTCCTAGTCCCACATCGAAAGAGGAAAAAACACCCAAGAATTAAAAACCCAGGCAAAGAGCCAAGTGGAACTAAAAACTTTATTTGTTGGAAAATTGATCTATTATTGTTTGGTGAAGATGGAAGGGAAGGAGGGAAACCTTTGATATCACCATATAAATCTTTGTTGCCGATGAATATGTAAGTTGTATGACCTAAGTAGCCATTTGGGATCTGACCATGCAAAGAATTGTATGAAAAGTTTATTTCTTTTATGGAATTTGAAAAATCAGGAATGTTTCCAATAAGATAATTGTAGCTGAGATCTAAGATCTCTATACAATGTGAATCTCCTAGTTCAATTGGAATCTCTCCAGTGATATTGTTATTATTGAGGAACAAGTAACTCAAATTCTTCAAGTTGCCAATTTCTGGGGGAATGGAACCATTGATTTGGTTTGAAGAAAGAGATAAGAAGGCCAAATTGGTTAGATGACCTAGAGACGAAGGGATTGGACCAATGAGCTTATTTTGTTGTAGGTCCAAATTTAATAGATTCTTTAACAATCCAATTTCAGAAGGAATAGAACTGTTGATTTCATTAAAAGACAAATCCAGATTGGAAAGATTGGTTAAAAGGGCAAGAGTTGGAGGGATTGGTCCACTAAATCTGTTATTACTCAGACTTAAAACAAGAAGATTCTTTAAATTTCCCAATTCTTTAGAGATGGAACCACTTATTAGATTAGAAGAAATGTTGAAGGTCACTAATTGAGTGAGCTTTGCAAGTGAAAGAGGCAAGTCACCAATAAGATTATTATGGGATAGATCAAGGTAGGTGAGTTTCGAAAGGGTGCCTATCTCTAATGGAATCCTCCCCGAGAGCTGAGTGTATGAAAGATTAAGACTGAATAAATTTGGAAAGGAAGAGAAGTTGAATTTACTTATCTTATATCCCAGTCGAAACCATGCCAAGTCAATCTTGGCGACGCTTCCGCCGTCATTGCATATGATTCCATCCCACCGGCAAAGACTTGAGGTATCGTTGGAATATTCACTCCACCATCCACTCTCCAGTATAGCCTTTGCTTCTACTTCTAGCACTGATGATTTAGATGCGGCCACAAAGGACATAGTTGTGGCATGCATGAAGATACAAAGAACCCATAATGCTACTATCCGAATGGAAATGGAGACAGAGGGAGCCATGTTAAAAAAAAAAAAAAAAACTGTGTATGATTGATGAGTTCAATGAACAAATGGTTGATTGTTTTATATATATATATATATATATTCAGGACTCAAAAGAGTCAACACACCTTAACAATTGAAACGCGGAATTGATCAGACCCAAGACTTTGAAAGTCACTTACATGAATGTATCGCAAGATTCTCCCGCAATCATCGTTGAAATTTCTCTTCGAAACTTCCTCCTAATGCAGTTTGAAGTCAATATTTCTGCAATTCATTGTCGTTGGTTGTATTTTTCTTTTTCTTTTTTTTTGAGAAGACCGCTGCCGTTAGTTGACTGTTAATCCAGATTTATCGGGAAGACTTATTGAGAATGGTGCAGTTTGGTGAATTGAGATAAGGCAGGTGATGCAATTACTATCAATGGTTGAGATTGATAGTTGCAAAAAATAACTTTCAATCTCAACTATTGATTAAAAAAAGTTTAGAAAAGTAAAAAGTAAAATGTAGAAGTTTAAAAAGTGAAATGTGAAAAAATTTCGTGAGAGAGAGAAGGTATTGCACTAGATCCTAATCCCAGTTTGGCTTTCGACTCATTGCAAAGAAGCTGACTACTGCTATCATGGTTCATATTTGTAACGTCTCAGTCAGTCAGACAATAAAAAAAAAGAGTACAAGTCAGATTTTTAGTGGACCACACGTGCCCCACCTAACCCAACAATCTCCCACCACTCATTTTCACACCATTCCTTCTCTCTCTTTTGGCCGGCCATCTCTTTTCTTCCTTTCATTTTCTTCCTTTTCTCTTTACTTAAACACACACGCTCACTTCCACACTCACCCACCGGACTCCACTCCAAACCACCATCTCACCATCATTTTGCGGTAAGATCACTGGAAAATTCTTAAGAACCCATAAGCACTTTCACATCCTTTTTTTTTTAGGTAAAAATTTCTAATCTTTTTTGTGGGTTTTACACTTTTGCTTGAAGTTATTTTTATCTAAGCTTTAATAATGATACCCATGTGATTTATGAGCATTGAAAGTGATATTTATGTGTTTGTATGTATGAGTTTTGTATTGGTAGAATTACTTGATGAGTGGGTATATGGTTTGTGCTAATGATGACTACTTAAGGTTTATGTATGGTGGAAAGTTTAGGGGTTTTGAGTTATAACATGTGATTGTTGGTAAATCTAATTTGTCCATTGCCATTGGGCTTATTTGGAGTTAGTTGAAGTTCTAAATTTCTTGTCTTGGAGGATATTTTGATTTTGCTTTCATGGGTCTCTTAATGATGTAGTGTAAATTTTATGAAAGCTAGTCATGATGTTGGAGATGATATTAAATGGGTTAACTTTATAAATTGGAGGTTATGCCTTGTGAATCAATTTGTTGAGAAACCTTGGAAGTGGAATATATTATTATTGATGAGGTTAAATACTAGGCTTGCCTAATTAAGTGCTAATTTGGCAATTCCTAAATTGTAGCTAGATACAATTTCAAGCTCTATGCTTATTGTGATAGGTTTACTTGATATTGTTTAGGTTTTAGCTAATCTCCTTGGAGCTTGGAGAATTAGGCTTTTGCGGTTGCGAGATAAGTAGCTTTTTAATGGGATTTTTGAAAAATAAACATGTTGCATAAATGATGTTTTTGGGTTAGACACACTTTTGGAAACTATCTATGGAAATTATATTTTCCTAAAACTATTGTGTCATAACCTTAATATATATATATATATATATATATATATATATATATGATTATATATGAAAATGCATCATATTTGGTATTGCATTTGGGGAAATGCATGAATTGTTGATATGAAAAAATGAGCATCTTTTATTTAATCTTTAATAAGGAAATCATGGATTTTATGGTATATTATAAAATTTAAAGATGCTTATCTTGTCTTGTTATATGGGAAATTAATAGAAAATCTCTTGACAAGAATGAAGTTGAAAACCTTACAAACTTTGTGGAAGTTAGATTATTTAAGGTTTTTCTGAAATCACCTAGACATAAACTATGTGTTTCAAAGTATATGTAACCTGTGAGCTTTATGTGGATTTAACACCATGCCATATGTGATTTCCCGGTGATCACCCGATTTGGTTTTCGTAATCTTTGTGACAACGGAATCAGATCTGGGTCAATGCCCTTTCACTTTGGATGACGCGTTCTTCCCTATTGCCCATGGGAGGAAGAGGTTCCTTAATTGTGTGTAGGTGAGGTTGCTGTCCATGGGGCCAAAAGACCACATGCAAAATAGGTCCTATTTGACGCGCTCTCTCTGCTGCCCATGGGGGGAGAGAAAAACCTTGAGGGTATAGGTGAAGCTGCTGTCCATGGGGCCAAGAGTCTGCATACCAGAGAGGACAATATCATGTCAGTTGTGAATGGGTGGATCCCCTGACCGGTCTATGTGGTAGTGTGGTATATTTGTGATAATTTACCTTACGTTAGATATTATGGCTTTGAAAATTATATTGTTGGTGCTCACAGATTATAGTATATAGTTTCAAAGTATTTACTTTGAGAAACTTTGTGTTTCATTATTCAATCATTCTTGTCATATCATATTACTATTATTGAAAATGGAACTTGCATTTCCTCTACCCCCATCAATTATGCTACTTATTGGGCTCTGTCTCATTCCATTATTTTATAAACTTTTCAGAGTAGGCAACCATATTTTGAGACAGCTTTTTGGTGGCTAATAGTAGTTAGACTAACTCCTGATGGAGGCTGAACTTTTGTAATGGAGATATTAGATAATGTACATCTTAGAATAGGCTTGACTTATTCTTTTGTATATTATAGTGGTTGTGACGTTATTCCCACTGATGGGACAAGCTGATGATATATAATTATTTATTCAAATCTCTATTCTTTTGTGGCTAATGGTCCTTGTAATTATTTCTTAGAGCTCTGACTTATTTTGAGAGTATATTCAATGGAATTATTATGATAATTCTTGATGTTGGTACTTGATATGATTTATGTGGATTGGATTGTCAAAAAGGAAAAATCTACAGGTACTTTGAGATGTCTTTCTCATGCTTTGGACCCTTTGGGGTTTGGGGCGTGACAATATTGTTGTGCATATATAAGGTCCACCAATCCACAAACCCACATGGTTAAGTCTTATCGTTCCAAGTCTACTACATATTGAACGAGGAGCTCACGAGTCACAACTTAGGAACATTAATTATGTATTTTTATTTATTTTTTAATGAGTTATAAAAATTTTATTATATAGAACTATGGCTTTCTACATATTAAGACATATCAGGTTTGGGCTCAAATCGACCTGACTTGATCAAGTGGTGTAAAAATAAACCGGCCATTGGCCGCTACTAACCAGGGGTCCAATCAATTTCGACTCAGGTGAACGACGATCGGTTTTGGATGAAATTGAGGAAGCAATGACAGTGAGCTTGTCGCTAGATATCAATGAAATATCAATGGATCTTAATGAGATCTAGACGAATTTGATGCTGAGAGAGATATAGGAGGATGAAGGTTAGGGGGATGGTAGTTTCCAGCGAGTGTGGATTTGGTCGGTTCTGTTTCCGTCGGGTTTCAAAACCTAGAACTGCCTTTCGACCCACACCCCTTTGTTTCTGATGTCAGAGACCCACCATCGACCGCTAGCTACTCAGATCGAGTCAATTTTGGTTCAGGTGGCATAGGGTCAGGTGCTTTCGTTGAGTTGTTGGTTGGTTTGGACAACCCTACATAGAACTTACAAAATGACGTGTCATCATTTAGAGTGAGACAATGATTGTCAAAAAATTAATGATGGACATAATAATGGAAATAGACATAAGTTCCAAAATGAAATGTTTTCATAAGTTTGACACTTTAATTGACAAAATTAAAAATTTAAGATGTAATTTGAAACATGATATGCACGCAAAAAAAAAAAAAAAAAAAAAAAAATTTGAAACATGATATAAAATTTGAGATTTTATATAATTTCCTCAAAGAATTAAAGGATTCATTGGTTTTTGTCCCAATAACTTCTTTTAAAAAGCTTTTTAACATGTTTTATCGAGGAAATTTTTTTTTTTTTTTTATAGCATTTTTATGCCAAAAAAAGAGTTGAAAAAGGCTCAAACAAGATTATTATCAATGTGGAGGTAGTATGTGTGGAACCCATACATTGTGAGAAAGATATTCCATGCATTTGATACGGAATATCCATTTTTATACGAGTGAGTCAGTTTTTATAGCGTGAGGTACGTAGTATGTGTGAGACCCATACACTGTGATAAAGATATTCCATGCATTTGATATGTAAAATCCATTTTCATAAGAGTGAGTCCATTTTTATAGTATCTTCTCTTCTTGTTTTATTAGTACAGAGTATAAAGGTCACTAATTGAGTGAGGTTTGCAAGTGAATTATGGGATAGATCAAGGTAGGTGAATTTAAAAAGGGTGCCTATCTCAAATGGGATCCTCCCCGAGAGCTGAGTGTATCAGTGTATGGAAAATTAAGATTGACTAAATTTGGAAAGGATTGAATTTACTTGTCTTATTTCCTAGATAGAACCATGCCAAGTCATTACATATGATTCCATCCCAGTTGCAACGACTTGAGGTATCGTTGGAATATTCACTCAACCACCCACTCTCCAGTATAAGCCTTCTATTCCAGTTCTAGTGCTGATGATTGAGATGCTGCCACAAAGCCAAATGCTACTCTTAGTTGAACCCATAATGCTACTCTCAGAATGGAAATGGAGAGAGAGGGAGCCATGTTATAAAGTGTATGATTGATGAGTGCAAGCAAGAACAAATGGTTGATAGTTATATTCATCAATCCATGGTTGATGAGTGTTCTACCTTTTCTTTTCCTCACCGCAAGACTTCCTCGAAATCTTAGTTGAAATTTTTCTTCGAATCTTACTGGTAAATGGTAATGCAATTGAAGTCAACATTTCCAGTCTACTATCGTTGTTTGAGTACTGTTAGCTCCGGCCAGCTCGGTCTAAAAGATTTGCTGTGAAGCGTGTAATTAGGATTTAGGACTCATTGCGAAGAATCTAACTAGTGCAATAAGCGAATCAGTATTGAGGCTCTTATGTTTTGGAATCTCCCTAATTTGGAGAGAAAAAGCGGGAGAAGAGGGGGTTAATGGGAAATTAACCATTTACTGTCTCCTTTCACTTGTGTTTAACATTTTTTTTTGTTCTTATTAATTTTTAATGTCTAGGGTTTATTTTTAGTAGAATTTTTTTTTCTTGTAATAAAGATGTGAGAGTAAATTTATTCAAATTACATTTTTTATCTTCTCATTTTTTTTAACCAGATAAAAAAGTTTTCAATATATTCACTTTCCATCTACAACCAAAAATACATTAGAGAAAAGTAAATATCTTATTATACCCCCACTTTTCTATCCCCAAAACCAAACAATGCCTTATCATTCCAACAATCAATTACTATATGTTAATCCTTCTCAATTCTCTTATTCAACGTGTCTTTGGCTGTAGAAATTTAAACACAAGGAATAACTGGTACACGTATTTCTTCAAGTCAAGCACCAAGCATATGGATGAGTCTTTGGCGACCTCCACGATTGCTTATAAGGATTCTAGATGTGTATCAGACTAATTATACTTCAATTTGCAAAATACAAATCGATAAAGAATTAAACTTCATGTTGCAAAACTGGTTACAAATCATAAAGAAAATTAGATACAACACATAGAAGATTTTTTTAGTTATTGCCATTGTAATACACAACGTACTTTTTTTTTCCTCATAGAAGTTCATCAAACAATATGGTTGTCAACTGAACAGCAAGCACTTCCTCGTTGAGTTTCATTCTCTCCAACCATATAAGTTTCTTAATTCCTTAGTAATTAACCATAGTGAAACTGAATGTAAGGGGTTCAGTTTTGGTTTCTTATGAGAGAGAAATTCTTGGGACACCCATTTCATTGTTGGTGGAGACTTTGGTTTAGCATGTTAGAATGCAAATGCAATTGTAGCAACTAGGGGTGTGTGCGGGTCAGATTGGGCTAGTAAAAACCAATATTTCTATCCAATCCGCCACTAGCAGGTCTGCCATCGACCCACCTAAGTCTAAATTTGGTGGATAGGTTACAAATTTTGATGGTTTTAACTCAGCGGGTTAGGCAAGTTGGGCAGGTTGACATTATTCTTTTGATAAACTACAGAGTATATATACTTACATACAAGGATAACCAACATTGGTGCCTAAAACTAACCGTATTAGAAATTATAAGAACCACTAAGAGTATTACATGTGCACAACAGTATAACTAATTATATTATTAGAAACTAAATGACCTTTAGCTTTTCAATCTAATGTTACATGTCGTTTTGTATTTGTTTGCATCTTCAGTGGATTATTTTGAGTTTGTAAGTATAGCTGGCTTTACATGTAATGTAATACCATAAAATTTTTTATAATATATAAAATGGATCAAAAGACAAAAATATTTTGTACATTAATTTACAAGAATATATGAGACCCAAATCAAAAAGACAAACAACATACTCAGTAAAAATATAGATACAAACATTAAACAATAAAAGACAAAAAAAAAAAAAAAACAATTACCTTTGTGGTTGTCTAGGAGAGTACGCAACTGAAGGAAGGTGAAGAATTGAGGGGATTAAATAGAAAAGGCTTCAATATTGGCTGAAGGTGAAGGCTAAATACAAAATGTATGTAGTACATGGTTGAAGTGAGTTTAGGGTTTCAATGTTGACTTTTTATATTTTGTTTAAGGAATTGATTACTGATTAACTGTAAAAATTGATTAGGTGAATTGATTAACTTTAAATACAAAATATATGGTTAAATTTTTTGAACAAATGTATATTTTTCTATTTATATATAATTAAGTGGGCGGGTCGGGTTATAGCGGGTTGGAAATGTTTCAATCCATTACCCAACCCAATCTATTATTTTGGGGGTCTAACCCAAGGTGGTCGATATCGTACCGTACCGGCTGGTATGACCGGTATTTATCGTTCCGGTACGTGCACGGGTACCAAAATGCAGCTATTTCATACCAGCCAGTACAGAGAAAAAAGCCTTTTTTTTTTTTTTTTAGTTTTGTAATTTTTGAAATTTTGTAAGGGCAGAATGAGAACTTATTTGTATTAACTTAATTGTATTATTTGTTTTCTTAGTATGCAATGAACAATTAAGCTTTATGTTTTTTATATTATTATTATTTTTTTCCTTTTAGTTGATGCTAAAGACTAAAACCATGAATAATTTGTTTTGAATTGAGATAATATTTTATGGTAAATTTTTATTTTTATTATTGTGAGAGACCGCGCCCCCAGCCCTTTTTTTGGGTGTTGGGCCAAATCCACGTGAATGGGTGGACTTGTGTTATTGCCTCTCAAAATGGAGATTCGACTGATTATATTTTTCCCCTTTAGATTAAGGGTTTTACAATGGAGTCACCACTTATTTAATCATTGGAATAAATAAGAAAACCAAAATTGAAAAATTCCTCATTTTGTTGATTTACAAATGAATTTACATTGATCATAAGAAATTACATGGCTTTGGTCCTAGATACAATCTAAGATAATGTACATGGCTTTGTTTCCTAGTTACAATCTAGAAATTGAAAATTACAAGGATAAGCATTGATCTATCGTGCAGCTGTAGGAAATGGGATATCACTGGTATCCTATGCTGCCATGCAGTTTCATGCATATTCTTCAACAAAGAGCAAGCTGAGAAATACACTAATGCCTGCTACCAAGCCAGTACATACAAAGCATGTTATGAGCACACCATTGATCCACTCAATGGTGCCAATATGTGGACCCCAACTGGTCTCCCTCCTGTGCAGCCTCCTATAAAGAAAAGGCCACTAGGTAGACTCAAGAAAAGAGAGTCTTAGAACCCAATGAACCAAGGAGGGGTCACAGCAAGGGCTTGGGTATTGCCAAGAGGTGCAAGTTCTGTGGGAAGATAGGCCACAATAAAAGAAGCTGCAAGGGTGAGGTTAGAGGTAATTCTTCACTGCCTGGTGCCCAAAACCAGAGGAGACATAGACCAAAGAAGGTAAAACTAATGTTTTTTAATTCTGCATGTTTTGAAATGAAAATTAATGTTCTAACTTAGTTCTATTTGCTATTGCTTGAAGACAAATGGCAATGGCTAAAGAGCAACCCAAGAGCAACCAAATGCTACAAGTATGCCATCAAGCCAGCAACCCAGGACCAACCAGCAAGGCAACAGGCCATCAAAGTTGCAACCTAAAAGCAACCAGCAAGGCACAAGACAAGCAAACCAGCAGCCATCAATCAGCAACCAGTATCCACCAAGCAGCAACCCTACAACCAGCAACCACCCTGTAACCAGAAATCAAACCAGCACCAATCCAAGGAAGAGAATGAGGGGGGCAGTCACAAATGAAACTCTGACTGCATCAAGAAATGCATCAAGGTACAGGGAGGCACTAAGGGTTGCTGAGAGCCACGCATCTATGCATGGTCCAAGGGGATAGGCTGGTGGACATGACCTATTTTTGTAATTAGCAGACATGGCCTATTTTTTGGGTTTACTTTGATATTTTTGTAATTGGCAGACATGGCCTATTTTTTGGTTTACTTTGGTTTACTTATTAATGCAGATTTGTGTATTGCAGTATATGTAGTGGTTGCAGAATTGTGAATTGCAGTATATGTTAATTGTGAATTGCAGTATATGCAGAATTGTGAATTGTGAACTACATAATTTGCATGTTTGGTAAACCTGTTGTGTTATGCATTGTAGATTTGGTAGTTCTGTTGTGTTGTGCATTGCAGGTTTGGTAGTTCTGTTGTGTTGTGTATTGCAGATTTGGTAAACATAACTTGCAGATTTGGTAGTTCCATTGTCTTGTGCATTGCAGATTTGGTAGTTCTGTTGTGTTGTGCATTGCAGATTTGGTAAACATAACTTGTAGATTTGGTAGTTCTTTTGTCATGTGCATTGCAGATTTGGTAAACATAACTGGTGTATTGCAAAATTGGTAAACTTGTGTAAACTAGGTAAACTTGTGTAAACTTGGTAAACTAATTGCAGCACATAATTGCAATACACAAACATAATTGGCCATAGTATGTGTATATCAATTTTGCAGGTTTGGTAAATTAACAATGGTTAGCTTACCAATATTACAGATTTGGTAAATTGTAATCTAATTGCAATCAAGTAAGATAATTAACAATGCCAACATTACAGACTAAATTAACACTAAACTCTGTCATTCCATATTTCATTCATACTGAAATCAATGAGATACATAGGATATAACAACATCATCATCTACACCACTTGTCCTAACCCTGTCCTAACCCTGCCTACACCCACATTGTCCAAAACATGCTACACCATACCCCACCTATCTAACCCACCAAAGCTAGAATCACACAAAGACATATCCCACACAACAGTAGTGCCAATATCAAACACACTGTCAAAAACTTCTTTCTCTTTTTGCATGTTGAAACCTCGGCTTGGAGTCTGAGAATTCTCTGCCTCATCTCTGAGATAAGCACCTTCCCACGCTTATAAATCTCATCATCAACCCATTGGAAGAACTTGCACTTCTTACCAATCTGAAATTAAACCCAAATTCAAAACAAAATGAACAAACAACAAACCCAAGTGAACAAAATGAACAAACCCAACTTGCACTTCACTTACACAGTAATTAGGACACCCATAGAACCTTCTCCCTGGATTGTTATCTGTCCAGGAAACCACTAGCATGGGCTTCTGACGGGAGGGGCAGTAGCACATGCGTGGTGCTCTCCTCCTCAAGCTTCCCTTCGATGATGCATAGGCAGATGCAGAGCTAGCTTCCATTCTTCTTCCTCCTTCTTCCTCAGTCTATTCGTGTCGTTCTGGGTTTGATTCAGAGATTTTAGGGATCGGGCTGAGGAAGACGAAGTGGGGATTTTAGGGTTTTCTGTCAAATTTGGGGATTTTGTGTGTGGTGACTGAGGTAGTTGGAGAGTGGGGTAACATGAGAGGTCTGGGAGGCGGGAAGCTAAGGTGGGCAGGTGAGGTGTCCCTCACGTGAGTGGCATGTGCGTTTTAGGGTGGGTGGGCTTGACACGTAGGAATATATATTATTATTTTAATAAGTGGGCTTGACACGTAGAGATCCGTCAAACACGTAGGATTATTCCGTTGATTGGTTGATGGCAAAGACGATTTTAAAAACGATTTTCAATTTTTAGGGATGACATTTGCAACGAAATCAATTTTGGGACCAAAATGGGAATTGACTCAAAATGTAGGGACGAAAAGTGCATTTTCGTCTTACTTTTACTCTAACTTAGCTAAGTGCGGAACAAGAGTAAATGAAGTGCAATCATCGGAACTACTCTCTAAGCCACAAGCAACAATAAATATAAAACTTAAAGAGTAAAGGAAGAGAGATGCAAACAGAAGATAACACCAAGATGTGTTACTGAAAAGGAAACCGAAGAAATCGGCGAAAAACCTCTCTATGACCCTCAAAGTCGAAATCGATCTACTAGTAAATAAGTTGGAGTACACGAATAACAAAAGACCCTCAAAGTCTAGTCTACCCAATGTACTTGAGCCCTCCAAGTTCCTACTACCAACGGACTTCTCGGAGTCTTGTCTTCACTAGCTTTCCGGATCCTGCAATACTGCTTGATTGCATCCACCAAGCCTCATCGGCTTCTTTTGGCAAATCTCCAAAACAACCCAAGTTCCAAAACACTTTCTACACTCTGAATAGGTGTTGGTTGTGTTTGGATACACATCTCCTCTTAAGGTATAACAATGGGAGAGGGAAGGAGAAGAGATTACAATGATTTCTCACTAAAGGATGAGTAGCTCTCTCTCTAAAATGGTGGCTGTGTTGTGTTGTGTTGTAGAAACCTATCTAGGGTTTTCTCTCTGAATAGTCTCATTTACTTTTGTGAGTAATGGGGGTGTATATAGTATGGGTGAAGAGTAAGAAAGTCACACTTAAAATCCTCTAGGCAGAGAGTTTCGCGGGTACCTCACTAGATGGTCTGTCTCACGAAGTACTCGCGAAATATAGCCTGACACTTGACTTTTCAGCTTCCAACATGTGCTTCTTATGTGGCCTTTTCGCGGGAACCTTTACTCGCGAGCTTCTTGTGAGCTAGTCGCGAAACTGCACTGATCTTCATTTCATGCTTGATTTTTCACCAACTTAATACTAAACCCAATACAATAAAATCCCACAAAATACAAGGAAATAAATTAATGCAATTACAATATTTTTTGTCATGGAATAAAGCCAACATAAAACATAGTTGTAAATCATAACTTTACAAGAATAATATGTAAAATTTAATAAATTATTGGAGAAGAAGATAAGAACAAATTATTATATCTATTTTTTTTTAATCTAAAAAAAATGAACAAATAACATTGTTGTTATTTTATCGTGTAGTTAAATTAATGTTATTTTATCACGTAGTTATATAATTTAAGTAAAAAAATAGTAAAAAATAAATTAATAATAAAAGGATTAGATGAAGAATTTGGATTGTAATCAAATTAAAATTTTTTATCAACTTAGAAACTATAGGAGAAGAAGATAAGAACAAAAAAAAAAAAATTATATCTAATTTAAAAAAAATCTAAAAAACTTTCTACATTTTGGTGAAACCACTTGGCGTAACCTCGGCTTCTAAACCCAACTTTTATTATGTAGTATATGATAATATGATACGATATGATATGATATGATGTATGATATAATACACACACACACATGATGATATATTATTTATAGAAAAATTGATAGATAGATGTGGACTACACACTCTTACATAGTGCGGATGTATATGTGATGATATATTATAGATAAATAGATAATTGATAGATTGATGTCGACTACACGTAAAAGACTCTTACATAGTGCAGATGTATGTGTGATGATATATTATCTATCTATTCTATACTATTAGTAAAAGAATTCTCTATTTGGCTTTCATCATTTTGCGTACTAAAATATCTTCACACAAATTCTTAAACTCTCTAAAATACCCATATCTTTTAGTTAGATAATTTAAAATTTTAAAACAAAAACTGTTTAAAAGAGTAATTTATTATTTTTTTAAAAATTTATAAGTTTTAGAATTTCAAACTTTTATCAACTCTCATGTAGAGAAAAATCCTAAAAATCAAGATATTATCTCTATCTCACTTTTAAATATTATTTCACTAAACCAAAAAAAAAAAAGTCTCATCGCACGTGTTTTAAACACAAAATAAAAAAATAAAAAAAAATCTCATTGTCCGCGCAAAGCGTATTTCATGATGCTAGTAGATAAATAGATAAATAATTGATAGATAGATATTGACTACACGTAAAAAAAAAACTCTTACATAGTGCATATGTAAATGCTAATTAATAAAAAAACTCTTACATAGTGCATATGTAATACACAGACATTGCATATATATATATATATATATATATTTTTTTTTTGAGAAGCCACCCTCGCAAAAAAAGGGGGGAGGTTATCATTGAATTACTTCAGAGAAATACACATCTTTCACCCCTGGAGGAACATCCTCCATCTAGGATTGAAAATGAACAAAATTACATGCCATTCTAGCTAGTCCGTGGGCTACTCTATTGCCCTGTCTACGTGTATGACTAAAGAGTACATTCTCAAGTGATGAAGACAGCACCTTGATATCCTCGACAATGTGACCGAAGCTGGAAGAAGAAAGGCCACCACAGATGAGAGCTTTTATGATAATCTCAGAGTCTCCTTCCACAATTATCTTGTTAAAGCCGAGATCCTTTGCAAAGCAGAGGGCACCCCGAGCTGCCAACACTTCCACTATCGCTACTGCTGCTTCTTTTTTTTAATTAAAAATAACAGGTTAGAAAGAGAGTTTGGCCCTTTGCCCCTGCGCCTTCGGTAAATGGCAAAAGTCTCACCTACCTTTTAGCATTATTAAATAAATACATGAAAAGATAAGAACATTGTCATTGTCATTATAAAAACGTCGTACAAGGTTCAAATATAAAACAGTGAAAATGTCCAAAATTTTCTAAATATGGCTCCCTCACATAACTTTCGGTCTTTCACTTTGATCTAAACTTTTGCTTTCGTGCCCTGTCAATTCATCCGCACTCTTTTATTACGATAGTCAGGGAAGAGCATTCCTATCTACACTTACAAAAAAATTAGGACTTGTTTAGCAAGTCATTTCAAACACAAAATTATATATTTTAAATAACATTATACATATTTTTATACATATTTTTAACTACACGTATATTAAAAACACTCAAACAACATAATTCAAAATATTCTCCCAAATAGGCCCTTAACATTTACCATTTCAAAAACTAATTTTATAATATATAATACCTCATTTTACAATATTCCTTCTATCAAAACTTCTATTTTTTTTAACACTCCATTTAAATATTCTTTTTTTATCATTTTTTTTTCCCTCTCTCTTTCTGTCCTCTATCTCTCTCTTTATTAAACAAATAATTTTTTTTTTTACAATCTTGCTACAATGGGCTGCTATCTCTAACAGCCCACTATAGCTAGATTGCAAAATGAATAGGATTTAAGAGCTTTGATAGAGTATGTTTTTTGATCTTTTGATACTAAAATTTAGCATTTATAACATTTGAGAGTGTTGATGAAAATGCTCTTAGGGCCGAGTCCAAGACCCATCCTCCAACAGTATACACAAGTAAAATAATAATTGAATACTACACTTTCACCACTAACCCCTAGACTAATTCAACGCCGCCACAAGGCCCACAAGCACAACTCTGTCTTCTTGGCACACGTAGGCCTTGAGTCAGTGACATATCCATAAGGTTCTTCTATTAACATAGAAAAAATTTCATATAAAAAAAATATATAGAAAAAATTTAGACCCTTTTTTTATGCAACTTTGCCACAAATCTGAGTTGGCAAGTCGTGGAGAAAAAAAAAGTGGTGAATTTATGCAACAAAAAAAAAATCTAATAACAAAAAAAAATTTACAACTTTTGCTACAATTTTTTCTTGTGATTAATTGTAAATAGTAGAAAAAAATGGTATGTCAATGTAAAAGTAAGAGACAACTATCACAATATGTCACGTAGGAAAGTTGTAGATTTACTTGTGGTTCTAAAACTAAAATAACTCTTTGCCTAATGGTGACAAACAACCCGCATAGTATGCTCTATTGTGAAAATTTTGGGGTCCTAAAATTACTCAAAAACATAAATTTAGTCACGCACTTTGAGATAACTTGCACATTTGTAATTAAATAAAATAAAAAAATAAATATAGGATTACAACCTCACAACACTCCTTGCCAGTTGTGGTAAGTGTGAGCGATGGAGAAAAAGTGGTGAGGTTACGTGAAAGGTCTATTACTCACTATCTTACACATCAAAATATGGTCTTTTATATTCATATGATACACTCCCATCACTTGGCAAAATTTGCTGAATAGTACAATTTTAGAAATTTTTTTGGTGAATAACACACGGATGAAGTTAATTAGTTAAGTAGATTGTTTTTGGAACTCAAATTTGTTAAACTCGAATTTGGGTCGGAACTCGAGTTTGTGACAAACTTGAGTTCCAAGTAGTATTAATGCATACTGCTTGGAACTCAAATTTGTCAAACTTGAATTTCAGCTCAAACTCGAGTTTGACAAACACAAATTCTAAAAACAGTTTACTTAACTAATTAATTTCGTCTGTGCGCTGCTTCCCTAATTTTTTTCTAAAAACATGTTATTTGGTAAATTTTGCCCCCATCCCCCACTGTCATAAATCCCCCTCTCATTCAGGGCTTAACAACTAACAATTTCTCTCTCTCTCTCTTTCTCTCTCTAACCCATGGCCGCCGTTTTCTCAACCCCCAAGTTCTCCCCCACTCCCACAACTTCCATTTCCCCACTAAACCCCATAACTCCACACCACCACCACCACCGCCACCACTCTCCTCTTCATTTCTCCCCAAAACACTTATTCCCTTTCACCTTAAAAAAAACTGCCATCTCCTGTTCCCACCCCCAACAAACCCCATTAAACTCCACACCCACACCTTTCCCCCGCCGCCGCCCCAATTACATCCCCAACCGCATCTCGGACCCCAACTACGTCCGCATCTTCGACACCACTCTCCGCGACGGCGAGCAATCCCCCGGCGCCTCTCTAACCTCCAAGGAAAAACTCGACATTGCCCGGCAGCTCGCCAAGCTCGGCGTCGACATCATCGAGGCCGGCTTCCCCGCCGCCTCCAACGACGATTTCGAGGCCGTGAAGACCATTGCCAAGGAGGTTGGCAATGCTGTCGATGCCGATGGGTACGTTCCGGTCATCTGTGGCCTCTCTCGGTGCAATGAGAAAGATATTCGGAGAGCCTGGGAAGCTGTCAAGTACGCCAAGCGACCCAGGATTCATACCTTCATTGCCACCAGTGCTATTCACATGGAATTCAAGTTGAGGAAGACTAAAGAACAGGTCATTGAGATTGCAAGGAGTATGGTGAGTTTTGCAAGGAGCTTGGGCTGTGATGACGTCGAGTTTAGCCCCGAAGATGCTGGGAGGTTTGCTTTTCACCTTGCTTTTTCAGTTTTCTGAAATGGGTTTGTGAAAAAAAGTGAGATTTTAAAATGCTAAGATATTGACTAATTGGTACTCTAGCTAAATGTGATAAAGTAGGGACTTGTTCTTCATTGTTGTAAAATTTGCAAATGGGTAACTTTTGTACTTATTTTTTATGGAAATGGGAAACCATTTTCAATTAATGGTTGGTATTGGGGCAAAAAGAGTAGAACAGTATAATTGAAAAATGACTATGTTGTTTTTTCTTGGGACAGTCCTGTCAAGTTTAAGTGTTCAATCGCTTAGCTCGACTTTGTTTTCTACACTTTCTCCACATGTTAGTTTATTGTGAATAAAAAGAAAGGTTGTACCTAGTGCACAAAACTCCCACTTTTGCATGGTCTGGGAGAGGTGATTGGTAGACAATTGTGAATAGCCTATCTATGAAAAAATGTTTATTGTGAATGGTTTTCATTTTGTACATGAGAGGTTTCCTGATTTCTCATTTTTTATTGTTTTATTGAGAACTCTGATAGAGTTATTGATGTGTTGCTATTTGTCGTGCATTATTCTCAATAACATTATAGACTTCTAGCAAACCAAAAAGAGAGAAAAAGGAAAAAGCCTATTCTCGATGATGATTGTTCTCTATAGTTGGTCATTGGCTCTTTTTTTTTATTGCCTAAATACACTGTTGGTCCTTAAATTTTAGGCTGTTTAGCCCATGAGTGATTTTAGTCCCTATCAAACTTAAAGTGATTGCTTTTAGTCCCTCACACGATGTGGCATAACTGATGCATCATCATTTCATAAGGACTAAAAGTGATCACTTTAAGTTTGCAAGGACTAAATCCAATCACTTTAAGTTTTTTAGGGACTAAAAATGGTAACTTTAAATTTGTTAGGGACTAAAAGAGTTTACTTTAAACTTTAAGGACTAAAATCGCTCATGGGCTAAATTTTAGGAACTAACAATGTATTTTGGCCTTTATTCTTCGTTAGATTAGAAAACCTAACAATCTTTTGTTTCTTTGAATCTACCAGATCTGATAAGGAGTTCCTTTATGAAATATTGGGTGAAGTTATAAAGGCTGGTGCGACAACTCTAAACATACCTGACACTGTGGGCATTACTGTGCCAACTGAATTTGGGAAATTGATTTCTGATATAAAGGCCAATACCCCTGGAATCGAAAATGTTATTATTTCAACTCACTGCCAAAATGATCTTGGGCTTTCTACTGCTAACACTGTATCGGTATGTCCATCTTTTCTTTTGCTTTGTTTATTTATCGGGAAAAAAAAATTGCGCTCATTTTTTGTTTCATCTGTTCAGGGGGCATGTGCTGGTGCGAGGCAGCTGGAAGTGACAATCAATGGCATTGGTGAAAGAGCTGGGAATGCTTCACTAGAGGAGGTGAGTACTGAATCATGTGAGGTTCTGCAGAAAATGAATATCTAATTCTATGTGGCATGGATACTTGTAACAGGGAGACACATAAACTTATCTAATACTCCTAGCTAAATATATGATATTTTAGAATTGTGCATATTTAACTAGAGATTAATATTATATCTGTAACTGAATATATAAAATGGGTTCAAGATACTTTGTTTTTATTGGTAAGTTACACTTGCAAATGGTGGGCGTTGAAGCCATGACCTCACCCTCAACCTTGCTCTTACAAAGGAAGGAGGTGTCATTTGAGTTAGAGTTCATTAGCTAAATTTTGACTAACTTTTAAATTAGGGGTTCTTGAATGATAAAATTATTATTCCAAAGAACTATAGAATATCAAAAAATTTAACCAAAAATTGACATGCATATGAAACATTGTATTTATTTATTGGTGTGTCCTCTTGCCACATATGTATAATCTCTTTCCATATCCTGAATTTGTTTCTATGCTTCCTATGTGTGAATGCTATTACAAATCATTTATGAGAACATGATTCTTGTCGTATGCTAACCTAACACCAAATTATAATTGGTCATTAAATGAGGTCACTTTCATTCCCATTAAAAAGGCCTTGCATATGAGCATTAGCGTCTCCCATTGCGGCCTTAAGTAATTACTATCCTTCAGATGCCTCCAATATTATTATGGTGTGCCATAGAACATATGCTACTCACACATGTCTGAAGATATTATAGGGACTTACAAGGCTTCCGGGCATCCATATTCACTTAGATCAATGTCATCAAAAAGTAATTCAAAATCAAATGCATCTTGTTTCTGATCCTGATTTCTGTATGTCCATGTTTATAAGTCTCTCTCTCTCTCCCCCTTGTTCTTCAAAAAATTTTCACTAATTAAAGTATACAAGCATTTTGGATGCTGTTGTCAGTTAGAAATTTGATGCAGGAGATTTTAAGATCAACGAAAAAGAATAGAAGGCCCATTAGTTCATTGTTTTTTATTTCTCTAATTTATGTTTTATTTATCATTATGTCATTAGTATTTTAAAAGGTCATATGACTTTTAATGTAGTTGGTTTGTCAGGATTAACTTGTTATATGTAAGATAAAGGGTTAGGATACTAGGGTTACTAAAGGCTATCATAAATAGCCTCTTTTGAGTCATTGTAGGAAACCTCTTCTTATCTGTGATTTGAATATTTGTTGAGCTCTCTGAGCCTAGAAATTGATATTTGATTGTTCCAACTTCAATCTTATTATCTTTTTCTTTGCCTTAATCTTGTTTGTTGTTGGAATTTCTCTTTGAAGCCTTCTCCTACGCTAGATCTAGGTTCTCCTTACCATCATCAAGTGGTATCAGAGCGAAATATTCTAGATCTAAGCCACATAATTTAGATTAGAGTCTAAGGTTGCAACTTTTTAGCTATGGTTGGTCATGGTAGAGGCCTTGGGGGTAGACAAAATCAAGACCAACAGACGAAGATGGATGAGATAAGGCATATGATTGAAAATTTGTCGTGAGTTGTACAAGTTCTTTAGCAACGAGAACCGGTGGGAACCAGTACAGAGATTCCAAAAGGTGACTGCACAGACCAGAAGTTAGTCTCAAGGATGAGAACGATGATAAAAAATGAAAGCTCCTTTCATGATGTTGGAACCATAGAACATTTAAAATAAATAAATAAAACTTCATTGAAGAAAAGAGAGAGTAACACAAAGCACACAGGCAGTGTGCTAAGGATCAGCAAAAAACAAACTACAAAACATGAAAATTACAACAATCAAGCAAATTAGCTAAAGAAACAAAAGTATAAGGCCCTGAGGCATTTGTACACTCAAATAAAGTTTGGAGGAAAAGTAGCTTCAAGTTATAGATTGATCTCTCATTTCATTCAAATGTACAAGCATTCCGTTCCTGCCAGATAACCCACGAGACAATGAGGGATCATGGCCCAAATTGCTGCAGATCTATGCTTGTTGAACTTACTAGGCCAGCTAGCTAAAAGATCCACAACCCCAGTTAAAATCCTCAAATTATCCACAGTTAAAATCCTCCCCAAAGCAGCTGACCAAAGGAAGAAACTAACCTTTATTGGTACTTTTGGCTTCCATATGGTATTCCAAGGAAAAGAGAGTTGGGTATTAGAATGTAGGACCCTATAATAGGATCAAACATAAAAAATCTGCTTGGAAGAAGGTTTCAAATAGAGCTGATTCGCTGCATTACTTCTCATCAAACCAGAATATATCAAATCTAAGAAGGTTGCAATCAATTCCAACTCCCAATCTTGTGCTGGACGAACAAAACTGACATTCTAGTGATAACTATCCCTTGAGGGAGACAACAATTATGCCACTGAAGCATCCTTGTTACAAGCAATGCTATACAATTCTGGGAAGTTATCCTTTAAAGAGAAGCCCCATACATTCTTTTCCAACTAGCCAAGCGTCTCTCCATTTTCTCAAGCACGCCATTCCATATAATAGTTGCTTTAATAGTGGAGCCGAGAGGGAGAACCATATATGGGAGGATCAGTTAATGTGTGCACTTGAATTAAAGGATGAAACTTTTGAAGGAGTTTGTGCCATAGATTGGGATTCTCCACTAATTTATGAAGATTATCATGAAGAGTATAATCAAGGAGACAAGATTTGGCTTCATGATGATAGAAGGCCTTCTCTCTTTATTTTTTTATTTTTATTAGAAAAGGAAAAGGAAAGACAAAGGATATAGACTAGCCCAATTCAAAGAATAGAACTCAAAAGGAAAGAGAATCAATAAAATTAACCAAAGACATTGAGGGGGTGCCGCCTAGAGCATACATCCAATCAAACAATGTCCGCAAAATGAGCTCATTGACGACATAGGCAGGACATTTGATGCCATCAAAGACCTGTCTCGTTCTTTCAAACCACATACATGACGCACTCGCCACTCCTTGGCTCCTCTATGGCATTGAAACTGACCTCCCAACATTCCAACAGTCCAAACACAAAATTTGATAACTTTTCTGATCTTAGTGTAGAATGGACCTTGATATGTTTTCTGTCTCCCTGTATGCCATCTTGCATTCTTTATTAGCAAACGAAACTAAGCTGTATAAGATTATGCAGACTTGTTATGGTTTCTAACCAGGTCTTGTTTTTGGCATCTTTCATCCTTTTAAAATAATAGTTTAAGCCAATGAGCTATAACTGAAGTGGAACTCCCCATCCCCCACCTTTTATTTTTTTTATTTTTTATTTTTATTTAAGAAAGGGTTCAATTATAAGGTTGTGGCTTCATGAAAGATTTTTTCATAGCTAATTTCTTCATATTCTTCTATATTGTTTCATTGTTCTCTTTGCCATTGATTACCCTTTTGTTGTTTAAAGTGCTCTAACATACTTTTGAAATATGCAGGTTGTAATGATCTTAAAATGCCATGATGGGGATGTCTTGGGAGGTCTTTATACAGGAATTAATACACGGCACATTTATATGACAAGCAAGATGGTAATTTCTTCACTGTACAAATTACACCTATTTTTTCATTGTTGGTTGAATGCACTTTTGATACTCAAGGCATAATTGTTTAGGTTGAGGAGTACACTGGGTTGCATGTGCAGCCACACAGCTACTGTTGGTCGTAATGCTTTTGCTCATGAAAGTGGTATCCATCAGGTACTTATCACTTATTATCTCTGTGACTGCACCCTATCTGTTATAGCTCATTTTGAAGAGTTGGAAGGAAGTGGCTAGAAAAGCAATCTATTATCTATCAAGGTTTGCACATGATTGGAAAAAAAAAAATTGATTCAGAAATCTGAAGCACTTTACTTTTTATATTGAACAACTGAAATAGAATTTATGAGGAGGCCTCTTTATGGCTCTCTGTGTTTTTTTTTTTTTTAATTTTTAAAAGGAGGGGCGTTAGAGGTTGATATAGTTATAGGAGGACTAGCTTTTGGGGGGTTAGTAGTCATACAGATGGATTTAGTTGGATAATTAAGGGATTTGAAACTCTGCTACCTGTATGGAGACCAGTAACTAGGTAAATTAATTTTACAACTGCATACTGGCTACGGCTGTATGTGAAGTTAGTAAACTCATATTAGGTTTTTTAGAGGCTTCTGAATTTTTATTGCCAACCCTACAAGACAGGTTATCAAATTGGTTAGCCTGGTCAAACTCTTTCTCAGTCAAGTGTGTGTGTGTCTATATATATATATATAAAATAAATGGGTTATATTAAATTAATCTTGATGTAACTCTTTGTCAGTGCTCCACCCTATAATTACTTTTTTTTTTGTTGATAAGTAAGAGTAATTTATTAAAAAATTTAACAATAAGCTATAATAACTTTTTATTGGATTTATGTTGAAAATTCAATTGTTGGATTAAATGTTCTGTTTATGATTAACAAGCATGCAAAATATTGTGTCAATTGGATCTTATTTACCATCCAATTGACGCTAGCTAATTTGTTGAGGATTCATAGGCAGCCCAAGATTTTTGGGACTAAGGCTTTGTTGTTATTGTTGGATCTAATTTACTATCCAATCCATAAACTCATGTTTTGTGTATGATTTTAATGACAAAAAATTAAAATTTAATCTAATATATATATTTTAGATGAGATAGTTATTGATCTATGATGATCATTTTGATATTTTGCAAGCTGAAAGATATAAGGAGACAATGTAATCCAACGGTGGATTTGACAAAAGCACATCCAACAAACGAGAAAAAGTTACGGGGTATAACATTGACAAAAGCTATACCGGCCTTTTTTAGCATCTAGAATCTTTTCCTTAGTTCAAGATCCCTATTACTTTATTGGTATCAAAGAATTAATAGTTTTGTTCTGCCCAAAATAGGAATGGACTAGGGTTATGAACTTATATATTATAATCTGATGTGTGTGTGTGTGTATATATATATCAGGTTTGCATTATAAACAAATGTCATTCATAATTTATTTTTCCTCTTTTTTATTTTTTGGGGGGGGGCGTTGTTGTAATTGAAACTTTAATTACAAATAATGCCTTTTGTTTGTAGGATGGAATGCTTAAGCACAAAGGCACATATGAAATAATAGCTCCTGAAGATATTGGTTACGAGCGATCCAATGAAGCTGGTATCGTCCTCGGGAAACTTAGGTATTGCTGTGTTTCATTATGGAAATTTTATATTTGTATCAGCCATAGTTCATGTATTTCAACTTCATTAGTTCCCACTAAGAGAAAGATAATTTTGTTATGCCCACCAAATTTTGTTACCATTCTGAGACTATGGTGGATTTCTGATCTAAGCTCGGAGGCTATGTTACAAGGTGGGAAGGTGTTAGGCACCCATCTTTCCCAGTGAAACCGGTCTTCTAGATTATGGTGGCCAACATTCATATCATATCATCCAATATGTCAATCAATTTGCATGTTAAATTTCATGTGTGTGCATGTGATAAACCCTAATTCAATTTATTAAACATTGCATTTGGATTGAAAAATAAATTCTAGTGAATGTGTGTGGATGGTGATATCCTAGATTCAAGGATTTGAGAGAATTATGAAACAAACATGTTTTTCATATTTTTGATATGAATTTAAGATCAAAGCTAGTGTTATGCATGAACATGTGATGAAAAACCAAGAACATGTGAAGAACACATAAGAACATTTAAGAACATTCAAATATATTCAAGGAATTTAAATAAACACTAGCATGCTCTAATCTTAAATTAACATTATAGCAACATGAAAAACGAGTTAAGGATAGAAATTATACTTGCATGCAAGATCCACACGGTGGAGGTGGAGGCTCTTAGTGGAAGTCCTAAAGGTGGAGTAGAAAAGAAGAACTAGGAGAGGGAGAGTAAGTCTCACTCAATATCTTGAGTCTCAAGAAGACCAAGATATGACAAGACTACTCAACTTCACCAGAACTCAAGAGAGGAGAAGAGAGAGTGTTTCTGTGTGCTTTGGAATCGAGGAGAGGGGGGTTTATATAGTAGTGGTGAAGAAAATATGAATGGAAGGTCATTAAATGAGTGTTGACAAAGGATAAAAAAGAATCATTAACCTAGACCTTATTTTATACTTTGGGGAAATCTGGTGCATTAAATGTAGAGATTGATGGGAGTGAGGAGCAAGCAAAATTCAGCTTTCCTATTAGGGATGGCAATAACAACTAGACCCGTAAGTACCCAGCCCGATTCGACCCTAATGGGTCGGGTTTTACCCGGCCCGATAAAGATTAGGGTCAGGTATGGGTTTTAAAAAAAAACGAAACGGGTCAAGGTTTTATCAAAACCCGGCCCGAACTCAGACCAGGACCCAACCCAGTTAGCTAAATGTAAAATTACAAAAAAATCTACCTATTTATATATATATATATATATTTATCTCACAACCCTAACCCTAAAACTCATTTCTTTCTCAACTCAACGCCTCTCTCACCTCGCCCTCACTGACTCTCACTTTCACTCTCATCTCATTTGCCCCTCACAGTCTCACCTAGTCATCCTCACCCTCACTCTCATTCACTCACCGACCCACCCTCACCCTCGTGGAGGAGCACGAATCTCGTGGGGGTTGCCGTTTGTCACGGAGGAGCACGGGATTGTTAGATCAGAGCATGGGATTGTAAGATCGGAGAGAGATGTGATGATCGGAGGAGCTCTTGATCGTGTTGAGGTCAGGCGAAGCCTAGGGGTGGGATTGATGGCTAAAACCCCTGCCGATGGAGCTTTAGTGGTTTGAGTTCTTCATTTTTTCTTGGGTTCATTTCTTCTCTTAGTAGTTTTTGTTTTTGGGTATTTATTTGAGGATTCAAATGATTCAATATGTATAGAATGTAATGCATGTGTATATTTTGTGTTGGTTTAGTTGACTATAGCGCCTGAGATAACTTTAAAGAATGTGAATTGGAGTTGATGTTTGTGTTAATGTAAAAATCGGTCCATAAATGGAGTTTTGTTTTTTCCATTTTTTGTGTTTATTTATTATTTATTTTTTTTCTAAGAATCTCGTTTTAGCAAGACTGATAACACAGTGTTGATTGCTTTGTGTTTGTGTTTGTGTTTGTGTTTTTTTTTTTTTTTCTTTTTTTTTTTTTTCTTTTTCTTTTTAAATAAGATTGGGTCGGATTGGCCACAGATTAGGCCTAGAATTGAAGTGGTTGGATGGGGCTCACGGATACCTGACGGGGTGGGTTTGGGGCTAAAAAAAACCCGTTTTTTAAATGGGCCGGGTCAGGGTAACGAGGGAGGGCCCACAGGTCGGGTCCAGGCATAAAAAAACCCGCCCCAAACCTGACTCGTTGCCATTCCTATTTCCTATAGTTACTATAACAGCTTGCAGAGCCAAAAAAAAAAAATCATATCTTACTCAATTTTGATCAGAATTGTCTCCTTCTTATGCTCAAATTGAAGCCCCGGATGTCTAGTTTCTGGGAAAATTAACCTTATTCACAGATTAAAAATATTTTGAGAGATATCAATGAAATGGTGAGCAGAGGTCATTTGTTAGAAAATAATTTCAGCACAATTAACATTAATAGGTCCCAAATTAGTTTCCAATTAACATTAATAGGCTCCAATCACTCCCATTTCAGACTTAATTTGTTCCAAATTTACCCTAGTTAAAAAGATAATTGCAGAAATTACTCATTGAATAATTAATGTTTGACTATCTAATTAATTAAGTGTGTGCAACCTTACCGTAAAATGTAGTCCTAGCCAATCAAATTATGACACGTTATTAATCTCAAATTGATTATAATTATAACCAATTGGAATCAATTGTTCATAATCACATATAGTCGAACTCAATTCGTGATAGCGCATCCCGACCATTAAAACTTGATTTGATGATAACTTTCAATCTGATGGTCCAATTAGATTGATTTGATCATTACAACATCAAGGTCATTTTGATGAAATGAAATCAAGGATCTAATAGCCACAATTAAGATGCCTATTTCCAAGGTGAAATTACCCTTTTACCCTCCATGTGAGGTTAAATGCGGGTTGCAAAATGGGGTGTTAATAATTATATATATAAATATAAAAAAATAGTGTTAAACCTGAAATGGTACACCGGTATTGACTAGGACTGAAGTATATTGTTCCGCTAGTCAAACCGGTACAGCCTTCGGTACGAGATTGACTCCCTTGGTCTAACCGGCCCAACCCAAACCGCCTAACTTAATGACCTGCATGGGGCACGTGGGTCGGGCGGGTTGGCGGGTCAAGCAGATATTCTACACACCCTTAGTAGCAATGAAGATAACATCTTGAGCAACCAGGCGGATTGGAGATGGGAGACATTGGTCTAAAATTTCATTTAACATCATATTTTGAGGTGATGATGATGATAATGAAGTTAAGAGTTCACTAGGATGTCTTCCCATTAATATTTCTAGTGCCACCACACCAAATCTATAAACATCACATTTTTCAGTCACCACCATAGCATATGCTAGCTCTGCATATAAAAAGTACTTAAATTGTAATGCATTTCGTTTTTCCTTAATGATCGTCACAACTTTTTCTTTTTGTATACTTTTTTTTTCAATTTTATTTTTATGAAGAGGTTGGTCAGTATATAAAAGTTCCGTTGTGAAAATGATTATTTTCTTCTATGCATATATATGGTTTCGGTTCATATAACAAACAATAAAGCTGAGTAGCATGATTATCAAGAGAGCCCTACATAGCTAAACTTTTAAAATAATAAGTGGAAAATAAGTTATTGTTCAAAAAGAAAAACTCACCTAGAGCAATATAACCATAAGTCCCAGCAAGTAAAGTTTAACTAGAGAAATTAGGATCAAGAAGTTTAATTGTGCCAAAATTAGATACAAAAGCCTCCAACTCAGAGTTCAATAGAATATTGTTGCTACTTATATCTTGATGAACAATCACTTGGACACATTCATGATGCATATAAGATGAGGCATGTGCTATACTTTTGATGACTTTCATCCTCTTCATCCAATCCAATTCCACAACCTCAACATCATTACTTAGGACAGAAAACAAGCTTCTGGTTTCCATGTACTCATACACCAAAAACATGCATATTTTATGCAAACAGTAACCATGAAGTTTAATAATATTCCTATGCCTAACTGTTAACATTTTAATCTTGTTTTTGAAACTCCTATCAAAAGTTGAGTCTTTGGCTTCCAAGCAATGAAGTTTTTTTTAGGCAATTACTTTACCACTACGCAATTGTGCTTTGTAAACACTACCATAACCACCTGTTCTAATACAATATCTAATGTCAAAATCATTTGTTGCTTCAATGCTGTCTTCATATGCAATTTTGTCATCATAATCCCATATTGAGAACAAGTCCCTGCTTTTTGTTCCTCTTAATTGGGATTGTGTTTTCCTAACCAGGTGTCGAGAGTGAAAAATATACCCAAGAAGTAAAAGCACAAAAAGAAGGCTAAGTGGAACCCAAATTTTTACTTGGCGCATTGTTTTAGAAGATGGAGGGCAAGGAGCAAAGCCTTTGATGTCACCACATAAATCATTGTTGCCAATAAATCGATCAAATCCATCATATTGAAAAATATCTGGAATAGTATCAAAAAAAAAAAAAAAAAAAAGGAATTGGACCCTCCAAGGACCTATATGACAAGTTGAAATCATTTATGTTTTTGAGAGAAAGAGGAAGATTACCTGTAAGGTTATTGTAGCTGAGGTCAATGGTATAAGGGTCTTCAATAATCCAAGAGGAAACACTTCCATTTAAGTAGTTATGGCTTAAAGACAAGCGTCCTAAAAAAGAGCAATTAGCTATTTTTAGAGGGATAGAACCACTGATTTGATTTTAACTAAGATCTAGTTGTGTTAAGTTATTTAAATGGCCTACAGTCGAAGGGATTTGACCAACAATGTTGTTATTATTGAGGTACAACTTGGTCAAATTTGTCATGTTGCCTATTTCATGAGGAATTGAACTGTTGATTTGGTTTGAAGAAGGATAAGGATTTCCTCCAAACAAGTTTGGAGGAAATGCTGCAAACGGGGACAACTGTCAGTTAAATAGGAAGACACTTAAGCTTGGAGGCATGTGCAATGCACATGACCCATTTTAAGGGAAGAGCTATTAACCTGACGTTATCAGTGTTAGCCAAATAGTCACACCTCTCACCCACAGCAACAGTCACACCTCTCACCCACCCACAACCTCACGCCTCTCTCTCATCTCCTTCACAAAGCTTCCTCTCTCTCAACCTCCGGCCACCTCTGTTTTTCTTCAGCAACCTCAAACCGGCAAGGGCATCTACTCTCTCAATCTAACCCAGACGAGTCAAGCCCCTCTCATCCTCCTCCACCTCTGTTTTTCTCAGAACCCCAGACCGGCAAGAGCCTGTGAGGCGGAATCGACGATGGCCATATGCAGCAGCTGCTGATCTCACTGGACCATATCTCCATTCCTCCTCTTCACCCGCTTCCCCCTTCGCTGATTCCGCCCCATTCAGTTTCTCACTCAGCCGATGCTGCTCCCATAAATTCGCCGCCAAGGACCACCACTCCTACCACTCCATCCTTTCTCGGCATTCTCCTTGACAATGACAAATGCAATGGTTCTCAATTTGTTTAGGTCTGATTTTCTTTTTAAAAAAAAACATTGTTTTTTTAAAGATAATTATTTCCTCAAATCGGTTTCTCAAATTGCATTATATTTGAAGTTTGAATATTTGTCCTTATGATTATTACCATAGCTAAGTTCTATAGCTTAAGAGCTTATGGTTTTGTTGATTTTGAATTTGTTGGTTTTGAATGGGTATTTATTGTTGGTGGCAAGGATTTATATGTTATTTATTTTTTGGGAGTTTTTGAGTATAATTTATGTTGAATAGGATGTTTAGGTATTTTGAGTTCTGAATATTGTTGTTGCTGTTTGTAAGACTATAAGCAACTACGGTTGTTTTGCTGGGTTTATTAAAAAAATTGAATATTATTTTTCATATTGAATATTCTTAACACTATTGCTTTTTATTAGTTTTTGGATTTAGGAAGAAGCTCAAGTAAAACATATTGATGGCAGTCCAAACACCCCGAGTAAACACAATAAGGAAATTAAAGCACCAATGATTGGAATGAAATTTGATTGTGATGATAGTGCATATGAGTTTTATAAACAATATGCTCATAGAATGGGCTTCAGTGTAAGGAAATAGTACGTTAGGCGAGGAAGTGCTGGACATGTTAAGAGGAGAACATTTTGTTGTTCAAAAGAAGGTGAACGAGCTATTGACAAACGTTGTGAACAGGTATCTTTCCATCACCCAATTTCACGAATTGGTTGTTTAGCCCAAATGACTTGTCAACTTCAAAAGGATGGTATGTTAGAAGTTGTTTCTTTTCACGAATAACATAATCATGAGTTTGCTCCTTCTCCAATGAAACACATGTTAAGATCAAATAGGAAAATTACACCTTCCCAACAAGCTTTTGCGGATGATGCAGAAAAATCTGGGGTATCAATAAAACAAACCATAGATTTGTTGAGCATGTAAGTTGGTGGTTATGAAAATCTTGGGTTTTTGAATGTTGACTATAAAAATCATATAAATTCCAAGAGGAGAAAGGCTTTAAAGAGAGGAGATGGTCGTGCTGTGATGGATCACTTTAGAAAGATGCAATTAGAAGATCCATCTTATTTTTATTCTATACAACTTGATGATGATAATCAAATTTTGAATATTTTTTGGGCTGATTCTAGATCTATAGTTGATTATGGACACTTTGGGAATGTTATATGTTTTGACACCACTTATCGAACAAATTCATATGGTCGACCCTTTGCTCCATTCATTGGGGTTAATCATCATAAACAATCAATTATTTTTGGTGCAGCTTTACTTTATGATGAAACTATAATGTCATTCAAATGGTTGATTGAAACTTTTTTGAGTGCAATGTCAAGGAAACAACCAAGAACCATATTTACAGATCATTCAGCTGCAATGGCTAATGCAATAGAAGATGTGTTTCCTGAATCAAATCACCTTCTTTGTGTGTGGCATATTTATCAGAATGCTGCTAAGCATCTACATCATATATTTAATTCATCAAGCCAATTTTGAAATGATTTTAGTAATTGTGTGTATGATTTTAAAGATGAAAATGAATGGATAGCTGCTTGGAATAACATGCTTGAGACATATGATCTAACTGATAATCCATGGTTGCGTGAAATGTTTAATGTGAAAGAGAAATGGTGTATGGTATACGGTTGACATATGTTCACTGCTGATATGAAAAGCACTCAACGCAGTGAGTCAATGAATAGTGTGTTGAAGAAATACTTGAAGCCAAAACATGGTCTTTTGTAATTTTTTGGACATTACTCTAGGGTATTGTCTGATAAGCGAAGTCAAGAACTACAAGCAGAGTTCAAAATGAGGCAAACAACACCAGTTTTACTATTTGATTTTGAGATGTTGAGACATGCTACAAAGTTGTACACTCCAGAAATATTCAAAATGTTTCAAGATGAATATGTGAAGATTGTGGATTGTACTATTTACAAGGCTGGTAAATCTTATTCTATCACAGAATACAGAGTGAAATATCGAAACAAAACTCAAGAGCACTTAGTCAAATATGAAGCCTCAACAATGACAGTCGAATGCAGTTGCATGAAGTTTAGCTTTGTGGGAATTCTATGTTCCCATGCTTTGAAAGTTCTTGACAAGAAAAATGTTAAGAGAATTCCAATCCATTATGTATTGAAAAGATGGACACAAGATGCAAAGGTTGGTTCTATCAAGGACTATCGTGGCATTGATATTAAAGGTAGTACTCAAGAGTCAGTGGGAAAGCGTCTTTCTCATTTGAGTCACAAATGTCTTCAAATTAACACACTTGCAGCAGAGAGAGAGATGATGTATGAACATGTTGATAAATGTTTTGACAAAGTATTGAAGGATTTGGAAGAAATGAGAATTAAATGTTGTTTGTCCTCTATGGAAGGTGAGGTCCATGGTGAAGTTGTTCCCGAGAATGTATTACAAGGTGATGGTGGATTTGAGTCACATGTGGACATTTCTCAAGGCATATGTGGGATCAAAACAAAACCTACTATAGGCCGTCCAAGAGGAAGGTTGAAAAGTTCATTAGAAAGGAAAAAAAAAATCTCAAAGTAAGAAGGGTCAACCCAAAATGACTAGTGGAGCAAGACAAATTCAATCACGTGGTGGCCTAAATAGAGTAAGTTCATTTGCATTCCATTATAGAACATGAATTTGTAGGTACATAAATTTGTTTTATGTGACAATTGTTTTTTCTTCCCACATAGGTCGATTTCTCAGTTAATATTAATTCTCACAAAGAACATAGTAATGTTGAACAACCATCACAATTAGTAGATAACATAACTTAGGTATGATGCTACTACTTACATATTTTTTCTAATATCCTATTAAACAATTACTACTATTAAAAAGTTACACATAAATTTATTTAAATGTCATATACAGGAATCTTTCAGTTGTAGTAATTTGGTTAGACAAAACAATGTTGTTGGGTTAAATGGTCTAAATCAGGTATATGCTGCCTTAAATTTTTTGGTTATATCCTACAAACCAATTATTGCTACTAACCAGTTACTTTCATTAGCATAGAAAATGAAATATTGATTTATTTAAATGTCATATACAGAAATCTTTCAGTTGTAGTAATTTGGTTGGACAAGACAATGTTGGTGGGTTGAATAGTCTGAATCAGGTATATGTTGCCTTAATTTTTTTGGTTATAGTCTGAACCAGTTGTAGTAATTTGGTTGGACAAGACAATAAAATATTGATTTGTTTAAATGTCATGTGTAGGAATCTTCCGATTGTGGATTTTTGGTTGGACAAGATCACGTTGGGATATATGGCTTGAGTCAGGTGTGCATAGTCGTTATGAATTTTTCTATAACTTAAACTTATATTTTCCTTTAGTTTTTTTTTTTTTTTTTTTTTCATTTACTGATTCATATTTGGTGGCATATTTTGTAGGCTTTAGTAGATCCTAATATTGATAAACTTTGAAAACCACCATATTGGTTTTGTTTTTTGCACGATAGTTGGACAACATACTACACAGTTATAACAGCTAGTGGACAAAACTTTGACAAGATTTTTTGGACATAGAAGACTTTGACAGATTTTTGGGGAGCATATATGACAATTTGGACAGATTTTTTGGACAGCTGATTTGAGCTTATAGAATCTTTTTAAACATATTTTGTAACTAATGAAGCTACTTAAACATCTTAAGTCCTATATGTGCATGTTTGAGTAAGCTTCTAGTTAGGTACTAATTATAATTGCAAAGGGTGGATATTTTCATATGCAATGGAAAAGTTCATTTCTATATTTTTGTTTCTAGTTAGGTACCAATTATAATTGTAAAGGGTGGATATTTTCATATGCAATGGAAAAGTTCGTTTCTATATTTTTATATCTATGTATCTACATATTTGAATAAAGGCAGCTTTAGACGAATGCAATATAGTGATGATGGATGGAAATTTGAATTCAAGAAGTTCAACATAAAAAATCAGCATCAAAAACCAAAATTCTACTAAGTTCTTTACTTTCTTCTTTGTGATTTTATACAATCAAGACCCTCTTTCACTGTTCGCATCCTAGGCTGCATCTCTGGATCAAGTTCAATGTAATTTAGTGCAATATGAAATGGTGCAACAACTTGCTTCTTTGCATACACTTTGGGACTGAAAACCATTTGCATTCATCCTGAACAAACCATATGACTACAGCATAAGTTACAAGAAAAATATCATACAAATTCAAGCCTCAAAAGCATATTTTGTGATGTAATGGGACTTGATTAGATACATTGGTTGCAAAAATCCATCTTGTCGATGCTTTACAGAGTAGTGCTCAATCTTCTAGTTAGATCAAACAGTTGGTGCGGTTACTAAGAGCTCTCAAAGTTTCTATCTTTTACGCTTAAGAGGCTTGAGTGTCTTCAACTCTTCAATCATGTTCTTAATTACCTCTTTCAGACTGGCTTTTCTTCCCTCATTGAAGTTCCAAAGTTCTGGAGGTATGTAAGACTTGAGTGTCTTCAACTCTTCGATCATGTACTTAATTACCTCTTTCAAACTGGCTTTTCTTCTCTCATTGAAGTTCCAAAGTTTTGGAACTACATACCTCCCGCTTGAGTTGTAGTCATTCAATTCCAGCAACGCATCAGCTACAGCCTTGTACACTTCCTCGCCCCATACACTCCTCAACTCCTTCACCTTACTATCACCTTTATCTATTACTTCGTGCCTTTCAAAGAGTTATAAGTCACAAAGTGAATGTAAATACGATTTAGCAAGTAGTATTCAAATATCTAATATGAGTTTAACCAATTCATTTTGTTATAATGGCAAAGACTGCTTTGTCCATCAAGCCATTGGGACAGTCACAACATAGTTTCAGCAACATACCAACAACAGGAAATATATTAATTGACATCATCAATCAGCATTGCTGACTATTTAATCATAAAGTTCAACACATATAACAAATTCTAGAAAGTAAGAGAAACAATACATAAAAAGAGGGTTGATAAAAAATTTACAATTTTTTTTAAAGGTGATACACAAGTATCCAGTGGGTTTGAACCCACATCCTCAACCTCCACCTAGAACTTGCAAGGGAAGGAGATGCTAGTTAAGCTAGAGCTTAAAAGGCTTTACAAAATTAACAAAGGATTACCATCTATCCAAGAAAATTTATGCAGTTATAAACCTAACCAACCAAGTACATGAATGAAGCATAAGGATATAAAACAATAGAATAATATTACACCTAATTCAGAAAAGTCCTAGAGCAACATACATTCAGGGGTTGAAGGGGAATTGATGGAAGATGCTTGAATGGGGAGAAATTAGCGAAGGGGGGAGCGGGTGAAGAGGAGGAATGGAGATATGGTCCGGTGAGATCGGCGGCTGCTGCATGTGGCCACCGTCGATTCCGCCTCACAGGCTCTTGCCGGTTTGGGGTTTTGAGAACAACAGAGGTGGAGGAGGATGAGAGGGGCTTGACTTGGCTGTGTGCCGTCTGGGTTAGATTGAGAGAGTAGATGCCCTTGCCGGTCTGAGGTTGCTGAAGAAAAACAGAGGTGGCCGGAGGTTGAGAGAGAGGAAGCTCTGTAGAGGAGATGAGAGAGAGGCGTGAGGCTGTGGGTGGGTGAGAGGAGTGATTGTTGCTGTGGGTGAGACGGCTGTGGGTGGGTGAGAGGTGTGATTGTTTGGCTAACGCCGATAACGTTAGCTTAATAGCTTTTCCCTTAAAATGGGTCATGTGCGTTGCACATGCCTCCAAGCTTAAGTGTCTTCCAATTTAACTGACAGCTGTCCCTATTTGCAGCATTTCCTCCAAACAAGTTTGGAGGAAATCCTAAATTTCCCAGTTCTCTTAGATGGAACCACTTATTTGATTAGAAGACATGTCAAATGTTACTAGTTGGGTCAGATTTGTTAGTGAAATAGGCAACTCACCTGTCAGTAAATTTTGGGACAGATTAAGGTAGGTGAGCTTTGAAAGTGTACCTATCTCATGTGGGATGCTCCACCAAAGGCAATTGCAAGAAAGATTAAGACCAACTAAATTTGGGAAGGAAGAAAAATTGAATTTACTAATCTCATAAGACTTATATCTCACATAGACCGTAGCCATGTCAATCCCTGTAACGCTTCCTCGAACATTGCATGTAATTCCAGGCCAGCGGCAATGATTTACAATAAAATCGGAATAGTTAATCCACCACCTTTCTTGTTCTAGCGCTGATGATGATTCATATGCTGCCACAGAGCCAGCTGCAATAACCATAGTTGTGTCATGCATGAAGTTACAAAGAACCAATGCAACTACTAGAATGGAAATGGAGACAGAGGGAGCCATGTTACAGTGTATGATTGATGAGCGGAATGCAAGAACAAATGGTTGAGATTGTTATATTGATGGCTGAAAGTCAATTAAATGAGTGTGCGAAGTACCATTGTCTTTCTAAATCATTCCAGCAAAATTTCCTTCGAATTTTCCTCGTAATGAAATTGAAACCAACATTTCCACTTTCCGCGTGATTGGTTGACTGTTAGTGCAGATCTATCTAGCACACTTGATGCGTAGCTTGCAATTTGAGTTTGAACTAGTTGTGAAGAATCTGACTACTGCAATAAGTAAATGGCATAATGATTTATTAAGGTCCACTACAGATCCACTTTGAGTTGCATCATGCCATTACTGGGGGGAATTACATTTTATCGCCCTATAATATACCACAAGTTACACTTTACACCATAAATTTTTTAAAAAGCTTAGTTAATATTGTAAACTATAACCTGTGTTACATTTTGCATTTGTTGTCAATTCTGTTGTTATCTTGGATGAAAAATCATAGTTTAGGGTGCAAAGTATAATTAAGAGAATAATTTAGGGTGGTAAAATGTAATTTCTTCTTTGTTTATAAGAGATTGAAAAGAGTGGTAATTAGCTATTTTCATGTGATGCTGTCCAAGATAACGACAGAATTAATGGCAAGGTACAAAGTGTAATATGAATTATAGTTTAAAGTGCTAATCATGCATTTTGAAAATTTATAGTGTAAAATGTAATTTTGGGTATAATATAAGATGGTAAAGTGTAATTTTCCCTATTAGTTGCCGATAAGAAAGAAAGTAGGGCTAAAAAAAGATAATAATAATAAAAGCTTAAAAGAAGATTTTAATTTCATAGACCATGTACTCAGTTTTACCTGGCTTGGTTTTTTAGTTTGGTTATTAATAGTTTAGATGCAAATAAGTTTCTTTGGGTACATCTAGTTGATGAGCTCAATGGATTTGAAGAACATGTTGTAAATTCGAAAGTCTCAAGTTTTATCCACAAACTATGATCTATTAGGTTTCCATAGTATCTCTTGGACAAAAATATGCTTGAAATTTTTGTAATTGATCAAGTGCCATTAGTGTTAGGGTTGTAATAAAATGAGTTGTTTATATATAACTCAGATTCAGTTTGGGAAATATCTTATTTATATTAATTTATTTTGCAAACAAGTCATTTTCAAAGCTAAGGTTAACCCAATTATTACATGAGCCAAATTCAAGCATAGTAATGTGTTTGTAAACAAGCCTCGAAAGTATGATATATGTACATGTATAAAAATGTACTTACATAAATTTCATATTGAATATTGTATATTTGTAAATAAGTTCATGAGATATTAAATTATTATTTGTATTTATTGATAATATATATAGTCAATTTGGTAGTAAAAAATGTATATTTTTTAACAATAAAATTTTGGTAAATCTAATTTTTATAAGTTCATAAAAAAAATTTTACTATTAATGAACATCAATAATATAGTTTCAACTATAAGTTATTTATTAATCACTGGCATAGATTTGTGAAGTTGAAAAAAAAATTAGTCGGTATTTACCATATATGAAAAAAGAATAAATTAATCAAGTAATTGGTGAACAAGCTTGAGTTTGTTCAACTAGAAAATGATCTAAGTTTGAACATGTAACTTAGTTTGTTAATGAGCTTGAGCTTAGCTTTTGTTCGAAATAAAATTAAATGAACAATCCTAAACTTTTAATACTTGACTCACTTTAGCTTGTTTATAGCATTATTTAGTGTTGCCACTTAGACCCTTGTTTGCTTGTTTCTTTCTATTATTGAATTTCTCATATAGTTAAACAACAACGACAACAAAATCTTGTTCCCAACATATTGCTAGATGTGATATCAAGAAGCCACTCCATAAAATAATTTTATCTAGTTATGTTATACATAACATACTGACTGCTTGAGTGCACCCCCAATTAGATTCTAGGGTTGTACACATCTATTTTTTGGGAGAAAATTTAGAAAAGCTTGTGCTTAACATCAAAGTTTTGGTTCTTCATAGTTCATACTCCAACAAACGTCTCCTACATTTTGGGCCCAATCTTATTTTGGTCCCTAATTTGATTTTGCGCATACTTCAATTCCTGAAAATAGAAAATCACATCCATTTTGGTCTCTGCCGTCAACCCACTAACAAAAAAGTCCTACCTAGTAAATGGAGTGCATAGGTGGCATGTTAAATGTTGACATGGCTAATAAAATAATATTAAAAAACTTTATTTGGCATTAGAAAATGACATGTTAGCATTTTAATTAATAAAAAAATTAATTTAAACTCAAAAAATTCAAAAAAAAACAAAAACAAAAACAAAAACAAAAACAAAAACAAAAAACTTTTTCAATTTTAAAGATTGAGAAAAAAAAACTTATAGCAACTATTTCAATTTTTTATGAACTTTCTTAGGAAATAAACACTAAATTAACACTCTTTCTCACTCTATGGTAGCGTGCTGTGTTTGTGTTTGTATCTATTTCATCTTCTTCTTTCTTTTAAGATAAACCAGAAAATCAAATCAAAACAAAAATGAATTAATAAATAAATCTTATCTCTCTCTTAGTTCTTGTGTTTGGTATCTTTCTTTTCAGATGACTTGCTCTCTTTCTCTTTCTCCTAGTGCGTGTTTGTGTTTGTATCTTTCTTTTTCTTCCTTCTTTGTTCAATCTCGATCCCTCTCTCTCTCTCTCTCTCTCTCTCTCTCTCTTAATTACTGACTCTCTCTCTCTCTTAATCTTTGACTCTCTCTCTCTCTCTCTCTGTCTCTCTCTCACAACCCAACTCTCTCTCCCTCTTCCTTGTTTGATCAGCAATGGTGGTAGTGGGTTTGAGTGTTTGATCGGTGGAGGTGGCTAGGTTTAATGGGTTTTTGTGGGGGTGGGTGGTCGATAGTGGAGGTGGAGATCATGGTAGGGGTAGAGATTGGTGTGGCCATGGGTCTTCAACCATGGGTTAGTGGGGAAGATGGATTTTCAGCCATGGGTCTTACTAAAGAAGACCCATAGTCGAAAAACTAAGAGCTCGTTTGGTTTAGCCATGACTAAGTTTTCATAACTTAATACTCATAACTCATAACTCAAACTCAAAACCCATAACTCATAACCTAAACCTCACTTTTTCTCAAAAACTCAAAAATTCTTGTTTGGTTACATAACCCAGTCACATAACTCAAAATTTAAGTCTACTTTTTACCAAAATGGTAGAGCCCACCCACTGACACCACACTGTTTGCTTATGGTTGCTACCCTCGTGGGGGTTTCTCTTGCCTCTCACAGTTTCTATTTCTTCTCAGTTCTCACAAGCATGCCTCTCTTCCAGTCCAGAAGCAAACCTAAACCCTATAAGGCAAGAGCACTCCCAGAACTCCCAGTCTGACGCCAGCTTAGATCGGGAACAGGTTCATGTCTTCTCTACTCTTCTTTCTTTCCTATTTTTTTTTTCATCAATACCCATTAATACCTCTCTATTTCTTTTTCTATTTCTTCCCAGAAACCCATTAACACCTCTCCCTCGTCTGACTTCAGATTGCTCCGTCTCTCTTGCCCTGTTTTAGGATCAATTTAAGAAAAAGTTTGGGCCTTCTTCACCTCTAAAAAAAACAATGAGATTTTAGGTCCATCCAGTTTAACCCCATATCCGAGTATTGTGACCTTTTATGTAATCAATGGGTTTTGTTGAGCTTGGGTTAGTTGATTTCTGTGATTGGGTGTGTTTGAATTAATTTCTGTGATTCGGTGTAATTGGGTCGAGTTGAAAATGGGAAAGGGAGAGAGAGATATATGTTTGAACCTGAAAGAAGATCATGAAAATAGAGCTCAATATGAAAAACTGCCAATGATAAAACCCAATCCGACGCGGTGAAGATTTTACCACGCCTCGATTGTTTGTCTTTGACCATGGAGTGTTCATCTCAGGTGGCTTTACAGCGTCGATTCATCATCTCAGATACCACTAAGAATGGAGTGTAGATGAAATGAGAGGGAGGCAAAGAGAGGGATGCGAGAAAGAGGAATTTTGAAATATTTGGGGAAGAAAAATGAACTGAATAGAAGCCTTTCCAACAATAATATCAAAGGCTCTGGAAAGTGATTTGACAATTCACTGCAAACGGTTCCCACAAAGTCACAATATTTACCATTATGCCACTAAAACTCAGTTTTCAACTTTTGAAAACACAACTTTTCTGTTTTTAGTTTCCATCTCTTTCACTCAAAATTTTTGAGTTTTGAGTGATGGAAACAACACTAGGAAACCAAGCCAAGTACAATTTTTTTTGTGGGTCCCACGAAATTTGGATGATGGATCATGAAAACTGAGTGATATGAATTAGTTTCCATGTAATTCAAAAAACCTTTAAGTCTCTCTCTAAAGTTTAAAAGATTAAGAAGAAGTTTGATTGATTGAGATTGAGATTGAGTTTGAGTTTGAGTGAATGTTTGGCAGAGTCGAAGCCGTGGATGGACAAATTGAAAGTTCTACAAAGGCAAGCTTCGGAGCAAGGATCATCTGCTAGGATTTTATAAGTTATTACGGATACACCTACCACTGGTTTGCATCATTTGAAAGTCCACTTCTTTTCCTTACTTCACAATCGCTAATACTTCACTTCTTTCTTTATGCTTATTCAATGTGTATTTGGTGGCTTTCTTTCTAAGCTTGTGGGTCTTGGATTTATGGAAATTTTGCCCTTGATGTTCTGGGTTTGTTTGTGAGTTTTTTTTTTTTTTTTAATATGTGGATTTGTATGTTTTTGTGGGCTTCTTTTGTGTTTGTTTCCCAATAAAATTTCTGAGTTTATGGGATTATTTCTTGGATTTATGGGTTTGATTTACTAGAGGTTTTAATGTTGGATGTGTTAGAATTTTGTGCTGAGATTGATTATGAGTGGGTTGGCCGGTTGGGTTTGTCTTGATATGGGGAAGAACATGAAGCATGAAGTTCATGTTCTAGGGAAGAAGAAGAAGAAGGTCTTCCGAAAAATAATGAAAAGTAAAAAGAAAAAAAAAAGGAAAAAAAAAAGATTTAAGGTTTTAAAAAAAAAAAAAATTCAATATTTGTTATTTAATTTTCTTAGGTGGCTTTTTTATTTATTGAAATGCTGACATGGATGTTGATTTGGTATTTTTAATATTATATTTTATTAGCCACATCAACATCCAACATGCCATCTATGCATTCTGTTTTTCAGGTAGGACTTTTTTGTTAGTGGGTTGATGGCAAGGACCAAAATGGATATGCTTTTCTGTTTTCAAAGACTGAGGTAGGCGCAAAATCAAATTAGGGACCAAAATGAGATTATGTCCAAAATGTAAAGACCAAAAGTGTATTTTCGCCTTATTTTTATTAGTATACAAAGTGTGCAGACCCAATGGATTTCAAAAGAAAATTACAAAATCTAATTTGTCTGATCACCTTACACATATGGACCAAATAAACTTAAATTCAAATTATGGGTCCAATGATAGGACTTATAATAAAACTGTGAAATTGTTTGTGAATACTTTTTTGTCTGAAAACTTAGGTTATGTTTGGTAACAGTTTTTGTTTTCTATTTTCAAAAACTTGTTTTGGGGAATATAAAGAAAAAGCAATTTTCTTGTATTTTTGAAATAAAAAACATGTTTGGATAGTTGAAATTAAAAAAATAGTTTCTTGAAGAAAAAAATAGAAAATACTAAAATATGTTGTTACTAGGATTTGAACTTTAATGCTAACTCATTAAATGAGATAGATTCATTAAATTAAATACATATTTTCATTGATTTTTGAAAATTAGAAACTGAAAACAGTTTTTTGCATGTTTTCAGTTTTCTTCACAAATTGAGTTTTGAAAATAGTTTTTGTTTTCTGTCCATTTTGGATTGGCAAACAAGTTTTTTAGTTTCAAAAATAGAAAATTGTTTTTGAAAACAGAAAATAAGGAGAAAAACAGTTACCAAACATACTCTTAATTTTTTGTTTTTATTCTATCAGTCCCATTTACTTGGTTGTGTGGTAAAATTGGAAGGGTGAGATTTTCTTCCAATGTACATTTGTATTAGATTGGATACTAGGTTGATATTTGCCATTTTAGGACGTGTTATATCCATATCATATTTAGTGCGCAAAAAATACCGGAGTGAAGTCAAACCAAAATTGAAATACATGCTCTCTTTTTTTTTTCTGTTTTTTCTTTTTTCTTTTTTCTTTTTTATATGTGTATATTTAATGAAGCTTGATTATGATCCAAGTGAGTAAAATCTTCTTAACAATACCATGAATTCTTGACCACAAGTAATATAGTCGCCACTATCTAACAAATTTTGTGTACACTAAAAAAGATTTCTAGACCATTTTTTTGTTTTTTTTTTTTTTTTAATTGAAAAACAAAAAAACCGCTGCTGTTAAATTCCAACGAAATTGGAATGGCCATGGGTTGCAACTTGCAAGGTAAAGTAAGCCGATCAAATATTCCTGTCTTATAACAATTCACAAATCATTTTAACTGTTAATCGTTTGAACAGGATCGATGGTTTCCCACTCTCTACGCTTCTAATTTTAGACCCATAAAACTTCCTTAGTTTACTATTTAATCACCCCAATTGTGTTCACTTATAACTTAGACCAGGGACATGCTGCCAAGTTATAAAAAAAACGTAACCTTGGTTCAATAGGCTATTCTGGCAAGGTCTTGATCCTCTATTGCACCTTGCGTAGATCATTTCAAGACCTTGGCCATATATAGTAAAAATATTCTCATCAAAAAAAGAAAAATTTACAACAAAAGTAGACCAAAACAACGTGCACATATAGCAAATCAAATGGTGGCAGCTATGCTAAGTTTCATTCTTTTCGCTTCCTTTGCTGTACTAATCCCAGGCCTCCAGGCCAATATTGCTGAATACGACGAGTTTTGGCTGCAACGAGCCGAGGAAGCAAGGAAGGATGCCCTCGAGGCCTATCACCCGAACCCAGAAGAAATCACTGAGCAATTCAACACCCATGTTAATGAGTAAATCCAACAATTATTCACTTTGTTTAATTTTTTTTTTTTTTTTTTGAATAAAGTTTCAACCTATGGCGTCTGCTTCTGATAATAGCTCTTTATCATTAGACCAAGACATTAATCAGTTTTTGGTGTAGGAAGGGATTAAACCACAAATCTCTTATACAACCATCAAAGATTTTACCAGTTGAGCTAACTGGAACCCACTGTTTAATTTCATTAAGTAATATATTAGAGACAATTATCAAAACATCAATTATTTTACCATATATATATATATAAATATATATATTTGTTAGTACGTAGCTTTGAAGGACTAAGATCCTCCTTAGTAATTGGAAGCATTTAAACACTAGTAATTAGTAATTATAACGTCCGAATATCATTTTAAACAGTTTACACATTTTTTTAATTATGATATCTATCTAAATTTTACTTTTGAATACTGTTAATGAGTACTTTTAAGACAATTATTAACCAATTATTTTAAGAAAATTATGATACAATTTTTTTGATAAATAAAAAAAAGTTCTTAAAATATTAATTTTTTTTAATAAATACTTTTCTAAAATAATGCACTAACAAATACTCTTATAATATTCATTAACATTTCTCTATTTAGTTTATAAGAAATGGAGAAAGTGGATTTGAACCCCAAAATTTTATCATGACGAGATTGAATAGTACCATATATTGATTGATGAGGCTCTTAGCATGTAGTCATTTACTGTGTAAGGTATAGTTTCATTGTAATGTATGGGTCTAATATGAAACAAAGGGCTGCAATGTGCACGTAAATATATTGTTTTGATTACATCTTGTGGTTCATGAACTCATATATGCAGGGTCTTCGAGGGTACCAATAGCACAAGGAGGAGTCTAGGTCAAAAGATATACACAGGTCCATGCAGGGCCACAAACCCAATTGACCGGTGCTGGAGATGCAAGAAAAATTGGGCTACAAACCGCAAGGGTTTGGTTAAATGCGTCCTAGGGTTCGGACGCAAGACCACGGGAGGAAAGCGGGGAAAATACTACATTGTCACTGATTCCTCTGACAACAACGTGATGGCACCAAAGCCGGGAACTCTACGTCACGCCGTGATCCAGAAGAAGCCCTTGTGGATCATATTTGCACACAGCATGGTGATCAAGTTGTCCCAGGAGTTGATTGTGAACTCACACAAGACCATTGATGCACGCGGGGCTAATGTTCACATTGCCTATGGTGCTGGAATTACCCTTCAGTTTGTTAAGAACGTGATCATCCATGGGCTTCACATACATGATATTGTTTCGGCACCAGGTGGCACGGTTAGGGACTCTGTGGACCATATGGGGTTTAGGACAGCGAGTGATGGAGATGGAATTTCTATCTTTGGGTCCACAAATATTTGGCTTGATCATCTTTCTATGTCCAATTGCCAAGATGGTCTTATTGATGCCATTCAAGGATCCACTGCCATCACCATTTCAAACTCCCACTTCACCCATCACAACGATGTAAGTGTATCTATATTTTATGGTTGAGATTAAATATTATAAATATGAAAGTATATCAAATGTCACACCATTTAAGATAATTTTTCAACGACGTGACAATTTGTACATTATTAAGTTTAATAAATAAAATTTAAACTGTAAAATGGATATACCATGATGAGTTATTGTGATGGTGCAGGTAATGTTGTTTGGTGCAAGTGACACCTTTGAAGGTGATAAAAAAATGCAAGTCACAGTGGCGTTCAATCATTTTGGAAGGGGATTGGTGCAGAGAATGCCAAGGTGCAGATGGGGTTTCTTCCATGTTGTTAACAATGACTACACTCACTGGCTTATGTATGCCATTGGAGGTAGCCAACACCCAACCATTATAAGCCAGGGCAACCGCTTCATTGCTCCACCTAACGTTGCTGCAAAGGAGGTAATTAATTTGTTATGTACATGCTAAAGTAGCCCATGAAGATACCTGTGATAAAATTGCCAATATGAAAAATGTTAAAAATTCTCTCCATTTTATGACAAAAGGCTTAAAAACTAACTTGACAATGAATATAATTGGTGACACATTAATATCATAATATATAAGTTTCTTAATTACATTTCTGTTGTATGTTTTAAAAAATTGACACATTAGTTTGTAAGGCTTATATAACAAAATTTGTAATAGGCTAATAATTATGTCATCACTCTAGCCAATATGTAAGTTCTAACTCAAATGATATTTATATACTATGGGTCCGTTTGGATAGAACTTATTTTGCTGAAACTGAAAACTGAAAACTGAAAACACTGTAGCAAAATAATTTTTAAATGTGTGAATAGTGCCGTGAGACCCATTTTTAATGAAAAAGTTGCTGAAAAGTGAAATTTGTGGGTCCGTGAACAGTGCACAGATGCACTGTTCACGGAAGACTTGGTCAAAAGTTGCGGCTACTGTTCATGAACAGTAGCCGCTTGTGGGGGAAAACGCGTGAAAAAAAAAAAAACAAAAAAAAAAAAACAAAAAAGGAAAACGCGGACAACGTGGACGTAGACGCAATAAGCTGGATCCAAACCGGCACTATGTACACTAACAGTCATTTTGTTTTTAATGGGTGTTTTAGGTGACAAAGAGGGACTATGCCACGCAGGATGTATGGAAGAACTGGACATGGAGGTCAGAAGGAGATATTATGATGAATGGAGCATTCTTTGTTCAATCTGGAAACCCTAGCAAGAAGAGACCATACAGCAAGAAAGACATGATCAAGGCGAAGCCAGGGACATTTGTCACTAGACTCACTCGCTTTTCAGGTTCACTAAACTGCAAAGTTGGAAGACCATGTTAGAATACAACTATCTCATTATTATAAATGCGGAGTAAATTTTTACATGATGACTTACAAAAGAATAAGTGAGAAAATTTCATGTATTTGTTTGATTCTTTGGCTCGACGGGTAATGAGAGAAAAGTTGAGATACGTGGGAGTAGGATAGGAGGATGAATACAGAAGTTTTGAAATGACAATTTTATGGCCTAGATGGTTTGTTGGTTTATTTGCACTCTATTCTCGGAGATGGTATATGATGTGTTCGATCAGTATATATAATCAGAGACATGATTGGGAGAAAAATTAATCCTAAAATTGTTAATTCGTATAAATAAAAATAATAATTACATAGGAATATATTTGTCATACAAAAGAAAATATAAATGTAAATTTTGTAATTTATATTTCATACCTAGTTTAATAATTATATATCTCCGTCATGTGGAAAGATATGAAGCAAAGTACTAACAGCAGAAACTATAACCACTGAAATGTAAATGAAATCTAGTCACCACTAGAAGAGGTGGAAAAGAAATAATCACGATAGTTTTTAAATTTTATGCCATTAACAGAAGGGTCACGTATCTGAAATAAGAATATAAAGAATGGCTAAATGGAAATAGAAAGAAAGAATATGTCATTTGAAAGAAAAAAAATTTGTTTTAAAATATAGGTAACCCTATTGATGAAAAGATTAAGAAGAGTTATTTGAGATGATTTGATCATATATAGAAGAGAGCAACAAATACGCTAATGAGAGAATGGATCGATTCAAGTAGAGGGAACGGAAGAAAGATAAAAAGAAGACATTGAATAACATTTTGTAATAATAAAAAATGCATGACAATTAAGGATGTGACATAGGGTATGATTTTTTGGCTTTAATAGAATGGTAAAAAACTATATTTATGGTCAGCCTTGATTAATCCATTAAGTATCGATCCACAACAGATACTAATTAAAATTTGATACTAAGACTTGTTTGTTAGAATTGTTGTTGTTGTAATAGAAGGGTCCACTGACCAAGGCATTAGGTATTAGCATAAGATTCAAGTCTTCAAGACGATCTCCAATGTCATGAACCTCAGTACTCAAACAAGCTAAGGTGGCTTCTGCGGACCCTTATAGCTTTTGAAGTAGAGGCATAATCTCAGTTGGGGCAACAGATGGTGCCCGTGGAACTTCTTCTTTAGCCATAGCAGTAGGGGTTATTGACGGTTGGCAAGATGTGAAAGAATTATATTGTACGTCTGAGAATTTATGGCATAAGAAAGTATCGTTCGGTTTTTGGTGACCAGACTGGAAAAAATAATGATAATTCTATAATTTTTAACTTACACTCAGCTCTAACTAAGGGCCTATGTGTACTCTACAAATATAACTGATGTCTTAGGAACATCCATGGGATTAGAATCGGATGCAATTACCTCCTCCACATTCACAATATATTTTTTTTTTTTATCACTTTCACTTTTTAACTTTTTCTCACTTTATTTATTCAATAGTTAAGATTAAAAGTTACATTTTCAACTCTCAATCTCAGCTATTAAGAGCTACTGCATCAAACGCCATTAGAGTGATTGTCCTTCACCCAAATATAAAAATAGTGAAATGGTGGACTGCAGACCTTTTTTCTTTCTCTTTTTTCCCTATTTGTCTTATTATCTTAATTTTAATTTATGAGTGGTTCTAGGACCATGAATTATTTTATAACTTTTTATCACAACTTTGATATGGCAAATTATTAGTGATTGTCTATCTCTTATACATGAACCAATAATTTTTTCTTCATCACTCAAACACTGCTACATCACAGTTGTGGCAAAAAAGTTGTGTAATAGATTAATAGTTACTTTTTCCTAATTTATTAGCTTGAAGTCTACTTTTTCTTTGTCTATTTGTGATTTGGGTCTGCATTGAGCACTAAGACACTATTTAGGTTATGTTTGGCATTGGCTTAAAAAGCTCATTTTTTTTACTATTTAACTTATTTTTGCTATTATTTAACTTATTTTTAGTACTATTCATGGGTCTCATTACACTTTTTGGTACTATTCATGAGTCCCACTATACTATTTCAACTACTTTTTAGCTTTATTTACAGTATTTTCAGCAAAAAAAATTCAGTTTCAACTAAATAAGTTGTTCTCAAACATACTGTTAATATCTTGTTTAGCTTTGTGAGTTTGTGTTGATTTTTTTTATTATCCTATTTTCTTTTATTTAGCAAATATAATTAGTTTTTATAGTTAAAAATACGATTTATAATAAAATTAAAGATGATTTTTAGACAAATTGCTTTAACATTTTGTAATGATTTTTGACATTTAAACGAATGTCGCGTTCTCTTTTAATAAATAATTATATTGCAATGTATTTAAAAATAGTTATTTTGTGTCTTTTTTGTTGTTGGCATTTTATTAGCTCTAAATGAATGTTAATTTAGATTTTTATGAGGAAAAAAAAATCATTTTTACTTCCCCCGCTCGATTGAATTTCTGGCTCTGTCCCTGGCTGACCACCATATTGTATAATATGGGATAAGTTTTCTTGATTCTTAATTATTATGGCCCCAAAATTTTAAAGAGTCTTCAAGGTTATAATTTCTTTAAGGGGTGATCATTTTTATGTGTGTAATGATGTATTATACTATTATACAAAATTTTCCCGTGCATCACGAGTTAGTGACCATCCTTTGAAAATTGAGATCAAAGCACAATATATGAGAAAATTAGTGATATAGTAAGTCAAAGCACTATCAAAATCCAAATTAAAATTAGCTTCTAACAGTAATCTAAAGTGTCCATTTTAACTTTCTTAATTTTATTGCTAAGTGACCTATTAATAATACTCAATGAGAAAGCTAAGATGACCATTTCACTATTACTATTATTAAATGTTATCGTGTGAAAATTTAATTCCAAATTCAAATCAGCTTCTAATTGTAGCTTAATTTGATGACAAATGTCCCATTTAATTTTCTTTATTTTGGTGCCCAATCTATATAAATATATATATATTTATATTAATAGGTAAAATTTAGAGAAAATCCAATTAGATTCTACAATTGAAGTCTAATTTTGCGCCATGTGTCCTAAATTATTTATTTTTAGAGAGAGTTTTATTTCTTAATTTTGGAGTCAAATGTGGGACCACATCATAAATGTTCATTCAAGTAAATTATTGCCTACAAAAACCAAAGAGTCTAGAATTAATGAACATAAATAAAATTAAAAATAAAATGGAAAATTTACATTTTCTACTTAAATAATATTCTTACAAAACTTTTTAAAGAGTTAATATATATATATATATATATATATAAGAATAACTATCAATAATATTTAAATTATATATGTAAGAATTATATTATGCATCTTAACGTATATCTTTTAAGTATATCCATGCATACGCATAAAGTTACAAGATAGTGAATAAATAATACATTCACTACACTGAATACGAAAACTGGAAGTACCACAATAATAACACACCATTATGAAGGTATGAACATTCCATTTGTTTTTAATAAATTTCATTATATTGCTTTCTCTTTCCCTTCATCCTTATTTTTGTCTCTCTTTCTCTAATTTCTCCACACAATAAAATAAAATAAAACTTGTACAGTAACTTTTTTTAAAGGAAAATCTGTTTGTTGGTAAACAGTTTTTTTTTTCTTTTAATTTATCTAAATTTAAGAGTTTTAAAATTAGTAATTTTACATGTCAAATTCTATTATTTAAACTTTCTAAACAGAAAATTTGAAGGTATTTTGAGCATAAAAAAATAGGAAACAAACAGGAAAAACCTCTTAAATAGTAAAGGTATAGACTACATGAATAAGACCCCTCATTCTCACTGCCCACTTTGTTATTACAGCCCAACGCATTTACTCGAAAATTGCTTGGGCATTCTAATAGAAATGTACTATTAGAATCTATTTCAATTATTTAAATTAAGAAATTATAGAATTATAATTTTATTGATAAGTACAGTGATCAATAAAAAAAAAAAAAAATATATATATATATATATATATGCATTAACCCAGACCACACGTGGTGCCTCCCATTTTTTTTTTTTTTTTTTTTTTTTTGTGTGTGTTTACTAAACAAAAAAATCCAAAAAGTTCACTTGCACAACCCAATCTCCCAAAAAATAGTACATCCTCCTTATTTTTTTCATAATTAGTTCTCCAACTAAATAGTTGGCCTATTAAAATTATATTTTTCTCTTTTCTTCATTATTTCTTCGATCAACTGAATAGCAAAAAATATTTATTAAAAAAATAATCATCTAAATAGTTTTGATATGCATAACAAAACTTGTGGTACTTATTCCAAATATAGATTTCAATTATGATTTTTTTTCAATAAAAACCCCAATTAAAAAAATAATAATTTCATTACTTTATTTCATTTTAAAAAAGATTGTTATCAGCCATAGTGTTTCATTTTATCAAGTTCGTTATCAAGGACAGACTTAGGATTTTAAGCTAGCGGGGACTAGAGCATAAAAAATAAAAATAAAAACTCCAAATAGGCATCCATGTAGTATTAAAAAATTATAAATACACAAAATCGTTGTTTCTAAATATATTAAAATGCAATTATTTACCAACAAAGACAAACAAAAACAAAATAATGTTTTTTTTTTTTTTAATACTAGGCTGGCTAGGATTTTTTTTTTTTTTTTTTAAGTTAGAGCATTCACAGTGGTATTGCTAAAAATTTTAGCTTTTAACACCTCAAAAAAATACTTTATCTATTTTACCACCTCACTTTACAATACACCCAATATCAGATGTTCTATTTTTTTTATCATTTCATTTAAAATAATATAAACAACTCATTAAAAAATAAAGGAAGAGAGAGAATTTGAGTTTTTTTAATTGAAGGAAGAGATATAATCTTAATAAAATATTGTATTTTATTTTTAACAACTTGCTACAGTCAACTGGTATTTATTCTTTGGTGGTAAAATAGTTTTTTTTTTTTTGTTGGTAAAATACAATCACCATTGTGAATATTTTTATTGTTTTTGTTAAGTTTTTGGGTTGGATAATTGTTATTTGGGTGAGGCTTACTAGGCTTATTGAGGAGAAGGAGGGCCTAAGGTTTTAGAAGGAGACCCAACTACAAAAATAAGATATATAATAACTTTAAAAAAATGGGGACCCAAGGGGGGCCTAGGCCCCCACCTGGGTCCGTCCTTGTTCGTTATACAACATTCATTATAATAACCAACATTTTTTTTTTTTTGAATAACAGTAATTTAGAATTTAACAAAATTCAAACTAATATTGACAAAAAAGAAATTCCATTTTTATCAATATTGTTCAATGCTTTTGTGCAAAGGTTGCAAACTAGTTTTGTTTATTTATAAATACATTCATGCGTATGCATAGAATTACAAGCTAGTATGTAATAACATTTGTAGCATCGATCACTCATATATCACCAGTTTTTTTTTTTTTTTTTTGAGATAAAAGATAGAAATTTTATTAGATAAAGTATGAGAAAAATAGTACATAAGAACCTTGAAAAAACAATATTACAAGGGAAGCCAAAACCTATTCTGCAGAAACAAACAATTACACAGAAAACAACACTATGCATAAAAACAACAGATATGCAAAAAATATAGAAACCGTGGGCATACAATACCAAATAGCAACATAAATACACAACCAAATCACTAAGCAGCTACTAGCGTCTGATACTTCTGCAGAAAACCTATTGTTCCATCAAGAATAACCTTTGGGTGGGTTTGGATATGCTCAAAATAAAATTTATTTCAAGCATTCCAAATTGCCCAAGCAGTCACTGCCCATCTTCTGCTGTGGAAGTTTATCCAAAAGACATCGAAAGAGCATGAAAATATCTTGAGCATTATTAGGACATTTTGGAGCTTCCCTCGGCAAAGGGTCCAAACATTTCTTGCAAGAGGACATTCCCAAAGTAGATGAGCAATAGATTCCAAGTTATATCACCAGTTTTGAAGGTTGTAATACTAGATTACGGTGTACCAAGTTTGTACAAAAGCGAGGATTAGTAGGATGGCAGCGGCCAATGTTGAAAGAATAGCCCATGGAGTGTTGAAATAATTGCGCACAAGCCCAGCACGCCATCGTGGCAACCTCTGTTTGCAATAACTATTCAGGTCCCTGGAAAGGTTTTGGTAATAGTTTTCATTGATATGAGTATTGAGGTAAAGCTTGTTGAAGAATCGGGCCGCATCGTCTGGACTCAACCAGTTTTCAATTATCTCACGCTCGCCGAGTAATTCTGCGTCCTTGGCACTGTTAATTAGGCGGTCTATGAATATGGCATAGGAAGTGATCCTAGCTGGACATTTTGGGTAGCATTGTTCAAAGCTGATGAGATTCCGAAAGGCGGTTTCCGTTGTTTCGTTAATTAGCAATGGAGGGATTTCCAGGACCCCCTTATCAAATTTTATGTCCAAGATGCTTCGGGACTCACGCATTATCAATTTGATTCCAGCCTCATCGAGACTCGTGGCAGAAGGAATGGTTTCCAATGAAAGTGGGCTCCCTTCAACTTCTTCATGAATTGATGAAATCATCCATTTTCTAAGCAGGTCGGGAATATGCTTGATGTCTTCGATACAAGTGGAATGTATATAAGGTGGTGAGAGTGAGAAAATGGAACTAAAATATTTTATGGCAAGTTCGAACAAGGGATGGTGGTGTTCAGCGCCCGTGGTCAAGTTGAACAAACGCGTAAGTACCATCCAAGGTACTTGGTTTTCTAGCAATATCAAGTCATGGAGTAGAAATTTTTTCATACAAAACTTGTTGAAAATTGGGTCATCTTCTTCTCTTAGGTTGGGATTATCTGCCTTGCGTAGCAACTCAATAATGAAGCACCCATCAATAACCAGAATTTTTACAAAATCATTTGGTTCGTAATCAATTGGCCAAGCATAACACTCACAAGCCTCTTTCTCCACTTCCATGACGTAATCAGTTGGCCAAGCATAACACTCACGAGCCTCTTTCTCCACTTCCATGACGGAATCGATTAAATTTCTCAAAATTTGTTCCCGAAAATGTGATCGAGAAATAAGGCCTTTAAAATACTTCATTTTAATACTTTGTGTGTCCCTCAACTTTCGATCGCCATGATGGAAAGGCCCGATAGAAAATGCATCCGGGACATAAGCTTTTTCATTTATCCTACGAAGTATGATGGGGGTTTTGAAGATGCAACATTTGGACGGCATGGGCGCATCTTTTATCGAAGATACTAATCTTTCAATATCAATTCTAACAATATCATTGCGTCCAGAATTCACAGCCATGTTTTGGTTCTGTTTCCCCTTTCCTTTATGTCTCTTCAAAATTGCTGCTTCTAGAATGAGCCCCCAAAAAAAAAAAAAAAAAAAAAAATGAAAGAAGGAAAGGAATAACAAATCAAAACAGATTGTATTTTGAGGCACAATTCTCTTCAAACAGAAAAGGAGGGTGAAAAAAAGTTAAGATATATAAAAATATGAGTGTATTCATCCAACAAAGAATTATGGCTTACGAGTAGAACACTTTGAATATTCAAATGGAACTCGCTACTTGGCTTTTTAAACCATAGCTACTTTCTCCTCAAAATATGCTCCATCCAACTAGCTTAGAGATCGCCAACATTTCAGATTGTTATACTAACAGATTCTGGCTATTATTGTTGCAATCTTTTCTTCTTCTTTTTTAAGTTCACTATTTATTAAGTGTAATGACACAAAAATATTTACAATTTTTTTCTTGACAATTGAGATTACATGTTGTAATTAATGTATAATAAAAGTAGTGTACGTAATGAGACAGTGTACAAATAGTATTTCAGAAATCAAAACTTGCCACCCTATCAAGTTGTGAAAAATATTACGATTTTTCTTTTCTTTTTTTTTTGTCTCTAGTATTGGCCTTTATTAATAAAATAAACAGGGAAAAAAAATCACTAACAACTGAATCTCTCTCTACTCTCATTTATGGCATGGGTCGTCAATCTTGGCCATTGAATAGCCAATCTTTACTATTAGTTGGCTATTTGTGGCCATTGGGTCGTCAATCTTGTGATACCTTGAATTAATTGTGCAAATTGAATTATATTAGTGTGTATTATATGGGCATGTGCTAGTCTCATATCGGGTATTTATTAAAATAAGCTGAGTAATATAAACAATTACGTGTTGATCACAAATTATAATTTGATTAGCCCAACCTAGTAACACCATGTGCATTGGAACACCCTAAGAAGACATGGTCCATTAATAAAGGAGATTAGAAATTTAAGTGGGATAAATTTAGAGTGGGTTTCACAACCATCTTGGTTTTTGTAATTATGAATGAGAAATTCTACATCTTGTGTTTATTATTTCCCTTTTTTGAAAACTAAAATTGTTTGTGGAAGCAAAATGGCCTTTTCTTCTTCTGACCCCAAAATTTCAGAATTCCTTAGACAAATTTGAATAATAAAACATGTGAATATACTGAGGATTATTTTAATATAAGAAAATCTATTGAAAAAACATATGCGATGTATTGTTTTTATATGTTAGGGATTTGTTTACATATGAATAAGCCTTTGTGATTTTTTTTTTTTTTCAATTCAAAATTTCAATTATGACTCACATGAAAATAATTTTAGTAGTTAGACAAACTTTAAACACAAGTCATGTGAATTATGGTATTTTAGTTAATAAAGACTCATTAAATGATCAAATCTTAGCATTTTTAAAACTAAACTGTGAATGTATATGTACTTGAAATTTTAGAGTTTAACTTGAAAACAATATTAATCTTGGGAGTTTATACTATATAATTCTCCTTTATTTTAATACTTATGCACAAATTTTACTAAAGAAAAATAAATTATCACATTTATTCAGCAAAAACAAAAAAAATTAAGAATTTAAGATTATTTTTTACCATTTTTATCACTTTAAAGGTAATAATAATATTCTTTTTTTTTAATATCTTTCTATTAAAATTCTTGCTTCTTTATTTTTATTTTTATGTTACCTTTTTTTCCTTTTATATATAGGTTTTATCCTTTAAAACAAATGTATAAAATATGGAAGATTTTCCTTTTATTTTATAAATGAAGAAAGAAACAATAGCCCGTCATTAGTCATTATATAAACGGAAAAAATATATATATTTATAAAGCAATCCATTAAAAAAAACTAAAAATTTTCAATTTTAAGAGGGTGGGGGGGGGGGGGGGGGTGTGGAGGAGAGAGATAGATTAACATACAAATGGTTTAATAATTTTTTTGCAGGGTCAAGGACAATTGCCTCCACTTGACTCCTTGGCTCCACCCTCGATTCCACTTAGATTTTCTGTTAGATATCAAAGATAGAAAGTTAATAAAAGTAAAGGGAAGAATATAAAATGTAATATTTTCAATAATTTAGAGATAAATAAAATAATTTAATGAAAATTAAGCCTCATGTTTAAGGATAGAAATATATATATATTTATTTATTTATTTACCTTAGAGAAAAAGTACTTAGGATTAAATTATATACCAAATATGAATGTAACTACTTACAGGCTTAGGGCCAGCCCAAAGCCTAGAGCCCCTGATAAAGAAAGGCCCCAAAACAGGTGAATAAATTATTTATTTTTTAAATGTGGGCTATAAAAATTAAATTAAAAAAAAAAATTCCTCCACTTTTAAGAAGCTCAAAAATTTAAGTGATGTTAAAAATATCACAAATTTTGTGGGGCCTATATGCACAGTAAAACTTGTAGAATCCTTAAGTCATATTATACCATGAGAATAATAAATTGTAAATAAAAATTTATATAGAACATTAACTAAATTGATGAAGATAAACTAAATATTATTTAGGGTAAATTACAAAGTTTTTTTTTTTTTTTTTTTTGAGGAAAGGTAAATTACAAAGTTATTTTTTATCCTTTACACCATATTTCAATTTAGTCCCCTAATTTTTAGCTTATGTCAATTTGATCCCTAACTTTTTCAAGTTCATGTCAATTTAATCTTTATCGTTATTACTCTGATGGAAAATGCTGATATGTCAAACGGAATAATAATAAATAAAAAAATTCATGCCATATTAGCTGCCAACTGTATTTTCACGTCAAAATAAAATAAAAAATAAAAACAAATTAAAATATTCACACGTGAAATAGTCTGGGGTAAATTCTAATTCATCCAAAATTTGTCCTGTACCATTAAATACATATATTCAGCTGAAGTTCTCACATAGATACAAGTAACTCTCTAACTATTGGAAATTTTCATTACATGCTATGTGAAATCCACGAACAGGGCATAATTATAAAAGATATATAAAACTTATAAAGTAATTTTTTTTTTTTATAACAAAAACTTGAAAAGTAATTATTCCTATGTTGGGTTTTCTTTATTTTCTTTGTTGGGTTTTGGGTTTTGTGCATTTGGGTTGGGTGTAACGGGCAATTAAAATTTTCAGTCAACGACGAGCTCCAAGGTCGCCTCCTAGAGTTTACGATCCTGTACCTCCTCCAGAATGGAAAGATGGCGTGCCTTGATGGGAAAAGAAATTCTGCAATTTGGTTGGAACAATACATTCACTATTACGGGCGTTTAGTACGTGTGTAAATAATAGTTTTTAATTTTTTTAAAAATATGTGTAAATAAAAAAGTGTGTAAAAATAGTTATAATATTGTTTAAAAATTAAAAAAAATATGTTTAAAATAATGTACCAAACAGCTCTTATCTGTCTTAGTCTTCTATCTTGAGAATGATATAAAGTATTTTAAAAGTAATTGTTTTTGTTCCCATCTCTATCATCAACAAAGACCCATAGAAAACCAGTGAAACAACTCTGAAAATACCCAGCCAAACACTACAAAAAAACCCAGCAAAACCCACTGAAAATATCACTAAAAACAGCCCCTATGAACCTAGAAAAATTCAATTAAAACCTCATTGCAAACATAACACAGGACATGAAATTCTTAGCCAAACGCCACAGGAAATCAACCCAGAAAAATTCTCACAATACCTTTTGAAACAGAAAAACAACTCCAAAAACTAACCATAAGAACCCTCATGAAACACCCTGAAAAAGCCCAAAAAAACCAACCGAATCCCTCTGTAAACCCAACCAAACCCAGGAAATTTCACAACTAAAATCCGCAATAAACTTCGTAGAAAAACCACCCACAAACCCAGAAACATTGCTCCTCCAAATACCAAAAACAAAATGGAGAAAGAGAAGAGAAACAGAGTAAAGCAATGACTTTGAGAAGCATGGCAACAGAGGCAACATCAACATTTCAAAAAGAATGAAGATTCAGGATCAGACAAATATTCCTAGACAAGAGAGAGGAAGTCGGGTTTTAATTTGGTTTTTTTTTTTTTTTTTTAATACGAAGGGGCATAGAAAATATTTTTTTATTATTCCGTTTCATACGTAAGTTTTTCCATCCAAAGACAACGGCAAAGAATTATGGTACGTTTGGTATACTGAATGAGAATTATAATAAGAATTGTAATATTTATTACTAGTAATAAAGTATGTTGTAATATAATAACTAAACATATTCATTAGTTTAGTAGTGAGTTATAATATTAGAATGAAACTTAACATTTATTTTAAGAAATATCTTCCTCATACAATTATATATTCTTAAAAATTGTTATTTTTAAATTTAAAAGAGATATGTGCTATTTTTTATGATTTTTTATTTTTATAATTATTAGATGTATATGAAAAGTTTGCTTATTTGAAAATATATTAAGTTTTGAAATTATTGCACTTACTAAGGAATAGCTAATACAACTTTTCAAGAGGAATAATTATTCCTCGTTTTGAAGAATAACTATTCATAAAGAATGACTACTCATTGTAATAAAAACATAACCAAACTAAAGAATAAAAAAATCATATGAATAACTATTACATTACAATGTCTATTACAGTATACTAAATATGCCCTTAATTGACGTTGCATGAAAAATATTAAGAACCAAATTGATACAATTAAAAAGTTAAAATCCAAATTAAGATATAGTGCACAAGATAGAGACCAACTTTGTAATTTAACCTTTTTTATTTAAGTGAGCTGAACATGTACAGACTTCAATACTCTTACCAGTTACCACTGCCAGCAGTATCCTGCAAGATCCAGATCCATCACCCAAAAAAAAAAAAAAGAGGTTTAATTATGGCAAGATATTTCAGTTGACATAAGTTCTACTCAAGAAATCCACGCTTTAGACACCACAAATTGAATATTTCTTAAAGAAAAATAGTGTAACTCTTACAGATCATGGCAATGCTTTATGCAGTTCAGTGGTCTTACTACTTTGTTACCCATGTGCCAAATGCCACGGTATATATAATGCCGAAAGCACTAAAAACAAAAAGGCTAGCTAATTTCCATGAGAATGATCTTGTCTTCGCCATTAATACTCAACTAACGCATACATGTACAGTCATATAAAACATCTTTTTCCATTCATTTATTTTATTGGTTGTGTGGACAATTGGACAAATGTGGTATTCGCTCAATCCACCCAAACCATTCCACTTGATCTGCTTCACACCGTCCCCACGTGGATATAAATTTATTTTCAAGTGGGTTGTTTGGATTCAAATATTAAAGTGGTGGTTAAGTTTTTTTATATGGTAAGACTCGATAGAAAACATATTTTTCCATTCATTTATATGATTGGTTGCAGAGATGGACCTACCTTGGGACTGAGGGGGGCCATCCCACCCCCCCCCCCAAACCTTCGAAAAAAAACCCTTTAGTATACAAAAATTCTGCCTTCTTCAAAATTTTATCTCTTCTGCTTTCTCTTCTTCTTTCTTCTTCTCTGTCCTTTTCTTTGTTTGTTCAACAGATCTGGTTTAGTCAACTTAATTTTCATTTCTTGTTTTATCCACTTAGCTCACGTGACAGTAATAAATAATGAAAGTAATTTCTATAACCCTTTACACGCTGTCTTTTATAATTTTGATTCCACCACCTTCAAGACACGTGTTAAGCTTTTAACCTCTACCTTTTTGCATCTCAATATATCTAGGCATACACGTTTAAAAAGGAACATATTATTATAATATAAAAATTGGTTTTAAAAAAAATATATAATAATTGTTATTATTGGTTATATCATTTTTTTTGGATAACAAAGATATATCATTTTTAAAGAATATTAAAAGCTTTACAAAAAATATAATAGTTCCAAAAAAAATTAACTTCATACCAAACTATTGTTATAAATAAACCCGAAATGGTATTTGATTGATACCCAAACACATTATTCCCTTAACCAAACCAAAACGATCACCGTATGAAATTGACTCATTTTTTGTTTTTAATCTCAGTCAAGAGTTCTCTACCCTCTCTTAACTCTCATTCATTCTCCTAACTAAATGAGTGATATTAGGTATAATATAGATTTTACTACATAAGTCTTATAAATTGATGTGTCATCAATTACAAAAATTAATATAAATACTAATTTATTATTTGTTAAAATGACACTAATTACATTAATTACCACATCAATTTGTAAACTTTTTGTTAAAAATTTTCTAATAGTTTTAGCATTTTTCTAATTGCATATTAGCACGTTGATAGTTTGTTAGTGCCAAATGGATAGTAATTTGCATTTTCACAAATATATATATATATATATATATTTATATATTTATATTTATATTCATATTCTAGCCCCCCCTCAATCAAAATCCTGGTTCTGTCCCTAATTGGTTATGTGGATTAGGTGGTATATCCACTCAATCGACCCAAACCATTCGACTTGATTTGTTCCACATCGCTCACGTGGATATATAATTATTTCCAAGTGGATTGTGCAGGTTCAACTATTAAAGTAGTCGGTTGTGTTTTTTTAAACTGCCAAGACCCAATAGAAAATCTCTTTTTCCATTCATTTATTTGATTGGTTGTGTGGACTAGGTGGCATCCGTTCAATCCACCCAAACCATTCAACTTGATCCGTTCCGCACTGCCCACATGGATATAAATTTATTTCCAAGTGGGTTCAACTATTAAAGTAGTGGGTTAAGTTTTTTTAGACCGCCAAGACCCAACCCGACTTAGCTATACATACATACGTACATACATATATATATATATATATATATATTGTAAGTATATATCTCATGTCAAAAAAAAATTTAAATTAACTCCATTATTTACATATATTAATAACTTAATATAGAAAATGTGATATTTTTTTCAACAAATTCGTAAATAGACATAGTGGCGTAAACATGTTTCTTTTTTTTTTTTTTTTTGAGAAAAAGTTAGAAATACTCACACCATAAGGCGTGTATACTTTTATCTATGAGAAAGTGGACACTTCTTATGATATCCCTTCATAATTTATATTTTTATTGCAAGTCCTTAAATGGTTTATAGGATTTAGAGGAAATACTTTTAAATTTATTCTCAAAATGATAAAATCAAAATTTGAAATTTAGTATACAATGCATAACTAAAATTAACCTACCCAATCCGCCAAGTTAAGACCACCCAAATTTTTAACCAACCCGCCATTTTTGTAATTTGGTCATGGTTTGAAATTTTTGTAACCCGCGAATGGCATAATAGTTATAATTTTTTTCCCTCAACTTGCCTAATCTGACCCCCACACACAACTATGGATTTTGGGGGTGTGATTTACTATATACCTGCCCAAGGAGAAAACTATATTTAGGCTAATGACTATGGACTATAGAGTACTCTACTAGGAAGTAGGAAAAACTACTGCTTTGTGTCTCGTATTTTTAGTCCTATTTAGAAAATCTAAATCTTCAAGGGAATATTATTTAATGTGATGTCTTTTAATTAAATGGTCTGGTTATCAAATGCCTTTATGACATTGTTAATGAACCATTTTAGGAATTTTTTAGTGCCACTTTTATAAGAAATATAAAAAAGTTGTTAAAAAAATCAATTGTTTTTTTCTTTAAAAATTTTCTAAAAATATTTTTCAAACCAATGCATTTAAGACATCCATTAACTTGTCCCTTAATAAAAAAAATTATATGTATGAGATGTGATGTAACAAGATATACTCAACATAACTACATATATACGGGTTGCAATTTACATACTCAAATATCATAATCAGAATAATCTCTCCAAATTTATTAGCGTAGCGTGTGAATGCATGATGTTCACATGTAACAACTTTCAATTATAAATAATGATATAGACCTTTATAATGTAAAAGAAGAATTTCCCTAACGATAAAGACAATTGAGGACTCCAAATAAGTAAGTGTGTACATGCAGAAATTTGAACTTCGCCAACCAAAAATTTAATGAAAAGAATAAGACAGCTATAGCCTACAAAAGAAGAGTAAAATAATGAGAAGTTGACATTGATCCATCGTTATTCTATTGATCTCCCATTCAATTACCAACATTTTGCCTAAATAAGTAACAATATAAACAAAATGCATGATCCTTTTTTATGACCTATTCTAAATAATTTTTGTTTTCTTTAAACCAATCATCATTGAATCGATGCAATACTTCACAAATTTTTTTAAGGGAAATCATAGCTAAGAGGTTGACAGGAACTTCCTTGTAAACATGATTTTCTTATTTCATCATTGATCATTAGGATAAAAAAATGAGATATTTCCTCATATCCTAAGATCTGAAAGAAGATTGTTCAAGTCAATACAAATTCACTTAGGAGATGAATTTTGCAATACAATTGATTTCCTTATAAGAAGTTCGTCCATAATGCTAGCAAAAAAATAAATGATAAACTATAAGGTCATTCAACTTAGGCATCCAACCATTATATTAATCATGTTCAATAAAGTATTTAAGTATTATTTTAGTGGACATGCATAAGTACAAAATGTATCAAATAAATCTAACAAACTCTAAAGACTAAAGCAAGTATTAACAGATTAAATATTTGAAAAAGTGTTTTTATTTTATTTTTAAAAATAGTGATTTTAAAATATGCCTTTTGAAAACACAATTTTAAAAATCAAAGTCAAACTTTTGATAAAATTGCAGTTTGACAACTGAGCTATTGATCTAAAATTGTTGTTTCAATATAAATTACTAAAAATTAATCTTCAAAGGATCAAATTTTTGAAGAGGTCAAATTTTATTTTTAATGAGCTCAAATTTTTATTTAAGATGGTCAAGTTTTTTTTCTAAGGTGGTTAATAACCTATATTAATTTAAAATTATATATCTTTTAAGGTATATAATTTTGTTTTATTTTTTTCAAATGACCACCCTCACCAACACATTGATGATCACCCTCACCAACTCATGGAGCCGCCCCTACTATGTGATGATAGTTCATAATCATAAGACATGGCTTATCTTTTCTTCAATAACCTTAATGAAAGGTCAACAACATTTATTTCTAGCTGTTGTGATGGCTGTGGCGGCAACGACATATGCGTCACTTTTTGTTCTCTTTCTCTCAAAGACTAATGTAAGTGTGTTTAGGACATCTTCAATAGCCTCTCTAAAACTATGTTTGGACTTTGGAGAGCAAATCCATAAAAATTAACTCCAACAACCTCTTCCTATAAAAAAACTCCAACAACCTCTTCAAATTGTAAAAAATAGAATAGATAAGCTACAGTACTCTCCACACATGAAGAGTTACTATTGCTCTTCAAATGAATTTTTATGACTAAAATATTCAACATCTCTCTCTTTTTCTGTGCACATTAAGAATAAAGAATAAAGATAATATTAAAGAAATGATGAAAAAATAATATTTAAATGTAATAGGAAATGATTAAAGAGTCTATTGGAAAATATATTTAAAAAAGTAGGTAGGTAAAATTGTTTGCTCTCCAAACAATGTGAAAATTTGGCTAAGCTGTTGGAGATGGTCTTAGAGCATTCATATTTAGTGATTATAAAAAAAAGGGCGTTCATATTTAGGGTCCATTTGAATACAACTTATTTTTACTGAAACTGAAAACTGAAAACACTGTAGCAAAATAATTTTTTAATGGATGAAAAATTACTGTTCACTCTGTTTTTTACTGTTCATAAGCCTAAAATCACTCATTGACAAAAACAGTGCCAGACGCATCCAGGGAAAAAAAAAAAAAAACTGAAAACACGCTACAGTGCCAAAACGTGGACGTGGACGTGGACTTGTATCCAAACTGCACCTTAGTCTCGTAAAATATTTTTTTGTCTATTTTTAACATGAAAAATGTTAACGGATGTTCTAAGAGTATTTGTTTGTGAATAATTTTAGAAAAGTTTTTATAAGAAAAATAATAATAATATTTGGCCAAAATGCAAAACTCACTTTCTAAATTTTATTAATTTTAATTTCAATCATCTAAATTTGCATTTTATTATTTCAGTCCCTTAAGTTACAAACCTCCTCAATTTAGTCCTCTGTTAACTCACCATCCATATTTGCCGTTAACCTGCCCAAAACAACGTCGTTTTGGCCATAGTTTAATCTTTAATATTTATTTTATTATTTATTTCTTAGTTAAAAACGTTAATTAAAAATTTATAATAATAAATAAAAAATAAAAAAAGCCTTGGCCTATGATTCTCAGGGAAGACAATGGGGGAGGAGTGATTGCTCCCTGTGGCGATTTGGGAACACAAACCCAAGCGATGTTGGGGTGTGCTCAGTGCTCACTCACAAAGATGAAGTCGTATTAATACTATTACTAGTATTAGTATTTCTGGGAAGGCTCCCACTCTTCTGCATATCTATCTCTATATCTATCTAATTCTCTCTTATGCTTGTAGCTTTTTATTTTTATTTTTTAATTTGTATCTGTTACAAACAAATAGAGAACAGATAAAATAGTAGATAGATGGATAGATATGGAAGGAGAATGATATCTTTCTTACATGAGCTGGATTTAAGTAGGCAATTATCCAATCCGTAAACGAGACCCAGCAATGGCATGGAAAAAAGAAAAAGAAAAAGAAAGATATTAAATTATGAAATATATAATAAAATTAAAATTAAAATTATTAATTAAGAAATAAATAATAATATTAAATTTAAAATATTAAATTGTGGCCAAAACCACCTTATTTTGGGCAGGTTAGCGGCAAGTATGGATGGTGAGTTAACAGATGACTAAATTGAAGAGGTTTGAAACTTAGAGAATTGAAATGACAAAATGAAAACTTAGAGGGTAAGTTTTGCATAAAAACTTAGGCTCAATGCTTATAAGGCAAGGGTGGGAGGCATCTCTCCTCAATGTGGGATTGAACAAATCCGTGAAGAAGGCATCGATCCTCGGCCCATTCCCAAAGCAGACAATACCTATTTGAGGAAAGATTCGTTCTTCCCACAACAACTGTTAATAGGACCCTTTTAACATAAATTTTTTTTAAACTTTGCCTACCTGTGGTTAAAAAATTTGCATTTTACCTAGTAAGTTCCGTTTGTCTCCTATTACCCATCTCTATTAAAAATAGGAGTAAATTTGTTTTTTTGCTACTATTTTATGTCTCTCTCCTCTTAAAACATAAAAAACTAAAAAATTAAGAGAGAAGAATATCTAAAACTAAGTTTTGTAAAAGTTAAAGCTTAACTTTTAATTTAGATCGGAAAAGATTGTCCATAATTACAAGAATGTTGAAGCTGTTGAAGATATCCTTCAAACAAATGAAGACCTTGTTGTGAGGAGTAACACTAAATTATTGCCTGGACGTCTTGAATATTCAAGACTTATAGATGCAAATGCAGAGGATCCTTCAAATGGTCCAATAAATTCAGTTCAGTTCCATCGAAATGCACAATTGCTACTAGCTGCAGGATTGGATCAAAAGCTTAGATTTTTTTTCAGATTGACGGCAAACAGAATACCAAGATACAAAGTATCTTAATGATTGCCCCATTCAAAAGGCATCTTTCTTGCCCCATGGGTCTCAAGTTATAATAGCAGGAAGGAGAAAGTTCTTCTATAGCTTTGATTTAGAGAAAGCAAAATTTGATAAAATTGGCCCCTTGATTGGCAGGGAGGAGAAAAGCTTGGAAGTTTTTGAGGTTTCCCCTGATTCAAGTACAATTGCCTTTGTGGGATATGACGGTTTTATCTTGCTAGTTTCTACCAAAACAAAGGCTAGGTTTTATTTTTATTTTTTACAAAACTTAGCTTTTAGATTTTCTTTTCTCTTGATTTTTTAGTTTTTTTATGTTTTAAGAGGAGAGAGACAAAAAAGGGTAACGAAAATACAAATTTACTCATATTTTTAACAGAGGTGGATAACATGAGACAAATGTAACTTACCTCATGTAGGTAAAGTGTCAATTTTTAAACCACAAGTAGGCAAAATGTTTTTCGGACAAACCACAGGTAAGCAAAGTGTAATTTCCTCTTTTTATTTTTATTTTACATTCTTACTTTTCAAAACAACTCACATTAGATTATTTATTTTACACTATATTTCATAAAAATATCAATTATTCTTATTTTTTAAAATTTTTTATCTTTCTTTACACATAACAACCATCATCTACTATCTTCCTTCATTCTCGAGATACATAAAGAAAAAAAAATTAAATGCAAAATGAATAGTGCGCTTAAATTTACATGATTACTTAGCAGTTAGTAACCGTATATTTTTACACAACTTTACATAGGTTAATTAATGTGGGTTAATTTTAGGCTTAATTGATTAAAATATGGTGTTTTTTATATTATATAAGCAATTATGTGAAAGAACCCTCTTTTTTGTAAAATTTCACACTTAAAAATATAGTTTGTTCATGGTTTTCATACAGGCTATGTAATTTTGACAAATTGTCAAATCCTGACCTCGACAATTGTCGTTTGAGATATAGTTTTATAAATATGTGATAAAAAAATAAAAAGTAAAAATTAACTTATTTTCAACAAAAAAAAAAAAAAAAAAGAAGCTAAAATTAGTAGATAATTTGCAAAAAAAGGTTGTGTAAAAAAACACAAAGATTTATGCCTTTTGCTAAGCAGACTCCAAGAAGTCGGCTGTAAAAATACAGCACTTCTATGTACTCAAACCTCAACCAGAGTTTCTCAAAAAAAAAAAAAAAAAAAAAAAAACCTCAACCAGTCACAAGACAATAAAAATTAATTTAAAAAAAAAAAACAAAATGAGTTCTAGTTAGCTCAACTACTAAAATCTCTAATGGTTGAATTTGGGATTCAATCCCTGCCTACACCAAAAACCGATTAATGTCTTGGTCTGTTGATAAAGAACTACTATCAGGAGCAGATTTATAGATTGAAACTTTCTAAAAAAAAAAATCACCGATACCATCAAAATATAACCCTGCGTAATATAAAACCCTTAAGCCACTTTCTAAGGCCCTCAAACACTTCCAAACAGTTTTTAAAAAGTAATGTAATTTTTTTCTCATATTATATAGTTTTATGTTTCTTATTTTACAAAATATACTTTGAATATTTTCTAACTTTATCAAAAATAATTATACCTTTTTATATTTCAAACATATAATAAAAAAATATTTCTATACATAAGTTGCTTTCTTCTAAAAAAAAAAAATAGATTTTTTTTTTTTTTTAGAAAAATATATATGTTGTTAATTGCTTATTTTATTTTAAAAAAAATTGGTTTCTAAAACATTCTGTATTTTATAAAAAATTAAATTAAAAAAATTCCTTTAAATTTCTTAATTATTTTCAATATATATATAAAATAAAAAATAAACTAGTTGGATTAGGTAAATTTCACAAACCTACCCTGAGGTTTGTGATAATACCAACTAGGCCCAAAATATTTTAAAACCCACCAATTTGGACCACAAAAGACAACTTTGTCCCTAACTTTTATTCTCTCTTCTCTCACACACACAATCCAAATCATAAAAAAATGAAAACCCTTTCAAAAACCCATCTTCTTCGTCTTCTTCTTACTTGCCTTGAGATAATCCACTACCTCTTCAGGAGTCGGAGTTGATGCCAGAGTCTCGGCTTGAGCCTTAAGAAGCTCATTTGGCAACAAAACCTTATTGATCATGTAAATTGCGATCGATTGCTCGTCGATCAAAGCGTGGTGGTGTTGTTGAATCTCTCTTTTCTCTCAACTGCCTCCCTTTCACCTTCTGACTTTCTCTTCTCTCTTCTTTCTCTTAACTTTCTCCCTCTCACACCCTAACTCTTCAACTCTCTCTGTCTCATGATTTTGGGTGAAGGAGCAGTAGTTGAGTAGTAGATCTATGGGTTGCGTTTTGGGTGGAAGTGGATTATGATTTTGGGTAGGTGAGTTGCATTTTTTTTTTTTACTTGGTTTTGGTTTTTTGTTGGTTTTTGGGTGGCATCGTGCCAGTGGCAGTGGTTCAATTCTGATGGTGGTTGTGGTTGTGGGACGTGGGTGATATGGATTTGTTGGGCAGTGGGTTTTCTAGGCGGCTATGAGTGTGGGTGATATGGTTTTATTGGGTAGTGGGTTTTCTAGGCAACAGTGGGGTCGTGTGCGTGTGTAATATGGGCTTGCACACATAAATTAAAGAAAATACACTTGTTAATGATACATTAGCTTGCACACGTAAATTCATTGTTGTTATGTGTTCTTTTTTGGATATATGCCCACAATGTGACTTATTTTTTAAAAAAGAATCCTATTAACAAATACTCTATGGACACATTCTAAAGATTAATAAATACTCAATTATAAATTGTAATACACATTTTTCGAAAATAAATATTAGTGTCCATATATGTATTAGAAGTCATTCCAAAACGGTCTGGAGATTCCTCTTTTTAAGTAGCTGCATACAAAAAGGATTATAATTTTGGGTGGAAGAAAATCCTAAAAGGATGATAACTAAATTGAAAACAATTGAATTATCAAACATGCTACTTTCTCACAAAAGCTCCAAATGAAAATTAATGCGAAATTCTGTGTGAAACACTGCCACCCTTAGAGCCTGTTTGGATTGAACGGGGAGGGAGGAGAGGTGAAAGGGAGGAGAGTAAAGTAGAATTAACGAAAAATAAGCTAATTTTGGGTTAATTCTACTCTACTCTATTCTAATATCTCTTCTTTCTCCTCAAACCAAACGGACCATTAAAGTACCTAGAAGTCATAACCAGGCACCAAACAGGATATGGAATTTTCATTACCAATTAGCCCGTCAGTTAAGGAAAGGAGAAAACAGCTTCTAACTGAACATGCATAGATACATTGTCAAATATCCCACAAATATCTAGTATTAATCCGAGCTGACCAATACAACACTTGCACAAAAACTGGAGGATAATATTATCTATGCTAATCTATGCGCTATCTGATTCATTTCCTGAATCTATATTCATTGGTTGTGGGTTCTTGTAGCCGCTGATTTCATCCTTGTAACGTTTTTTATCTTGCTGAGCCTTTGCTTCATATGGTTCTTTCTCCTCCACTGCACACACATTCAGCCCAGATGGGAAAGTATTAAGATGCCGCTAAGTAATACAAGCTATAATTGGCAAATCATACAGAGTTCCTGATGAAGTGCAATGATTACCTGTCATCTTTTTCCACTTATCTCCAAGAACTCTTCCCACCTCTGTAAACGCAATTCCAGGGTTGGTTTTCTTTACATTCTGTGGTCAACATGACTAAGGTTAGCAATATACTCATGACCAACACTCAACAATTACTAGTTGCATGTATTAACAACAACAAAAAAAAAAAAAAACATGACATTTGTACACTCCCATATAAAAAGAATTACTCTGTTAGGTTTCTCTATTTTCTCACATTGCAATCAAAGACATTTTCACTTGGCTCAAAATAGAACTGGCTGACTATGGGTAGGAACATTAGTCGGCTTGGTAATGGTTGAGTCAGTTCAAGCCAGGATGGTTATCCATATGTTATACACCGATACATATGCACTCAACCTGAACCGAAACCATTACGAATAAATTTATCATAAAACATTAACAGAAGTCCTGCATATTAAAATCCGTACTTTCAAATGTGCCACTTCAAACCCCCACACTTTCACTATTGTGCTAAACACTTGAAAATTTTGAAACACCTGAGACCATGGGGTTTAAAGTGATACATCTAAAAGTATGAGGTTTCACTTGTCACGAGGATAAAACTCCAGGGTTTATTTTTGGACTTTCCCTGAAAAAAATATCAACAAAAATCTGCCCTGACCTAAAATATCCTCTCCAGGCCCACATAACCAACCCATCCATGCCATCTAATTTCATTTTTCCCTTTAACTTGTACTATACCAACAAAAGACATAATCAGTGCTGTAAATGTAGGACAGACAACTCACCTCTCTTTCCATTTGTGAGAAGAACATGAAACCAGACATTGCCCTCTTGGGTGCATTTGGGTCCTTTTTCTTTTTCTGTTTCTTCTTCTTTGAACCATCTTCATCTCCATCTCTAGATTTCTTCTTAGAAGAAGATGCCTTCGAAGATGTCTCTTTTCTGGATTCCTTTTTGGCAGGCTTCTGAAATTTGGCATTCATTTAATGTGAGTAACCAAATAAAATCTAATCATAATCCTCTTAAAAACTGAACAAATAAAATGACAATAAAAAAGGTTTGCCTCTTTCTCATCTCCACTTTCACTAGCATCGGATTCCTCCTCCCCAGAATCATCAGTTGGAGAACCTCCATCATCTTTGTCAATGACGAAATCTTCATCCTGCAGAAAGTCATCACATGTAAACACACTTCTCAAAAAGCATACCCAGAGACATACACAAGCAAAGCAGTGGCAGGCACACACGCATACCAAAAGATGAGAGTTCAGAAACAAGAGATAAGAAGACACGAAGAAACACTGAAACACATGGGCTGAACAACTGGATCGCATGAATGCTCAAACACATGAGAAAAAGCTAAAAAATGCAAAGACGTCTAAACACATACTAGACAGTCAGAACAGCTACTCAACTGCATGCAGACAAACATGCACACACACAGACACAGAGTTTACTATAAGTATCAGGATCCCACATTTTATAAAAATACCATAAATGTCAAAATTTCTTACATGCTTTGCATGTCTATGGCAGCCACCCCAAAAAAAAGGAACAAGAAAACCAAAAGTATTAGTAGGAAGATTTTACCTCTTCATCACTCTCATCTCCACCAGCTAGATTCTTAATGCGCTCAAGATGTGGGTCAACAGCATCATCATCTTCATCCTGAAGAACACGTGCCACACCATCTGCAGTTTGGACATCTCCCAGGTTCATAATTTTCAATCCCTTCCCACTGCATGAATTGCCCAAAGTTGAGAACTTGAAGACAACTAGATGATTACTATCCATGAAATGAGATGAGAAAATTAAATTACCTGATGAAGTCAAAAAGATTATGGTATTCATTCCTCTGGATGTTCCGAAATAGATGTTCTTGCTCAGTTTTCAGTCTTATAAGAAGATCAAAGTAATGCATATTTGAGCCACCAGCAGCATGCCTCTCGAATTCCAAATACTCAATCTATAATCAGAAATAAAATAAAATGGGTCAATCTCCTTGTGGTGTCCATCCCACTATATCAGATTTATCATTTATCTGCAAAAGTTAAAATACTGTACCTCTTCATGAAGAATAAGCGTAGGAGGTTTTGGTAGAAAGAAGAAACTCTTTTCAAGTGGATAGAGGACCCCATCTTCAGCCTTCAATGATGACTTCACAGCATAACCATCTTGACAACTACGGAATTTTCCTGGTTTAGTAACTTTGGCACCAGACAAGCCACGCAATATTGTTGTAAAAACTTCATGAATGAGCCCCTGTTTGTTCAAATCAAGCCATCAAAGAACTTAAATATGAATTTAGCAAGCTCAGGTCTCTAAAACTTATATGCAACTCTAAAGTCTAACAATTAAAGAGCTAATAAAAAGAAAAAGAAAACAGAAACAAACAAACAAATGAAATATATTACCTTATATGAAGGTTCTAGCTTTTCCTTGTATTTGGTGTTCAAAAGATCTTCGCTCATTGTCAGGTCGCTATGAACTACAAAGTCAGTTTCAAACTGTGCAAGAATGAAGAAATGAGAACATGGCAATAATAGGATCCTATAGTGATACACTGAAACCAACAAAATACCTGCAAAACGATATGCGGGTACAAAGTTTGCCCTTTACGGATTGGTGGATCAAGAGTAACAACAACGAATGTATGTGGCTGATTTGACTGCATAAATGTACAGAACAAGGCCATATAAATTTTGATCAGTATTACAGAAACCAGAACTGATCAATTGCTCAAAGGCAATCATAAATTGCATGATACGAATACACATATAACAATCTATACACATGATATGAATATACATAAATTGAACATTTTAATCAGCACCCTTATATAACAGCCCCAAGAAGAAAACCTTAGGAAGTAAAAACAGCCGAACAACACTGCTGTACTGAATTTTGAAATCATTAGCTTGTCCTTGGAGACGTAAGAATGAGAGATGAAGTTCAACATTGTATCGCCCCCTGCAAAAAGTAAAAATTTATGTTAGCCATACATGAAGGGAACATATAGAGTTCTCAGCATCCCACAACACCTACCTTGGTGTGAGGATAGCAATACCCTCAAAGGTAACCACAGCTTCTTCACCTCCAGCACCAACATCTGCCATTGACATAATTTTGTCACGGAAAACCTAACACAGTTGACGGAAAAGACATCAGTGACAATCACAATAAGTAAATCACACAATTTTACCACATAGCAAGAAGAAACCAACCTGAGCAGGAGGACGATTTTCATCACCAACAAATTGGGTGTTAGAATTAGGTATATGAAAACTTATCTCCATCAATGAATCTTTCTGTGATAATAACATAAAAACAATCAGAAAGCAATAACATTAATCTCAAACAAGCAATCTAAAATTAAAATATTTGTTGCCATCTAGGATAATCTTATACTAAGTACCTTCTCAAAAATAGAGAAGTCATATACCAAGTAAAGCATTTTTTTAGGGGCCACAACTAAAGCCTAAATTTAAATATAGCAGTTCTGAAAGTAACTATGTGTTCATAAACATCCAGTTCTGAAAATAACAATGTGTTCATAAACATCCAATTAGTGAGTACTTTGCAGTCATTCAATAAACATAAGCTTAAATACACCCCCACAGACCTCATTAGCTCCAGTTGTATCATCCACATGGAACTCTAAGATTACATCATTTTTCCCTTGAAGCTGAGTTTGTGAGACATCTGCTAGAGATACCTCAAAGGCTTGCTTTGAACCAACCAAAAAAGTCAGCATATTCCCTGCAAAAAGCAATAGAGAAGGGACGAATTGAAATTATACAATCAAGGAAGCCTACTAGTACTAGCCTAGTAGCAGCAAATATCATATATGAAAGATAATCAACATACTTGTAACAATTTAAAAAAAAAAAAAAAAACTCTACTTTCTATAACACTGGTAAGTTCTAGATAGAGAAAAAAAAGAGTAAAATAATATTTTGGTCCCTAAACTTTAACAAAAGTTTGTTTTTCGTTCTTAAACTATAAAAAGTTCTTTTTTCATCCCTAAACCTTATAAATAGTTTTTTCCATGGTTTAGAGACAAAAATAGGGATGAAAAAAGAACTTTTTTCAATAGTTCAGGGATGAAAAACAAACTTTTGGTAAAGTTTAGGGACCAAAATAGTATTTTAACCAAAAAAAATAATAATAACTCTCATGATATTGCAGTGAGGATAATAAGAAATAACAATTAAAGCTGAAGAGACCACAAGATTTCATGTATGAGAAGGTTTCTGAAATACTTTAGCATAAGTTGGAGACATCACAAAATTCTAATTTGACAAGCAAGAAACTCCAAATTATTTTTTGATAAGTAAATTCATTTAAGAATGGGGAAAAGCAAAAAAAAAAAAAAGGAATGGGAAGTTTACAAAGGAAAAACACCAAATAATGGTCACTTCATGGATGGTTCACAAGATTGCATGTAAATGACATTGTAATTTTCTTGAAAAACAATAGAATTCCCAAAAAAAAGGAAAAGAAAAAAAAAAATTCTATAAGCTATGGTAGTGCCATCTGAATTTATCACTTATCCAAAATAAACACAGAGAGAGAGAGAGAGAGAGAGAATTTACACCAACCGAAGAACATTCCCACAAGCCAGATCAAGGGTAGCATAACACAAGATGATTTAATATATAACATTCAGAAAAAAAGTGAATAGAAAAGAGTAACTGACCATTTAAATCAACTTCTCCCCAATTCCGTCCACTGACAGAAAGTTGTTTCTCCTCCGGTGTTATGCCAAAAGCGTTTTGGAAGAAATTGGTCAAATTTATGACATCCTACAGCACGAGAATAAAAGAGCAATATAAGGATAAGCTTGTTTTGGGCATTTATGCATGATTAGATATATTTCCATATTATTATCATTCAAAAAAGACATTGACACACAACAGATGCACGGAACAAGAAACCAACAGCTCAGCTTGTTAACACAAGCTAAAGTGCATTTCTTTTATAGCATTCACTAAAATAGTTAAGAGAGAGAGAGAGAATATTAACCTGGTCTCGAAATCCGGTAAACTTATAGTATAACCCATCTTTGATCCGAACACCAAGTTGATTTGACCTTGGGACCTTCATCCATGTCACCCCCATGATGTCAGCTTTATCCACCTCAACTGCCTTACCACCTCCTTGTTTCTTCCATAAAATCCCTCCTGAAAATACCTTCAGCTGCCCTGGATTCTGCATTCAATATATGACAACATGAAATCATTATGAATATGTCAAGATTTGATTTCAGTAAAGCATAACCTCATTTGGGCTAGAGTAATTAAGTCTAAAAAAATGCAATAAAATAAAGTTTTAATAGCATTATCAAGAAGGCACACTCAGAAGCTTTCCAAGCCTTTATATTTTCTTTTTTCCTTCTGGGAAGCATTCTAAAAATTTCCTAACTTTACTTAATAATCAAATTTACCAATCTCAAAAACCTTTGGCAATTACTAAAAAGTTTACATGATGTGAATCATGTGAAAAAGATTTTGAGAGTCATTTCTACTCCCAAAAGTATTTAGCAATTAAACAGCTCAAAACAATATATACATAAAATTGGGAGAAAAGATATAAAATGAATTAGGGTTCCTAATTGAAGACACAAATAAGTTCCAATGACAGCATTACAAAGTTCACTTTTTCTCCTGCAATTTCTCACTAACCAAACAGCTTATCTAGAACTTCCAGCTATGCAATTCAAAAAAATTATCAAAAGCAGTGAAATTAGGGTCCCACAGTCAGAAAACTAGGGTTTGCAAAATGCATCATTTTCCTCACGAGTAACCAAGCAAACTTAACAAACCAAAGCCCAATTTCTCATAATCAAACGAAAAAAAAAATACTAAAAAACACAATCAATTTTAGAGTTTCAAGAAGACCATTTTTAGCACCCACAGTCACCAAATCCCTATTCAATAATCACAACTCCTCCCACTATCACGGCAACCAAACGCACCAAATTTGAAAACTTTTAGAAAATGCAGCGAAATTAGGGTTCTAAAGACACAAATTAGGGTTTATAAAACGCACCATTTTCCTCACGACGTCACCCAACTAACATAACAGACCAAACTCCAAAGCCAAAACTTTTCAGAACCAAACTAAGAAATAAAAAATAGTAAAACAAAGAAAAAAACAAAATCAATTAGGGTTTCGCGATTAGCAGCCAAACAGTCACAAAATGTCAAAATCCATAATCTTCTACACTCCGACTAACAGCGCAACCAAACCCACCCAACCAAAGAGAGTTACGTTGTACATGGAAATTACTTTAGGGTTACGAAATAGCATTGAGAAAGAAAAAGTAAATCGAAGAACAAAAACTCATAGCTCAGAAATCGAAATCGCAGAGCAAAATGAAACGCACTAGAAGAGAGAGAGAGCTTACAGTGCCTCCACGGCCGCCGAGAGAGATATTGTTGAAGAGGTGACCGTCGGTCATGGCTCACAAATCGAAATCGCAGAGCAAAATGGGTTTTTCAGAGAGAGAAATGGATTTGGAAAATGAGAGTGGGAGAGTGGCTTTCTGAACATATATATAGGTAGAGAAGACGGTGCGCATTGCGCACACTACCTTGTGGCGCGAATTTGGATATCATAAGCTGTGACCTCTTGTGTGTGTGTGTGATGATAAGCCTATACGGCGTGTCGTTTTTTTGTTTTTAATTTTTTAATTTTAATAATCACCTGCAAAATTGTTTCTACTTTTTTAATAAAGAAGTGCTCTGTATATAAGATTTTCATAACACTTTCATAACAAATCATAAGTAGTATGTTATTATTGGATCTAATTTGAATCCACAATTTAAATTACTTTTTTTCTCACTCATAAGTCATAACAAGTAATAACAATTTGTTACTTAAAAATTTGTTGTGAAAATGTTGTAAACATAGGATTTCTTTTTTTAATAAAGGTAATCATTCATTTTAGAAAACATTTTATGAAAAATTGAAAAAACTTTTAAAAAAAGTTACTCACTTTTTCACTTTTTTATAAAATTTTCTTAAAATAGTTTACTAACATATGTCCTAAAGCTCTAAGGGTATAAGTTAGTAAAACCTTTTTAATAATGTGATTTTCCCCTAACTTATACCATGCAAGTTATAAATTGTTGTTGATATTTTATGTGATCAAAGTACAAGAGTTTGCATGTTTGGCTTCTCGTTTTGAAACTGCGCTTTTTCAAAGTACAACTTAATAAACGGCTTTTTAAAACAATTCATTTTCAAAAAGCAGAAAAATTATGTTATATTGGGACAAATGACACATTAATAAAGATGCTTGCTCAAACCAAATCCTAGGACCACAGTTTAAAGATTAAAAGGAAAATATTTACAGCAAACTATCTGTAAGATAGCTTGGGCAGCTGTGATAGATCTATCACCTGTGGATTGATTGTAATGTTAGGATCCATAATGGCATGGTTAGATTAGATTAAATTCTAAAATTGAGTATGCAATTATATATGTAGGATGTTAGATATTGATTGTTTCTTTAGTCAAAATGTTCCAAATTCTGTTTCAAATTGGGCCCACTGTAACCTTTGGCATCTCACTGTTTCTATTTTTTATTGGTGCTAGCATTTGTTGTTGAACAAGATCTTCTCTATTTCACTAGAAATTGAGAGAGTCGATTTCACGGTTAAAACTTTCATTTTCATTTTCTATGAACCGGAGAGGATCATTTTCCTTTTATTGTAGGTTCTAGTGTAAGCTGATTGTTATGTTTCTTTGTTGTTGGTTATAATCTTGGTGTAGTTCGCAGCTTAATGCTTGTGTATCTGGTTTTTGTTTTTTGAAACAAAATAGCTCATTCAATAAAATAAATTAAAAAATAAAAATAAAAGAAAAGAAAAAAAGATAGTACATCTCATGCATTATTAGTTGCCATAATCTCTTCTATAATCCTGATTCTTCACAATAAGCCTTGAGCTGCACCAATAGGCTGATCATCTAACCAAGAAGCACCCCTTTTTTTCAGTCACTAATCCAACTGATCTTGTACGGTTTTTATGTAATTGGAGGTTGGATTTTTTTTTTTTCCCCCATTCCTATATTCTTGATCAAATAGATTGTTGAGCTCAGTATAAGCCTAACAGCAAAAAAAACAGTAAAATGTTGGACTTAGCAGATTCCGATTTATAAAGTATAGATAGTACAGGCACCAAGAAATTTGTGGCTCAATAGTATTGCCCAATACTCCCCACATAAAGAACTCAGGTTTAAAAAATTAAATCACCTTTTTCCCCTTGTTATAAGAAGGACAAAAATGGGTAGAGGCAAAAGCAATTTATTGGGTATTTATGTGAGCTAAAGGAATATATGGGGGAATAAAGGCAAAAGCAATTTATTGGGTCTTGACTCTTGATGAGGCTTTAATAATGATTTTTACCAATGTTATGAATACCGTTTCGGATCCCGTTTCGGTTTGTCCAGTGGAATGGAATATTTCAGTACCGGCCGATTTCGGCGTACCGTTTCAGGGTATTTCGGTGTTCCTAAAAAATAATTTATATATATTCTTGTAGAACATAAAATTGTCAATTCTAATAAATAAATAACTAAATATCAAATAATACAAATCATTTAGTTTTAACTCTTAAGTCTTAAACATCAATATAACATCAATTTAACATCACACAATAAGAAGATTTACAAGTCAATAACTAAATACCAAATAATAACTCCTAAGTTCTTAACCACAAAACAAATCATAAGGAAAAAAAAATTATGACAGAGGGAGAAGGAATGAACAAACAAAAGACTTTTTTTTTTTTTTTATAACAAGCCAAATCCTATACCGGCCGAAATTCACATCTCGGCCGGAATTGGCCGAAATTGTCCAGAATGACCCGAAACGGCCCGAAATCTGACCCGAGGTGGAACGTGAGGTATTCTCGTACCGGTTTACATATCGGTACGAAAAATTCCGGCCGTTCCGACCGGAACGGAACGGAACGGAATCAATAACAATGATTTTTACAAGCCAAGTTAGGAGTTAATTAGGACTAGTATTTTCACGCGCACTAAGCGCGTGTTGTAAGAAAGTATAACATTTAGAAGTTAAAACATTAAGAAAGTATATACAAGACTTCTATCAAAAACTTGTCTTAATTTTATGGAATTTGATAATTAAAACAAGGGAGGAAAGATTTGATATCTAAATATCCTGAAAAAAAAAAAAAAAAAAAAAAAAAAAGGTGCCAATCAGTTGAGTTATAAGGCTCTTGCCCTATTAAATTACGGTCATGAAATATCTAATAACATAGCATATACTAGAGACTCTTTATATAACTTAAGCATCGGAGAGCCTTTGGCTGGCACCACCCCGATGTCCTCTACTTATTTCTTGTTTTCTTAACAGGTGTCCAAGCTCGTCCATCGACATCAACAAAGAACATACTGACGAGGTGATTATGTGCTTCATCAAATTTCATATGGGTTGATCGTTGACACTTTAACATATTATGTACCAATCACAACTTAATACATTAATTGGGCGTGACCCAAGACTTATTGTTCAAAAAATCCATTTTATTTGAGCTAGAGTGGAAGGGCGAATGTACACAAAATAGTCAAGGGTAGGTGATGGGTCGCTGAACGAGTCAAGAATTTAAAAAAAGAACTTCGTTTAAAATGCTCTAACATGATATTTTGGTATGTTCAAACATGATTCTTAACGAATTTGATATTTAGGGAACAAAAGGTTGTGTATGATTTGGGACATCAGTTTGAAGGTACGAGGGACTATGCATCAATTCTTCTATGGCCACAACTTTTGCCGCAACTTGCAAGAATCGTGATAGGCTTAAAGTATGTAACATGTCATGAAGAGGAGAGTAAAGCTTCATATCATTTTGCATGAGATGGGTTATACCAAACCCATTTTCTTTTTTCTAAAACATGAAGAAAAAGTTTCCCGTATAGTTTTAGATGTGGAAAAAAAACTCTTATCATGTCTTTTGCTTTCCATTTCTTAAGCCTTACATTTCAAAGATGAACAATGATGTTAGAGCATTAGCATCCAAAAATATGCCAAAAATATATTTCATATCCCGCTCATTAGTACTAATGATGCCAAAATCATCAATTGGGTCACTCGTCCAATCCGGAGCTTTAGACGATCTTGTAGGACCTACAAGATAAAGAGAGATAGATCGAAGAGACCAACGGGTTGTGTCCGATGGGGGAGCCTCTGATGCTTAAGTTAGTATCACCCCATATTTCTCATATTTAGATAGTGTTTTGTTGTAGCTTTTTACATACCTTAGCAAATGGACAGATTGTCCCTTTTATAGGTGACTTAGGTAGCTATTAGACATAAATGAGGGTAATTATTACCCTAATTGTAACGTTCTTTGTCTTGATGAGAGGGTTTAAGGCCTTTGATGATCGTTACTCATCTATCTTTGATGGCCTACTAATGACGCAATGACCGTCCATTAAGGTGGACAACCTTAATAATTTTTATGGACTCATCAAGTACTATTATCAATATATTACAATGTTTAACAAATTTGGAGAGAACTATAGAGTTTGTAAAAAGTTATCTTTTCCTTTGTTTTTTTTTATTCAAACTCTCACTCTGAAAAAATTAAATTAAAAAATAATTTTGGATGAATGTTTTAATTGGATGTATAATAAATTGAAGAAGAGGTGTAAGGTGTATTTGAAAAGTGAGTAGTTAAAATATAAAAAAAGTAAATTTTTTTTTTTTGGTACTTTAAAATTTTACAGAACCGGATTTAAATACTCTCAAATATCAATATGTATGTATTAGGCCATTGGTGCCTTTGGAATAAATAATGTATATAAACTCCTAAATCCCAATACAGCAAACCTCCCCAAGTAACTGAGTATATGGTCTGTGAAATTGAATTTTCCTTTTAAGCTTTTTATTTTATAATATTTCTCTGAAGCTTCCCTTTTACTTAAAGTCACGAGTTCCAAATCGCAACTTAAAGTCACGAGTTTCCTTATAAAATGCAGTTGCGCATACTGTGTATACTTGTTTTTTTATAGATAAGAATTTACTATGTGCACTAGTCATTTCTTTCTTTATTATCAAACAGTACTAAGAATAGTCAAGGTTTTCAGACCCGGACCGTTCATTGAACCGTAAAAGGGAGAGGTTCAAGGTTTTTGAGGTCGAACCATGATGACGTCATAATTAATTTAATAATTAATTAAAGCCTAAATATAGATATTAAATTTATAAAACTAGCAAAATTGACAATATATCTATATATGTGAGGGAAATTTAATGATTTTCAAGCATATATTTAATAATTAAATAAGAAAGTTAATAAAATAAAATAATAACTATGAAAACATTAAAATTTATGATTAATTTTTGAAGTAAAGTTGAATATCTTTGAAGGATTTTAATTATAATTTTTTTTTATTCCTTGTAAGAGATGGATAATTTAATTAAGTAGAATAAAATTGTATTAAGTTGTTTTAAAAAAAAAAAAAATTGCTTAGGGGTTGGACCGCACGGTTCTCACCGGTTCGTGCGGTCCAACCCCGGTTTTAGCGGTTCACGGAATTAACAAAAAATCCGGTTCTTTATGCTTAAAAAACCTGTTTTCATCCCGGTTTCCGATTTTCACGGTCCGACCTCCCGGTCCGGTCCGGTTCTGAGAACTATGAGAATAGTTACAACAGTCAACCAACGATGTCGACAGTCAACTCGTCAGATTCTTGGCAACGAGTCCTGAACCAAATTGCAAGCTACGCAGCAAGTCCGCTAGATACATCTAGTCTTCTAAACTAACAGACAACCAACGATAGCGGACTGTGGAAATGTTGGCTTCAATTATTGCATATTACGTGGAAGATAAGATTCGAAGTGCAATTTCCACGATGATTTGTAGAAATCATTCAAAGTCATTAGTTGACATGGCAAAACGGGTTAGAATTTTCTGACCCGACCCAAAAAATACCTGACCCAAACCTGATTTTTTTGATCCAAAGTAAAACAGGTTGACCCGTGACTCGACTCCATTTTTTTGCGGGTCAACCCGACCTGACCCGAATAACCCATAACCCGACCCGTTAAAAAAAATTTCTAAAAATTTTTTTAAACTACGTCCTGATACTTAGTGCATAAAGCACAAAGCATCAGAACGTAGAGCCAAACCCAATAGGCAATATTCAATCAATTATTAAATTACAAGAAGACAAAAGTCACCTCTTCAAAAAAAAAAAAAAAAAAAAAAAAAAAAGAAAAAGAAAAAAGAAGTAAGTCACAAATCAATAGCTTTTCAGCTCTGCCTCCACAGACCACAGGGACATCCGGACATGACATGAGAAGACCGAGACTTAGCTGGAGTCCAATTGTCCAAAGCCATTGTGATTCACAAACATCAAACATGAAATGAAAGAGTGAAGCTTCCTAAAAGAAACCACCACCACCCCCCCCCCCCCAAAAAAAAGAAAAAAAAGAAAAAAAGAAGAATTGCTGGAAGAACTTTCTCAATTAAGCATAATCTTATCACATCTTTGGTCATTGATGATATTGGCTTTGTCTTTAATGTGTCAGCTACATGATTCTTACTAGTGCGTTTGGCAGGCTTCTTATATATGTGAATCGAAAATTTCCAATTTTTCTATCAAATTCTTGATTTTAAGATGAATAAAATCTTGATCAATTTCTCCACAAAATATTACAATGTTTAACAAATTTGGAGAGAAGTATAGAGTTTGTAAAAAGTTATCTTTTTTCTTCTTCTTTTTTCTATTTATTTATTCGAACTTTCACTCACTCTAAAAAAATTAAATAAAAAAAGAATTTTGGATGAATATTTTAATTTGATGTATAAAAAATTGAAGAAGAGGTGTAAAGTGTATTTGAAAAGTGAGTATCTAAAATATAAAAAAGTGATTTTTTTTTTTTGTATTTTAAAATTTACAAAACCGAAGGTAAAAACTCTCAAATAATCAAATATCAGTATGTATAGTAGGTCATTGGTGCCTTTGGAATAAAGTATAAAGTCCTAAATCCTAATACAGCAAACCTCCCCAAGTAATTGAGTATATGCCCTATAAAATTGCATTTCCCTTTTAAGCTTTTCATTTTATTATATATATATTATATTTTTTTTATACAAGATAAAATTCTACTCTAGCCTAATCTAAGTGTATATGTGTGTGAAGCTTCCTCCTGGAGACTTGAACTCTGGCCCTTGTCCCTCACACTCCACAAGTACTTATTTTTGTAAAGTGACCATCGTACCAAAGATGTGTGGTGGGTATTTTATTATATTCTTAGCTTCCCTTTCTTAAAGTCAGGAGTTCCAAATCGTGACTTAAAATAACAAGTTTCCTTAAAAAATATAAAATGATCTTTATTATCAAGTTTACACTTATTTTTTTTCGTAGATAATATTTTACTACGTGCACTAGTCATTTCTTTATTATCAAACACTAAATTGCAAGCTAATAGATAAGAATATTATCTAGAGTTATAACAGTCAACCAACGACGTCGACAGTCAACTAGTCAGATTCTTGGAAACGAGTCCTGAACCAAATTGCAAGCTACGCAACAAGTCCGTTAGATAGATCTAGACTGACAGACAACCAACGACAGAGAAATGTGGAAATGTTGGCTTCAATATTTATTGCGCTACGCGGAAGATATAAGGTTCGAAGTGAAATTTCCACGATGATTTGTAGAAATCTTGCGGCTAGGATTCAAAAGCTTACTTCGTGAGAATTACGTTGGTAAAACATTCAAAGTCAAGAAGAAAGAAAAAGTAGCTAACTCATTTAAGTGACGTTTTTAGTCATCAATGTAGTATATAACAATCAACCATTTGTTCTTGCATTATTGCACTCTATCAATCAATCATACACTCTAAAAAACATGGCTCCCTCTGTTTCCATATCCATTCTGGTTGTAGCATTGGTTCTTTGTATCTTCATGCATGCCACAACTATGGTTATTGCAGCTGGCTCTGTGGCAGCTTCGAAATCACCAGCGCTAGAGCTAGAAGCGAAGGCTCTGATGGAGACTAGGTGGTGGAATGGCACTTCCAACGGTACCTCCTTAAGTCATTGCATGTGGTATGGTATTACATGCAGTGATGGCGGAAGCGTCACAGAGATTGACAAGGCTGGGGCCCATTTGGGAGATTATGCAATTACATTGAACTTCTCTTCCTTCCTGAATTTGGTCCGTCTCGATCTTTCTAACATGATGCTTTTGGGGAGCATCCCACATAAGATAGGTACACTTTCGAAGCTCACCTACCTTGATCTGTCCAATAATTATCTGAAAGGTGAGTTGCCTATTTCACTTGCAAACCTCACTCAATTAGTGACATTTGATATATCTTATAATGCAATTAGTGGTTCCATCCCTTCTTCTTTGGGTAATTTAACCAATCTGGTCACTTTGTCTCTTGATTCGAACCAAATCAGTGGTTCCATCCCTTTTTCATTGGGTAATTTAACCAATTTGGTCACTTTATCTCTTCATTTGAATCAAATCAATGATTCCATTCCCCAAGAAATAGGCTACATGAATAATTTGGGTAACTTGTACCTTAATAATAATGAGCTCATTGGTTTGATCCCTTCATCTTGGGGACAGTTATCCAATTTTCTCTCTTTGTCTCTTAGTTCGAACAAAATCAATGGTTCTATTCCCCTAGAAATAGCTAATTGCCCATCATTAGAATACTTGGATTTAAAGCATACCCTCTTAACTGGAAGTATTCCCTTCGACAACAAATACCATTCTTCTTTAACAATTGACCTCAGCTACAAAACCCTCACAGGAAATGTTTCGCTTTCTCGTATTTACTTAAATGATTTTAACTTGTCATATAATTCTTTGGAAGGTCAAATTCCATTGATTTATTACTATTATGGATTCGATCGATTTATCAACAACAAGGATTTATGTGGTTACATCAAAGGTTCTGTTCCTGTTCCTTGCCCTCCATCTCCTAAAACCATGCGCCAAGTAAAAATTTGGGTTCCCCTGAGCCTTTTTTTTGTGCTTTTACTTCTTAGATATATCTTTCACTCTCGATTCCAAGCTAGGAAAACACAATCTGGGTTAAGGGGAACAAAAAATGGGGACTTGTTCTCAATATGGAATTATGATGGCAAAATTGCATATGAAGACATCATTGAAGCGACAAAAGACTTTGACATTAGATATTGTATTGGAACAGGCGGTTATGGTAGTGTTTACAAAGCACAGTTGCCCAATGGTAAAGTGGTTGCCTTAAAGAAACTTCATCGCTTAGAAGCTGAGGACCCGACTTTTGACAAGAGTTTCAAAAACGAGATCAAAATGTTAACAGAAGTTCGACATAGAAATATTGTTAAACTTTATGGCTACTGTTTGCATAAAAGATGCATGTTTTTGGTCTATGAGTACATGGAAATGGGAAGCTTGTTTTCTGTCCTAAGCAATGATGTTGAGGCTGTGGAATTGGATTGGATGAAAAGAATGACTGTCATCAAAAGTATAGCTCATGCCTTATCTTATATGCATCATGAATGTGTCCAAGTTATTGTTCATCGAGATATAAGCAGCAACAATATTCTATTGAACTCTAAGTTGGAGGCTTTTGTCTCTGATTTTGGTACGGCTAGAAATCTTGATCCCAATTCCTCCAATCAAACTTTACATGCTGGGACTTATGGTTATATTGCTCCAGGTGAATTTTTCTTTTCCAACTATACCTTGTTTTCTCATGTAGGGTTTTCTTCATAATCATGCTACTTAGCTTGCTTTAGTATTTGTTAAATGAACCAAACCACATACACATGTTAACAAATAATCACTTTCACAATGGAATTTTATATAAAAACTAACCTCTACATAAAAATTTAAAAAAAAAAATCAAAAAGAAAATTATGGACAAACGAAGGCATTACTTTTTTTTTTTAATACTTTTTATTGTTTTTTTCTTTATGTGCAGAACTAGCATATACTATGGTAGTAACTGAAAAATGTGATGTTTATAGCTTTGGTGTGTTGTCACTAGAAATATTAATGGGAACACATCCTGGTGAACTCTTGACTTCATTATCATCATCATCACCCCAGAATATAATGCTAAATGAAATATTAGATCAACGTCTTCCACCTCCAAACCGTCTGGTTGCCAGGGATGTTTTTTTCGTTGCTACAATTGCATTTGCATGCTTACAAGCTAAACCAAAGTTTCGACCAACAATGAAATGGGTGTCTCAAGAATTTCTTTCTCATAAGAAACCAAAAATGAACCCATTACATGCTGTTTCCCTATGGCAATTGAGGAACCAAGAAACTTATGCGATTGAAGAGCGTGCTTGTTGCTCAATTGAGAACCATATTGTTTGAAGTTTGACCTTTTATGAAAAAAAAATGCTGTGTATTACAATAAGAATACCTTAAAAAAATTTCAATGCATTGTGTCGCTTTTTCTCTATGCTTTGTTACCTGTATTTTGCAGCATGAAATTTATTACTTTATCAATCTGAATTTTGCAAATTGAAATATTGTAGTAGTCTTTAACACTTTTCTAGTGACACACATCTAGAATCCTCATAAGCAATCGTGGTGGTCGCAAAGGATCTTCCATATGCTTCATGCTTGACTTAAATAAATACTTGGAAGTTGTTACTGCCTGTTATTTCTTGTGTTTTTCAACAGGCGAAGGCATGCTTAAAAACAGAGAAAATAGACTACAATATACACCCACTTAATTAGGAACTCTAATGGTTTTGTTCTAAATACTCATCATTCAAACTAAGAAGATGACCTCTAGCGACCCCATAATCTACTGGATCATCCAGACAAAACATCCAGACCTGCTGGATCATCCCCATAATCTACTCATTATAGTGATCTAAAAATCTCAAGACCTCATTCAAAAATAAAAGTTGGACAAGTAGTGGTCAAACAGTTTGGCAGATTGTTTGACCACACTGCAACATAATTATCATAATTTGATTTTCAGTTGGCAGAATCTTTTTTTTTTTTTTTCCTTTCTCTCCCCTTTGGATTTTAAAAAATAAGAGCTCAGTGAATTAAAAATCCAGAGTTTAATAACCATGCAAAAGGGCATCTATTGAATTTCAAGTGTTCAGTAATGAATAGAATAGAAAAAAAAAATTAATAGTTCAATTTCTGTCCATAAACAATGACATTGGAGTCATTCTATGAATGTTTCACATACTTGTACTTAAGACACTGTAAACATAATATATGCACGGGTAACTGGGCTCAGTTCTACATAAACACCCAGATAAAACCAAATTCTTGATGCAGAACTAATACAATTCCATAAGATTCCTCACAATTTAATTCAAGTACAATATCTAAATGATTTTTCCAAAAATTATGAATTTTAAAACGCAGGTGTCTACAATAAAAGAAAGAGCAAGACATAAGAAACACAGGGACCTATCTAGTATTATCTTCATACACAGATCATCTACACAATTACATATCCAGGTATTTACGTGTTTATCATCATCAGTTCATCACCATGATCTCACAGAGAGTCTATAAAAGTAAATATCCATGTGTGACCGCAAGAGCCAAACAGTTTCGCATTAAAATTAAAACTAAATGTATCAGCAGGTGAGATAATTGTCTATTCCTGACCCAGCTCTGTGTGTGTGTGTGCGCGTGTGAAAGAGAGAGCAAAAAGTTTTCATTATAAAAATTAAAACCGAATGTAACAGCGGGTGAGCTAAGATGTCTGTAACTGACCCACCTCTTGGACTCGGTCCTCTTCCAAACGTAGTAAAAGCAGGAGTTTTGTACACTAATTACAACACTTTTTCAAAAGAAAAATATATGAACATGTGTCAAAGAATGTACTAGATGAATCATATGATGCTCCCAGGACCCAACCATTATATGACAGAGGATGATGGAAGCATTCCTACAAGTTCATTCACTCACTATTAAACTTGCTGACTTTTGCCTTCAAAAGAATCAAAACTCAAACACCAGTGGACATTTTGTCAATTTCATATATAAAAACCATGATTCAATTATTTGATTAGTTTGAAGTGCTCATACCCAAATGCCTTCATCTTTCAAATAGCTAAATTGAAGCATCAGCTGACTTCTTTCTAATTTAACAATCTAAATTCAATCAATTGGTATAAGATTTATAATAAAAATAAATAAATAAAATCAATTGGTATAAGCACACAGCAGCAAGATGGAAACTAATGATATAATTATATAATGGTTGAAAATTGTAACTATTTGAAAAGTCAAACACCATTAATTTATTAACATTCTATTTATGCTCTTAATTTATTTGTGGGAGCATTTTTTTAATTAAAAAATAAATAAATAACCTAAACTTTGAAATCTATTATACAAGCCATCTTTATTCAAATTATTTAAATAAAATAAAATAAAATAAAAAATTTTAAAATAAAATAAAAAAAAATAAAAAAAAAACCTTCAACAAAGAGCCATCTACAGGGGATACAAGAAACACGTACAAGAGCAAAGAAATTGGGAAAAATATAGTAAAATAGAAGTTGCTAAAAATGAATGAAAAACCATCTACTAGAGGTGAAGGATGGCTTTTTCCACAATATCGCAATCACATCCAAGTTGAAGGGAAAGAGTACCATACTTCTCCAATTTTTCTTTTCCCATATGTGGCAACTTATAATTGTTTCCCCCAAAATCTTTTATCACCTCATGCATTGTTGCAAAGTTAAGAAATCGTGATTCAGGCTTTGTGATGGCAAATTATAAAAAGCTTTTTCTATTGAACTGACTAAATCATCTAACTGTTGAAGGTGCCTCTTGATGCTGAAATGATTGAATAGCTCTAAAAAGTCCAAGATCCAAAACATTCATGTTTGGACTATTAGGTTGTTGATCGGATAAATTTATATTAAATTCATCACTTGATGCAACTTCAAGAAATTCAGTCATTTGGGTCGATGTGAAGCTTAGCAATATTGTCTAGTTGAATGAATATGACATCCTTTATATCATGTGGCCATTTAGCTCGAATTGCTGGAATAACTTTCTCAATTAAGCATAATCTTATCACATCTTTGGTCATTGATGATATTGGCTTTGTCTTTAATGTGTCAACTACATGATTCTTACTAGTTCGTTTGGCAGGCTTCTTGTATATATGTGAATCGAAAATTTCCAATTTTTCTATCAAATTCTTGATTTTAAGATGAATAAAATCTTGGTCAATTTCTCCGCAAAATATTACAATGTTTAACAAATTTGGAGAGAACTATAGTGTTTGTAAAAAGTTATCTTTCTCTTCTTTTTTTCTTTTTATTTATTCAAACTTTCACTCGCTCTAAAAATTAAATAAAAAAAGAATTTTGGATTAATATTTTAATTTGATGTATAAAATATTTAAGAAGAGGTGTAAGGTGTATTTGAAAAGTGAGTAACTAAAATATAAAAAGTGATTTTTTTTTTGGTACTTTAGAATTTACAAAACCGAATGTAAAAACTCTCAATTAATAGTCAAATATCAGTGTGTATAGTAGGTCATTGGTGCCTTTGGAATAAAGTATAAAGTCCTAAATCCTAGTACGGCAAACCTCCCCCAAGTAATTGAGTATATGCTCTATAAAATTGCATTTCCCTTTTAAGCTTTTCATTTTATTATATTCCTAGCTTCCCTTTCTTAAAGTCACAAGTTTCCTTATAAAATATAAAATGATGTTTACACTTTTTTTTTTCATAGATAATATTTTACTACGTGCACTAGTCATTTCTTTATTATCAAACACTAAATTGCAAGCTAATAGATAAGAATATTATCTAGAGTTATAACAGCCAACCAACGACGTCGACAGTCAACTAGTCAGATTCTTGGAAACGAGTCCTGAACCAAATTGCAAGCTACGCAACAAGTCCGCTAGATAGATCTAGACTGACAGACAACCAACGACAGAGAAATGTGGAAATGTTGGCTTCAATATTTATTGCGCTACGCGGAAGATATAAGGTTCGAAGTGAAATTTCCACGATGATTTGTAGAAATCTTGCGGCTAGGATTCAAAAGCTTACTTCGTGAGAATACGTTGGTAAAACATTCAAAGTCAAGAAGAAAGAAAAAAGTAGCTCACTCATTTAAGTGACGTTTTTAGTCATCAATGTAGTATATAACAATCAACCATTTGTTCTTGCAATATTGCACTCTTATCAATCAATCATACACTCTAAAAAACATGGCTTCCTCTGTCCCCATATCCATTCTGGTTGTAGCATTAGTTCTTCGTATCTTCATGCATGCCACAACTATGGTTATTGCAGCTAGCTCTGTGGCAGCTTCGAAATCACCAGCGCTAGAGCTAGAAGCGAAGGCTCTGATGAAGACAAGGTGGTGGAATGGCACTTCCAACGGTACCTCCTTAAGTCATTGCAAGTGGTGTGGTATTACATGCAGTGATGGCGGAAGCGTCACAGAGATTAACATGGCTGGGGGCCATTATCTGGATGATGAGATAAGAAAATTGAACTTCTCTTCCTTCCCCAATTTGGTTCATCTCAATCTTTCTGACATGTGGTTTTGGGGGAGCATCCCACATAAGCTAGGTACACTTTTGAAGCTCAGCTACCTTGATCTGTCCAATAATTATCTGGAAGGTGAGTTGCCTATTTCACTTGCAAACCTCACTCAATTAGCGACATTTAATATATCTCATAATTTAATTAGTGGTTTTATCCCCAAAGAAGTTGGAAATTTAAAGAGCCTTCTTAAATTAAATCTGGGTGCAAATGCTTTCATTGGTCCAATCCCTTCTTCTTTGGCTAATTTAGCTAATTTGGTCACTTTGTCTCTAGACTAGAACCAAATCAGCGGTTCCATCCCTTCCTCTTTGGGTAATTTAACCAATTTGGTCACTTTGTCTCTTCATTCGAACCAAATCAGCAGTTTCATCCCTTCTTCTTTGGGTAATTTAACCAATTTGGTCACTTTGTCTCTTTATTTGAACCAAATCAGTGGTTCCATCCCTTCATCTTTGGGTAATTTGTCTCTTGATTCAAACCAAATCAGTGGTGTCATCCCTTCTTCTTTGGGTAATTTAACCAATCTGGTCACTTTGTCTTTTCATTTAAATCACATCAGTGGTTCCATCCCTTCTTCTTTGGGTAATTTAACCAATTTAGTCACTTTGTCTCTTCATTCAAATCACATCAATGATTCCATTCCCCAAGAAATAGGCAACATGAATAATTTGAGTGAGTTGTACCTTTATAGTAATGAGCTCATTGGTTTGATCCCTTCATCTCTGTGACGTTTAACCAATTTGTTCTCTTTGTATCTTTATTCGAACAAAATCAATGGTTCTATTCCCCTAGAAATAGGCCACATGAAGAATTTGGGTCAATTGTGCCTCAATGATAATGACATTTTTGGTCCAATCCCTTTGACTATAGGTAATCTATATATTACTAAAAGCTGAAGCGTAGCGTTTAATGCTGCTGCTCTCACGTTGCGCCACATCAGCTGCCACGTCATTCTTTTTTTTCTTTTCTTTTTTAAAATATAATTTGTCCTACAATTTTAAAATAGTTTTTACAATTTTCAGCCTTATAAATGTACCCCACTACCTATATATTTACTTCCACTATCACCCTATAATAAATCCAGCCCACAACTTATTTATTTACTTCCACTATCACCCTATAATAAATTTGTATAATTAATCCAGCCCACATCTTATTTATTTAGTTCCACTATCAAGCCCAACCCAAAGCCTTTTCAGTTCAACTTTAGGGTTTTGTATGAGCCTTTTCAGCTTAAAGGAAGAAGAAAAAAAAAACAAAAAAACAAAATGTTGAAGCCTTTCAAGCTTTAGGGATTTTTTTTTTTTTTCAATTTTCTTATAATTGTTTTTAACATTTATTTTTTTAATATTTACACTTCTCCAACCTTTCTCTCTCCCTTACCATTTCATCTCCCCACTACTTCTTCAATCTTTCTCCCTCCCTTATCTTTTCATCTCCCCACTACCCTCTACATTAATATCATTCTTCCTCTTTCCCTTCATCTTCCTTTATTTTTGTCTTTTCTTATTCATATCCTTTTACTATAAATTTGTCACTATCTCTTCTATTCTATGCATAGTTTTCCCACACAAAAAAAAAAAAAAAGGTTCCCTCTCTCTCTCCCTCTCCCTCTCTCTCTCTAATTTTTTTGGTGGATTTTTTTATTTTTCTTGCATCTCTACTTTAGGTTGATAATTTTTTATATTCTTTAAAACTCTATTTTGGATTAATGCGATTTAGTTTTGTTTTTTAAATTGTGATTTAGTTTTGTTTTTTAAATTGTTGTTGTTGTTTTTTTTTATTTTTTATTCTCTTTGATTGTTAAATGTTATCCTATTCCGTTCTAAAGAATTAAATATAACATATAAAAATATAGTATTATTCTATTACATAGCATGATTTGGATAATTTGGTATTTATTCTGTTACATAACATGATTTTTTATAGTGCTCAATTTAGATGTTAAACTATGAGACTTTACTAATTTTTTTTAATTTTTTAATCCTTTGTGGTGGACAAAGTACTCTTAATAGTTGCATTAGAAGTACTCTATAATGCCATTTATTTAAAGAAAAGCAAAGGTTAGCTAAACAAAAATAATCGGATAGGTGACAAATTTTAACTTTTGCAATTTTATTTTTATTATTATTATTTTATAACAATGCATGTATAGAAATTTAATTCTTAGATTTTGCTAATAAATGTTTATTTGATAATATGTTTTGGGCGGCCGAAATTATAATTTCTACAAAGAAAATAACCTTAATAGATTATCAAAAACAAAATTTTATCCTAATATTGGTTCAATTAATCATTGTTAAGTTTTATTTTTTTTTTTTAGTTTACGTTTTTTTGGTGTTTTGGATTGTTCCTATATTACATTTATGATTGTTCCTATAATAAATAAAAATATAATTACGAAATACATTACTCATTATTAGATTAGTTTAAATTGTAAAATTATTTTTAATAAAACTACCATAAAAATAATTATCACGCGCAACGCGCGGGTTCGCGGCTAGTTTAACTAACTTGCAAACATTATCCCTTGATAGGAACAAAATTAGCGGTTCCTTTCCCATGGAAATAGCTAATTGTTCTTTGTTGAACACCATAACATTAAGCCACAATAACCTTACTGGTTTCATTCCTCAAACTATCGGCCAGTTACTTTCTTTGGAAACTCTTTCTCTCAGTTGGAATCAAATTAGTGGATCCATCCCTGAAGAAGTAAATCGTTGCGAGAGCTTGAAACACTTGTCATTGAGCCACAATTATTTCAATGGAAGCATTTCCTCTGAGATTGGTTACTTTTATCTCTTAAATACTATTGACCTAAGTCATAACAACATCACTGGAGAGATTCCAATTGAACTTGGAAATTCACAGAATTTAGAGCATTTGGATCTTAGCTACAATAATTTTATCGGAAACATTCCATATATTTTTTCCACAAAAGAACTGAAGTTTTCCTACAATTCTTTGCACGGTATGATCCCAACTGGCTACTTATATTTTTCACCTTACACATTCATTGGCAACAAAGATTTATGTGGTTATATGGAAGGTTTCCCTCCTTGCTTTCCATCATCCCCACAGGGCCCACACAATAATAGATCAATTGTCCATCAAATAAAATTTCTAGTTCTCGGCTTTTTGCCTGTGCTTGTAATTCTTGGGTGTGTTTTCCTCTTTCGAAGCAGGGTCAAGAAAACTAAATCTGATCCAATGGAAACAAAGAATGGGGACTTGTTCTCTATATGGAATTATGATGGAAAAATTGCATATGAAGATATCATTAAAGCAACAGAGGACTTTGACATTAGATATTGTATTGGAACAGGCGGTTATGGTAGTGTTTACAAAGCACAATTGGGCAATGGTAAAGTGGTTGCCTTAAAGAAACTTCATTGCTTAGAAGCCGAGGACCCTACTTTTGACAAGAGTTTCAAAAACGAGATCAAAATGTTAACTAAACTTCGGCATAGAAATATTGTTAAACTCCATGGCTACTGTTTGCATAATAGATGCATGTTTTTTATCTATGAGCACATGGAAATGGGAAGCTTGTTTTTTGTCCTAAGCAATGATGTTGAGGCTATGGAATTGGATTGGATGAAAAGGATGACAATCATCAAAAGTATTGCACACGCCTTATCTTATATGCATCATGAATGTGTCCAAGTTATTGTTCATCGATATATAAGCAGCAACAATATTCTATTGGACTCTAAATTGGAGGCTTTTGTCTCTGATTTTGGCACGGCTAGACTTCTTGATCCAAATTCCTCCAATCAAACTTTACTTGCTGGAACTTATGGTTATATTGCTCCAGGTGAATTTTTCTTTTCCAACTATACCTTATTTTCCATGTAGGGTTTTCTTGATAATCATGCTACTTAGCTTACTTTATTGTTTGTTATATGAAACCAAACCACAAAATATTAATGGGAACACATCCAGGAGAACTCTTAACTTTATTATCATCACCATCACCCCAAAATATGATGCTAAATGAAATATTAGACCAACGTCTTCCACCTCCAAACCGTCTAGTTGCCCGGGATGTTTTCTTCATTGCTACAATTGCATTTGCATGCTTAAACGTTAAACCAAAGTTTCGATCAACAATGAAATGGGTTTCTCAAGAATTTCTTTCCCATAAGAAACCAAAAATGAAAACCTTACATGCTGTTTCCCTATGGCAATTGAGGAGCCAAGAAACTTATGCGGTTGGAGAGAGTGCTTGTTGTTCGATTGAGAACCTTAGTGTTTGAACTTCTATGGAAAGGAAAAAAAATTAGTGTATTACAATAACAATATCTTAAAAAAATTTCAATGCATTGTATCGTTTTTTTCTTAATGTTTTGTAGCCTTTATTTTGCAACATGAAATTTAATTCGTTGTCAATCTGAATCTTGCAAATGAAATATAATATTAATCTTTAACACTTTTCTAATGACACATCTAGAACCCTCATAAGCAATCGTGGATGTCGCAAAGGATCCTCCATATGCTTCATGCTTGACTTATAGAATCACTTGTAAGTTGTAACTGTGCCTGTTATTTCTTGTGTTTTTCAAGAGGCAAAGGCATGCTTAAAAATCGAAAATAGACTAAAATATGCACCCAATGACTAGGGCCTCTGATGGTTCTGTGCTAAATACTCACCATTCAAACTGAGAAAGAAGATGACCTCTAGGACAAAACACCCAGACCTGTTGGATCATCCCCATAATCTACTCGCTATAGTGATCTAAAAATCTCGAGACCTCGTTCAAAAATAAAAGTTGACAATATAGTTTTCAAACCCGAACCGTTCATTAAACCGTAAAAGGGAGAGGTTCAAGGTTTTTAAGGTCGAACCGAGGTTGAACCGAAATCAAACCGTAATGACGTCATAATTAATTTAATAATTATTTAAATATAAAAATATATATTAAATTAGTATAAATAGAAAAATTAAATTAAATGACCCAATTAAATATAGAAATCTATCTTTCAAATCTATTTTTTCATATCATAACTTTCTTGGGACAAAAATAAGAAATATCATATCCTAAGCATACATAGATATAATATTTCTTTCTTTATTTATATGTTGATTAGTTAAACTGGTAATAGTAATATTGTAATAATATAGGAATTAGAAGGACACTTTGTAATTTTAAATTAAAATAATTATTTAATAATTATTATATACTTAATTGTATATAATAATGAGTGCACCTGAGTGTGCCAAGTCCTCAATAACTAGTGGAGGCCTTAGAGCATCTCCAATGGCTTCTTTAAAGCCAATTTTAAAGCATCAACACCCCAAAAACTCACTCCAACAGCTTCTCTATCTCTAATTTTTAGAGTAGAGTTGCTACAGTGCTTCTCTATAAATAGAGAACAATGTAGCTTTTACTATTCATCCTTCAAATCTTTTTTTCTATTATAATAATCAGGTATTGAATAAAAAATGTTAGAAGACGTGTAGTTGTTAAAAAAAATAGTAATAATGAATAAAGAATGAATGAAGAAATAATATTTAAATGAGATAGAGAATCTGTTAGAAAGTGTATTTGAAAAAGTGGGTAGCTAAAAGATAAAAGTCACTGTTTATTCTCCAAATAGTACAAAAATTTGAATAAATCTGCTGGAGATGCTCTTATACGTGTTTTTTTTTTTTTTTTTTTTTTACTCAATTTGATTTTTCTTTTGTATTCACCGGTGGGTTGGGTTGACAGTAATCAAATGCTTGTCACATATCAATCTATCAATAGTCACATCACGAGCTCAGCTGCAAAAATCTAATAGCTGAAACATTTTGCCATCTTTAATTCAAAAATTAAAAGTTTTCTTCTTACCCAATGCAAGTCATGTGAAGGGGCCTTGGAAACATAAAAAAGAATTCAAAAGAATCAACACAAACACAAACATAAACAGAGAGAAGGTGAGAAACGGAAACCATAGCAGTGGAGACAGAAAGAAGAAAGAGAAGGAGAAAAAGAAGTAAGAAGAAGAAATAGATGCAGAAGACGAAGATGAAGGCTTGGCAATCTGTGATGGATTGCTAGCTCGCTGCTTCAACTTTGCACAGCCCCTACTTTGTCATCTTCCTCTTTTCAGTTTGTTTTCTTTTTCTCTCACAAATCTTTTAATTCCAGATCTGAAAAAAGTCCAAAGTACATGCTAGCCAAATCTTTAATTTCAGCCGATATTTGCTTAAAAAAAAGAACCGTGAGAACCGTTCACGGTTTTAAAAACCGTGCAGTTCAACCGCAGTTCGCACAGGTCCCTGCTTTTCTTGCATAAAAAGGTTCTTAAGGCTAAAAGAACCGCAAAGAAGAAGGGTTCACGGTTAATCGGGTCGAACCGTACGGTCCGGTCCGGATTTCAAAACCATCATACAATTTGGCAAATTGTTTAACCACACTGCAACATAATTATCATAATTTGATTTTCAGTTGGCAGCATCTTTTTCTTTTTTTGTTGCTTCCTTCTCCCATTTGGATTTAAAAAAAAAAAAAGAGCTTAGTGAATAAAAAATCCTGAGTTTAATCAATCAATGGAAAAGGGCATCTGTTGAATTTCAAGTGTTCAATAGGAAAAGAATAGGAAAAAAAAATTAATAGTTCAATTTCTGTCCATAAACAATGACATTGGGGTCATTCTACGAATTTTTCACATACTTGATACAAGTTAGACACAGGAAACATAATATTTGCACGGGTAACTGGCCCCAGTTCTACATATACACCCAGATAAAACCAAATTCTTGATGCTAACTAATATAATTCCATAAGATTCTTCACAATTTACATACAAGTACAATATCTAAACGATTTTTCCAAAAATTATGAATTTTAAAAAGCAGGTGTCTACAATCAAAGAAAGAGAACAACATAAGAAACACATGCACCTATCTAGTATTATCTTCATACACAGATCATCTACACAATTACATATCCAGATATTTACGTGTTTATCATCATCAGTTCATCACTATGATCACACAGAGGATCTATAAAAGTAAATATCCATGTGTGTGAGAGAGAGCAAAACAGTTTCGCATAAAAATTAAAATTAAATGTATCAGAAGGTGAGATAATGTCTATGCCTGACCCAGCTTGATCTGTGCATGTGTGTGTGTGTGAGAGAGAGATGCAAGAAAGTCCTTAAGGCAACCACTTTACCATTGGGCAACTGTGCTTTGTAAATCACTTTCTTATGAACCTACCATTTTTTTAGTAAGCAATAGAATGGAATAGAGAGAGCCAAAATAAATAAATAAATCTGTCCATACTTGGTACCAATAGACACTGGAATCATATATATGCACAACTTACTGGCCTCAGTTCTACATATAAACCCAGATAAAACCAAATTCTTGATGCAGAACTAATATAATCCCATAAGATTCTCCACAATCTACATACAATATCTGAATGGTATTTCCAAAAAATTCTGGATTTTAAAATGCAGTCACCTACAATGCAAAGAAAGAGCAAGACAAAAAGGACCACAAGCACCTATCTAGTATAATCTTTCTATATAGCGTCTACACAAGTACAATTACAGGTATTTACATGTTTATCATCATCAGTTCATCACCATCATCACAGAGGATCTACAGAAGTAAATTGAAGCATCAGCTGGCTTCTACATTAACAATCTAAATTCAATCAATTGGTACAAGCACACAGCAGCAAGATGGAAACTAATGTTGCAATTATATGATTGTATCATGAACACATTAATAGTAGATGTGAGACATATTTAGTATTATGTAAGAACACAATAATTGGTTTCTTTGGGCACAAACTTATCAAGATAATCATAATAATAATTGGTTTCTCTTCACAATTATGCCAGCTGCAAGCAAAAGTTAAACAAGGCCTAGAATGCTGAATTACATAACTGGTCTTAGAGGAATGAATATATTGGTATAGTCAAGAAAAAAGGGGGTGCAAGATCCATTCAATTTTCACCAAACTTCTATGACTGCTAAGATTCCTAGGGAAAGTCATGAAAATAGAGCATAAAATCCATAATACAAGCAATCTACAACAAATATATATATATTAATATATATATATATATATAAATATATATATATATATAAGCAACAGGCCAAAATAACTTCTTGAACAGCAGCAAATGTTTGGAGCAAACTGAGATACTATGTTCTGAAACTCCAATTTATCTCGCTTATAAGATAAATCTGTGTTAGTGCTTCAAATACAAAAAAATTTGGTATCAATTGATCCAAAATAGAATGTTTAGCATACGAATAAGCTGTATCCCAACGAAACAAGGATAGCAGATTATTGAAAATGATTTCATTACTTTTTTTAAAAAGTTCATAGATTTTTCTTTTTTGTTATTGTTATTTTTTTTTTTTTTTTATAAGTAAGAAGAAAATATTATTAATAAAAGAAAAGCAAGAGAAACACAAAGAGTTCACGGTAGTGAATAATGGAAAAAAGAAACAAGACAAAAACAGCCCCTAATCTATTCTAATAGAAGAAATAAAATCCGTAAGGGAATAACAATCCGAGAAACCCCAACATCGAGACCAATCAAAGAGGGTCCTCTGGCAAAACTCTAATAACTGAACCACAGTTTTCTCCTCATCCTCAAAAGCCCGCTGATTCCGTTCAGACCAAATAGTCCACATTAAACAGCCTGGGACCAAATCCCAAATATCAGAACTATGCTTCCCAAGCCAATGAAACCAACAGAATAATAAGTCCTCGACTGAACCTGGCATGACCCAATCGATCCCAAACAACCGAAGCATATACATCCACAAAGAATGAGCTATCGAACAAAAAAGTAACAAGTGATCCAGAGATTCCGCATTACAACAGCACAAATAACATCGATTCGCCAATGGGCGACCACGAAGCATAAGATTATCCAAGGTTAGAATCTGACCATGAGCTGCTGTCCACATAAAAAAAGCCACCCTTTTAGGAACCTTAACTTTCCAAATACCCTTCCAAGGGAAGGTGGAGGGAGCTGCATTACGAATCTTATGATAAAAAGACTGAGTATCAAACTTCCCACTACCATTAAGATCCCAACAAAGCCTGTCACACCCTCCACCCCTAGGGATTCGGGTTTGGATGAAATGAAGAAGGGAGTAGGAGGCCGCCAACTCCCAATCATTGAATTCCCTCTGAAATCTTAAACTCCACACTCTGTCATTATCGCCCACTGAAGGACTTAACACATCAGAAATACAAGTCTCTTTATTAGCTGAACACAAAAATAACTGAGGATAAAGACTTTTAAGAGGGACATCCCCAATCCACTTATCATGCCAAAAAAGAATACGAGATCCATCCCCCACCACAACATAGAAATGCTTAGCGAAAGTTTCCCACCCTTCACTAATACTCCGCCATAACCCACACCCATGGGCCCTACTACAAGCTCTAGTGCACCAACCCCCTTTTCCCTCCCCATATTTCATGGCTATGGCCCTTCGCCACAGATGAGAGGTTTCATGGCCATACCTCCAAAGCCATTTCCCTAAAAGGGCCTGATTAAAAGGCACCAACTTTCGAATTCCTAAACCAACCCAATTCACACGGCAAGAAAACCTTTTCCCAAGCCACCAAAGGATATTTGAAACACTCAATTGATGAACCCCACAAGAAGTTCCTTTGAATGCGTTCCAATCTAATCGCCACAGCTTTGGGGATAGTAAAAAGGGAAAGGTAATAAGTCGGAAGGCTTGAAAGGGTACTCTTCAGCAAGGTGAGTCTACCACCCTTTGACAAATAAAGCCACTTCCAACCTGAAAGCTTCTTTTCCATCCTCTCTAGGATCGGATTCCAAATGGAGGGTGTTTTATATAAAGTTCCCAGCGGCATACCCAAGTAAGTCATAGGCAAACTGCCCACTCTGCATTGAAGGATATTAGCCAAAGACTGAATGTTACGCACCTCCTCAACAGGGACAATTTCACTTTTCCCCACATTCACCTTCAAACCAGTAAAAGCTTGAAAACAAGTCAAAGCTAGCCTAATAGACAGAATCTGCTCTCTAGAGGCATCACAGAAAAGAATGGTATCATCAGCAAATAAAAGATGAGAAACACGGATACCAGTAGAATTAATAGGACCCACATGAAAACCCTGAATGAAACCACCTCCTCAGTTTTCTTCATGATACGACTTAAGACCTCCATGATCAAAAGAAAAAGGAGGGGAGACAAAGGATCGCCTTGTCTGAGACCTCTAGAGCTACCAAAGAAACCAGCAAGCGATCCATTAACCAGAACTGAGAAGCGAACGGTAGAGACACAAGTCTTTAACCATCTCCTCCATCTCTCCCCAAATCCCATCCTCTCCAACAGATAAAACAAAGTGTCCCAATTCACATGGTCATAAGCTTTCTCAATATCTAACTTACACACCACCCCCGGGGTGCGACACTTCAGTCTACTGTCTAAACATTCGTTGGCAATAAGCACTGAATCCAAAATCTGTCTGCCACCAACAAAAGAATTTTGTGACTCCGAAATAAGATTATCCATCACCCGCCTCAATCTATTAGCTAAAACCTTGGACAAAAGCTTATACACACTACCTACTAAGCTGATAGGCCTAAAATCTTTAATATTCAAAACATTATTTTTTTTGGGAATCATAGATAGAAAAGAAGCATTCAGAGACCGTTCAAACTCTAAGCTCCTATGAAAATGATCAAAGAAAGCCATGACATATATTTCCACAACACTCCAACATTTTTGAAAAAAAGCCATAGTGAAACCATCAGGACCTGGGGCTTTATCACCCTCCATCTCTTGAAGAACCTTTACCACTTCCTCCTTAGAAAAGTCCCTCTCTAATTCAAGCCGCTCGTCCTCTTCAATGCTACTAAACTCTAATCCATCCATAGAAGGACGCCAAGTATCTAACTCAGTGTACAAACTCTGATAAAAGTGGACCACCTTAGACCGCACCTCTTCCTCATCCTCATAGAGGACACCATCCACCTCTATACCCCAAAGATAATTAGTTCTTCTATGGGAGTTTGCAACCCGATGAAAAAAGCGAGTATTATTGTCCCCCTCTTTCACAAATAAGAACCGGGACTTTTGTCTCCAAGAAATCTCCTCCAAAGAGGCAAGATGTGCAATCTCTCCTTTAATCTGAGTACGACGAGTTTGATCCTCAAGAGAGAGGCCTGACAGGTCCTCCCAAGCATCCAAACCCAACAATTCCGATAAAAGACATTTCTTCCTAAAGGCCAAATCCCCAAATTCCTCCTTATTCCACTTTTTCAAGTCCTCTTTAAGAGCTTTTAATTTACGCCCCAGAATAAAGCTAGGAGAACCCAAAAAGCAATACCCATTCCACTAGTGCCGAACCCTCTCTACAAAACCCTCTTCTTTCAACCACATATTCTCGAACTTAAAGGCACTCCAGCCTTTATTAACACTACCCGCCACCACCAACAGAGGGCAATGATCAGAAACTACACGAGGGAGGACCCTTTGAGACACGTTTCCAAAGTGATCCACCCAATCCACCAATGCCAAGGTTCTATCAATTCTTGACATACAAACTGACCCCGAATCTCTAAACTAAGTAAACGAAGCCCCTTCAAGGGGTAAGTCCACTAGGTAATTAGCCTCAATGAAGTCTGAAAAAGCAAACATAGCCGGACTAAAAGCCTCACAACCAAATCTCTCACTCGGATATCGAATGATATTGAAATCCCCAAAAACACACCATGCCGTATTCCACCTGGAGTGCATCCTTGAGAGTTCTTCCCACAGGAGGTCCAAAAGTGCAAAAGTGCAGATGATTCTACATGACAGTAGAATCATCAATGATTTTAAACGGGAGGTCCAAAAGTGCAGATGCATTGACCTTCAAAACTGATCGGACATTTAATCTTCATCCTAAGCTGAAAACTTAATTTAATTATCTGAACAGGGGGGGCCCAAAATCTCTGTGACAAAACTACCTGGACATCTTATCTATTTCCTATGTTAAAAATCCAGATTCAGCTATCAGATATTTATAGATTGAAGCCAGGTGGGAATGACATTGATAATATTGATAACAAAGGATGGTATCATGTATCAACAGTAGTAATTGTGTGATTCATCACATGCAATTGGTTACACAAACAATAGAATTACTAGTTAGAGTGAAGTTAGCTACAACGCAAAATTTTCCATTGCAAGAGAGAAAAAATATAACCATTCATCTAGAGTATGTGTATGTTAATGATTCTAGTGGCAGTCAGTAAAAAAGGTTTAAGAATAAAAGACAATAACAGTGTATAACAATCACCACAGAAGCTCCATCAAAGTGCAAACTGCTAACATTCATCTGACAAGTCATGAAATTAAAGCATGTAACTGAAAAGTATTAAGAACTAAGAGAACAGTTTAAGAACATGGCAAAGTGCAAGCTCAAACTGCAGTACAAAATGTTTTCTGTGAACTGAATACTAGTTTCTGACCTCTTTTTGAAAAGTTACTAGTTTCTGACCTCTGACTAACCTCTCTTTCAACATACATGTGTAGTATTGCATTCAAATGATACAAACTTGAGGTTCCTCTGAAGAGCATCAAAATTGCTTTCTTTTACTTCTGAACAGTTTGTCTCTTTTTGAATAAACATAAAAGAGAGCTAGCAAACCTCCTGCAGAGAAAGAAACCGAAGTCCATGGGAATGGTGGGTCCTTAAAGCATACCAGTGATGCCTCCAGTTCATCGGAAGCAGTATAGACAAGAGAGTGGATGGCATACAGATCATGATCAGAAGACTTCAAATAGTACAAAGCCATCTCAAAATCCAAATGCGACAAAGCAGAAACTGCTTTGTCAAGCTTGTACTTGAACAAAGTCCACCTTTGTTCGAACACAAGATGTTGATTCTGTTTAAGTAGCTTCCTATCACCACCATGTTCGGCAATGGATTCAAGAAAATCAATGGCACTCGTTATACTGTAATTCATCATCGTCAAAAGAACACTCCTCTTAGCTGCATCCTTCTGCACGAAAGACAATGACAAACTCTCCGAGAACGGCCCAAACGGGGTCTGCCCTACGCTCCACGTATAATCCACCAAAGTACTATTATGTCTAGGGCTCCACAACATATGGGTAGGCGAAACCCCCCACATGCTCTGCAGAATCGAACCAACAAGCGGCCTCTCAAGACTCCTCGTCTGAGTAAACATGTGACGACCATTACAAGTGTAATCACTCACAGTCTGCGTGTTCCTAGTCCTCACCGCGATAACCATGTCTTTAAAAGCAACAGACTGGTGGTACCGATCAAGCAACAAATGATTATTGTAATCCAAATCAAACACATAAACCGGAAGAACCCTGCCGAAATCATTATCCACTGGCATTTCAGCCTCACTCCTAAACACCTGACCCGAATCCAACAATATCTGATGCAAACGCTTTGAATCCAAATACTCATTCACAATCAAAGTATAATTATCGAAAAGAAACCTCGAGGTGTATGAATTAATCGACCTAGAAACTGCGAACGAGCAAATCGGACACTTATCGAAACTCACCTCATAATTCTTAAACCTCAAGGTTTGATCACGTAACAACAATCCACGATCCTCACTCAAAGTCCTCTCAATCTTCTTCCAATCCAAACCATCCGAACTCGAATCCCTAGCGCTACCACTACGAACATGTATGAACTGAACCAGCAACGAATTCTCAAAAGGAACAGGAATTCTCAAAGAAGGAACGAGGAGTACCTGATAAGCACTCCAAATCAGGGAAGATACGTCGGCGAGGAGCGATTTCTGGGACTTCTGGCGGCCGTGGAAGGCGGCGAGCGGGTGGAATTCGCCGCGCGGAAGCACGCCGTCGCCGGACAAAGCCGGGCCGTAATCGACAGGTCCGGCGGCCAAATCGATCCATAAGTACCGATTTTTGGATGCGTGGATCGTTCCGAGGCAATCGGTGAAGCCGGCGGAGGAATCGGAGTCGGAGTAGGTGTAAGCGTAAGGTTTTGATTGAGGGCCGAGGTTTAGGAGGTAGATGAAGATTCCGTCGCGGTTTTCGTGTTCGTTTTCGCTGCGGAAATCGGAAGAGACGATGGTATCGATCGATGAGAAGGGAATAGAGAGGAGGGAAGAGCGGAGGGAGGAAGGGGATTTGGAGATTTGGGAGGAAAGGGATTCGGAGAGGGTGGAAGTGAGGGAAGGAGGGGAGAAGGCAATGTCGAAGTGGGGAGTGTGTTGGATGGAGAGGGAATGGAAAGGGGGGTGGAAAGGGGAGATGACGTGGAAGTGGTGGAGGGGTTGGGAGGCGGTGGAGAGGAAAGAGGAGAGGAGGGAAGGGGAGTTAGGGGGGAAAGTGCCGACGAGGCGGATGTGGAGGGAGAAAGGGACGGAGAAGGAGAGGAGGGAGGAGGTGAGGGAAGGGATGGAGGGGAGAGGGAATGGGGAGGAAAGGGATTTTTTTAGGGAGGTTGGGAGGGTGAGGAAGGTGTCGTTTGTGGCTTGTGGGTCTTGGCGGGATTGTTGGGCTAGATAGGAGTCTAGGCCTAGGATTGGGGAGGATGACGTGGTGGTGGTGGTTGTGGTGGTGAAGAGGAGGAGGAGGAGGAGGAGTAGGAGGGTGGTGGTGGTGGGCATTTTTGGGTTTGGGAGAGTGAGGTGAGAATTTGAGAAGTTGGGGGGGATATGGAGCTTGGTTTAGATCATTTGAGAGTGTTTCTTCTTGGGAGTTAAAAAAGGAAATGAGCTGGTTTTTATGTTGATGAGTGACTAGACAAACTATAGTCTAGTAGCAGTGTTGTCCCAAGGAGGTGATTTGAAGTCAACAGCAATTTCTTTCCACTACAATGAGTCCACAGACTCTTTGAGAATTCAAGCCCACTAAGAGTGGATCAGTGTGAGCTTTAGTAGATGGTTTTGGATCAAATGGGACTCATTTCATTGCATGGGTTTCCAACGGCAATCAATGAAATGAACAACACCGCTGACTTGTTGGGCTTCTTTAACTATTAGATATGTCCATAAATAATAAGACAAAATTTGGCAATAAAATTTGGAAATAAATTTAGTTGTAGCATAAGATTGTAACTTCATTCAATATCTTTTTATTAAATGTGAATTTTGACAAATTCACCATTTGATTAAATTTCATTTTTGCCAAAAGCCTTGTAGCTGAATTGGCACCTCCCTATGCACAAAGTGCTTGGGGGTCTAGGGGGGAAAGGGCGAAAGTTGCGAGGTTAGCAGCATGTTATAATTATCTCAAAAAAAATTTTCATTTTTATATCTTTCATAATTATAAAAATTCTAAGAGATCAAAGATCAACAACTAGATCATCAATCAAATGTTTAAATTTCAAGTTTTTATGGTATAAAATTACGCATAAAAAATAAGTTTATTGATCAAATAGTAAATAACTTCCGATTGCTATAAAATTTGACATGTGTGTTAAGAACTGCAATTCAATAGTTAGATTTTCAAAATATGCAACCATGTTAATTTTTTTAGTTAAATTGTAACCTTAGGCTACAACCAAATTTGTATCAAAATTTTGTCCTAAATAATATATAATAACGACAAAGTTTTCCTTTCGTAAGCAATAGTTACATACTTCCTTTATATCTTTTTATTATATGTGAATTTTAACAAATTTACCATTAGCTCAATTGGTTATATGCTTCATTTTTGCAAAATTTTAAGAAAATTAAATACCAATAGCTATGTCATCAATCAAATGTTTAAATTTTAAATTTTTATAATCTTAAATTATACATAAAAGTCAAGAGTCTTGAAATTCAATTGATTGGCACATCTTAGTTTGTTCATGACATCCACGATTCAAATCCCACCTCTAGTTGTAACTATTGAATTATCATAATAATAATAATGCATAAAAAAATAAGTTTATGGATTAAATAGTTAATAACATTCAATTTAAACGTAATTTGACATATATGTTAAATTGACATATATGTTAAAAACATAAACAAAGATGCCATTCGACGTTTAGATTTTCAAAATATACAAACATGTTAATTTTTTTTTTTTTTTTTTTTTAAGTGGCTCATTGCTTGCAAAAATCCACCAACCAATCATGTCTGCGTCTAAGTATTCATTAAAAGAAACAACAATGATGGTACGTGGCGAATGACACTATAAAGAACTGTTTGGAGGTTCTTTTTTACTCTATTCATTAAGAAGCAAACAAAGGATACTGCAAATTTACAAGAGAGAGAGAGTCTAACATAAATATGTAATTGTATACACATACATAATTAAAATTATAATTATGCAGCAACTTTTGTACGAACTTAGGAAAACAATACTATATATTATGCATGGGTTCTTAGGAGGGTCACAACAATACAATAAGTTTATTCATCAAATAGTAAATAACATCTGATTGCTATAAAATTAGAAGACAATTTATTACAATTAGGGAAATTACCTCATTGGTCAAGCAATGAAGATAGTACAGTAAAATGTCACCGCGGTCCTGTTAAAATTGAAGGCAATAATGGAGTAACAATAACAAGATGCTCTTCCTGGTTATCAACTCTAGTTCCTATGCTTGGTAAAGTTGGATTCAAAAAATAATAATCTAGGTCAGATTCAACATTTACATCACTCTCCAAGATTTTAACTACCGTGGACATGGAAGGTCTCTTTGTGAAATCATGTTGCAAACACCATGCTGCAACCCTCATCATATTCACAACTTCAGCTCCATGTAATTGCATATCTTCATTGTACGTATCAATCAGATCCAACAATTGGTCCTCCTTAATCTTTTTCATGAAAAGATGAAGTAGATGCATTGCTTCCTCTGGCTGATAGTGATGAAATTTCTCCTTCCACACAATATCTCTAAGAGCACAATTCCGAAGCTATACACATCCACTTTTTCTGTAATTACTGAACTTAACCATTATGGAGCCATATAGCTTGGAGTCCCTCTCATAATTGTAACAACTTGGCTCTGATCACGGTCAACTGTTGGAAAATTTGGTTTTGTATCTCATACAAAACAAACAGCAGAAGCAACAAATATAGATCTACTTCATTCATGAGAGATAACACGTAACCTTGAATTCTAGAACAAAGAATAGAAAGCGTACCTTGATGCAGTGAAATTTAAAAACAAAAAATCAGAAGTACTTGGAAACACTTTTAATCTTCACTCCAATTCCACTAACACCCAAGAAGTGTGGTCTCTTAATCAGTTTCCAAGGGAGAATAAGAGAGTGACTTTCACTCATACATACAAACCATTTCATAAAGATTTCTCTCTATCATGTTGCTTACAAAATTCTATATGTTTCTCCCTTTATATCTAACTGATTATCTAATTAGGCTAGCCTTTTGGGCCTTTTCAATTAGGCTTAAGTGTGTGGCTTGGAGTGAGACCAAAAGGGACTAATAAGATACTAGTTCCAATGGGTTTTGGGCTTTTCTACCAACTCTTGACAAGTCCAAAGTTACCATTAACTATATTTAATACCACTATATAAATATAGTTGCACTCTAGACCTTATCTATAAATTATATCCCAAGACTTTATTATACATACAACCCCTTCATAAAATATTCGTAGTAATACAAAATCATGAATGTAGACTGCCACTTTGAAGATTACTACATTTTTATCCTTGAATACTCGGTTTAATCCTTTAAGTTATTCATCATATATTTATGACCAATTTCGTAAATATATACTTTAGTAACTTCTTACTAAAATGGTTGAGCCCAACTCTTTGAATAACCAAACCCATTAAACTTATCTCAAGAGAATATTTTGTATCTCCGTTAAGAGACTATGAATTCCATCTTGAGAATATATGTTTCATCAACACTAAATGTGGCTGCCCAACATACTGAGGTTTTGATCGTGACTTTAGATCTCACTCTTGATATATCAAAGCAACCTACACCTCATGATCAAGTCCATTATTTTCTCAGGATTAAGAGTTCATGTAAATAGAAGTCGTAAGATTTATTATTCATTTGACAGTCATTAGGAGAATAATAAATCTCACAGCGGTCCAATTCAATATGTCTTAACTCTTAAAACATATCAATATACCAACTAGAAGTCTCCACTTCCATGATCAAGACAAATCATCTTAGTTGATATGTTATAGTCTTCGCAGATGAAATGCCCAATTTCATCACCTACTACAAACTAAAATTTTGAGTTTACAAAAAACTTGTGATTTATATCTTCTGTGACTAAATCACATAAATCACATACTATGCATCTCATGGACTAAAATAATGTCTCATTAGTTCACTTATAAATAGTCTCATATAATTAAACAATTTAATTATTTATGACATGCCAATAAATTGGATTTTAGGGCATAAATCCCAACATCAACTAGTTTAGACAACCCAAAATCAGAGATTTTTGCATTGAAATTTTCATTTAAGAGTATGTTATGGGGTTTTATATGCAAGTGAACTATCTTTTGTCTACAATCCTCATGTAAATAAGTTAGTCCCCTTGCTATGTCAAGAATGATCTTCTTTCTATGTTGCCAATCAAGCAACATATCAAGAGTTTTATGAAATACCCATTTATCTAAAGATCCATTGGACATGTACTCATAAATGAGAAGCCAATGATATTTTTCAGCACAAAATCCAATTAGTTTCACCAAGTTGAAATGATGAACGCTGCCAATTGTCTCAACTTCAGCCAAAAACGATTTCTTGATTTGACTAAAACCATCAAGACGCTTCACTGTAACTGTTGTGCCATCAAATAGAGTCCCTTCGAAAACTGTGCCAAATCCTCCATGACCAAGCTCCTTACTGAATTGTTTTGTTATTACTTGCAAATCATCATAAGAATACCTCGTGGGCATTCCTGGTACAAGATCTAGAGAATACTCTGCTTCATCAGCATTTTCCTTTTTCCAAAATAGAAAAACAAGGATTCCAATGAAAAGAAACAAAGCAAAGAAAGATGCAAGAGTGGATCCCAATATTATTTGAAGCTAGGTTTTTTGCTTCTGAGGAGGAACATTATGCTACACCTAAGGAGGAACATTATTCTGCACCTTGATGTACACTTCAAAGTAAGTTTCTTCTTCTTTTTCAACAATGGACCTCAGTGAAAAAATTTGGGATTGTAAATAACAATTCCCAACAAGGGAGATCGAATAATAAATAACAGCTTTGCAAGAACAATTTTTTAAGCATGCCTGTTTACAACTCTCTAGATTTATATCTTGGTGGTCTGGATTTATATGTTGAAAGTATGACTGTTTTCTAAAGGGAAAGTATGTGACGTTCTGGAGCTCTAAAAGAATATTGTCATATTTGGAAGCTTTACAAGACAATTGAGTAACCAGAGAGCATCCGAGGTCGGGCCGCCTTTCTTGGATTTGCTGAAAATGGCTTGTCCCATTTCGGGGTCCAGGACAACTACACTGGTCGTTTGTAGTACAAATAGAATAATTGCCACAAACCGTAGGGTAACCACAGAAACCAATATCACTTGTTAAAAGATCATCCACTTCCTTCCAGAAATATCATACACTCTCAAGTGTCCGTCAAGCCCAAATCCCATATAGCGAATTTGGGATTGACTTGAACTAATAATTATTTTGGAAAATGAATGATTTCCTTTGAAGAAATCAAATAGTCTCTAATTCATTTTTCCTAAAAAAGGTATCGAGAGAGATATTATAGCCATGAATTCTTCTTGGCAACGCAACTCGCAACCACAACATATATCATTTCTCTCTCTCTCTCTGTATTAATTACTCGCATCTCAGTATTCTTAGTTTTAACTTTATCTCTTGTCCATCCCTTTTTGCTTTTTCATTTTATTAGTTTTTTATTTTAACCCTTCTTGCTGTTTGGCTTTTGCCCAACTCCTAAGTTTTTATAAGTGCGTTTTTTTTTTTTTTTTTTTTAACTTGTATAATAAACTTTTAGACTTTTAAATTTTGTATAATTTAAGTTTTTTAATAGCTATCCTAGAAAAAAAATACAAATTAATTTATTGTGTAAGCAAGGTTCGAACTTAGGACTCTTATTCGTCATTAAAAAATTTAAGTTTTTACTTCCAAATTATTAGTTATGATACAATCTAACATAGTAGATCTGATAATGTAGCATGGGATTTATTTTTGGTCAGGTATTTTTTTATTTGTTTTATTTTTATCTTTGTGTGTGTGTATATATATATATTTTAATGTTGTTCAGGTCCTGCAGGATAGCCGTCTCTCATATAACTATATAAGCACCATGTGCGACACTAAACTTTGTTTTTTTATTTTTTCAATACACGGTCAAAAATAACAAACAACAAAGACAAACATTAGAGATTCAGTTTACCAAAAAAAAAAAAAAACATTAGAGATTCAGCAAAAAAAAAAGAAAAAAAGACAAACATTAGAGACTGACCAAGAAGAGATAAACAGGTAAAGCAAATGTAAAGGTTCTGAGAAGAAGCTTAAAGATAAAGATGACAGAAGTAGTGTTAAGAAGAAGCTGAAAAATAAATAGAAGAAGAGAAAGGAAAGAAAGCTATGCAGAGCCAGAGTACAGGAGAAAGCTAAAGAATAGAAAGGCAGAAGCTACAGTCGTTTAGCACAAGTGACTGAAAAACTACATGTCGTGTAACACTGATTGTACAGTTAGTCTAACAGATAGTTTAGTTTGTTGTTGACAGCTGCTAATCACAGCTATTAGTCCATGTGTCAGTTTCTCATGGTAGATTAGTAACTAACTTAGTCCCAGTTCTGGGGACATAGATAATGTACTCTTGTAATTAAGATCAATGAATGAAATCATTTTCTCACTCAAGATTCATAGCAAAACCAAAAGGACTACCAAAGGATTCTATAATTCCTAAAACAAATAAAAATCAAAGGATTCTATTGCTCAGCAAATTGCAATCTCATACCTCAATGGTATTTTCAATTTCACCATAAAAGCACACCTCAGAAGGGTATAAATGTGTGTTGGATATCTCTGAATACTAACAGCTTGTAACCGATCATTTCTTTCTTTTTCTTTTTCTTTTTTATTTCTGAAAATATTAAATAAATAGTTCATAATTAGGAAAATCACCAATTTTCCATTGATTGAACGTAAGCAGAATAGATGTAACCAGATTAATTAGCTGACTAAAAATTGTTCAGCACCGGCTTGCAATCTAAATTATCTAATACCTCAAGGATATTTTAAAAGTTCAGAACAAAGCACATGTCTAACGTTAAACCTTTTTGTTAGATAGTTCTATCTCCAATTTATAATGCATTGAGCCAATATTTCAGGCTATAGTTAATGGACAATATAATATAATGTCTGAGTTTCTTTTTTTGAGGAAAAATACTAAACTGACAAAGTTGCCTTAGATTCTTTATCATCGTCATCCTGGGGAAAATGATCATTTCCATTTGAAATGAAATCATTTCATTGTTTAGATTAAATATTATAAATCTAAAGATATACAGACTATCTATTTTTTAAAAATTTTTACAATGTAGCATTATCTATATTATCAGATTCAGAAAATAAGATCTTAACTGTGAAATTGACTGATTTAGCACCCAAAAAAAAAAAAAAAACTGTGAAATTGATTGGAAATGAAAGGACTCCTGTCCACTAGTTGATTTGACTTGAAGTTCTTGCCACGCTTCCCCTACATAATTTCCAGATTTGCTTGCAAATAAATCACGCTTAGCAAAGAAATCAAACGACGTTTGTATATTCTCAAAAATTAAAAAGTGATTGTATACCATTATTTTATATTGTTGAGACTACAACCAAATTTGTAGTCAAACTCTGTCAGTCTTGCAAATTAGCATTTGTCTATTTTCAGCATTTTGAAATTCTCTTGCAAATATATTAAACAAGACATCTATATATATATATATTTTTCTTTTCATTTGTACACCTTTCAAAAAAAGGAAAACAATTACACTGGTCTGATCAATCTTCTATACCAAAAAACAACCCTCACCATCAAACAACGGCAAGTACTAATTAGTATTTAAAACAACCACAAGACTACAAATTATCCTGTAGTGAGGACTTGTTATGCAAGATACAAATTATCCTGTTCAGGATCTGAGTCATCAGTATCACTATAAGATTGTGGATCCCAAAACTTTGAAGCATGCTCATCTTCAGATTTGACAACAGGACAAGTAGCATTGTTGAAGTCCCTGAAGCGGAGACGGCCAAGTCCCTCGCCACAACTACCAGTAACAATACGACATCCATTTACAGCCAGGGCAGTACAACCAGAGCTTGGCTCCTCATCAGAAGAGCAACTTAACGAATTTATTTGTGTACCAGTGTCAGTCTCCCAAACATTAATGAAAAAATCCTCAAGGCCTCCCGTAACTATTTTGTATGGATCCATGTGCACAAATGCCACTGAGCCTGTGTGTCCATCCAACTCAGCTACAGGTCCGGGATTCGTCTCCTGGTTTCTTCTAATATCCCAAAGCAGTGCTCTGCAGCATTTTACGTATATATTTGTCAAGCATTGTTAAAATACACAATTTAGCATAAATAGTTTGAGTAACTCAAAATAATCCAGGGATCAAAAAGAGGAAGAAAAACTATAAAATAATAATAATAATAATAAAATCCAAAGAGAATACTGTCCCAGCATTTCCTTAGACAGTCCACTTGTATAACCGAGTGAGTTGCAGATTGCTAAAAAATCAATTCAAGCTATGAATTCTAGTTTCATCTTACCTTCCACTAACACCAGTACAGATTAAGGATTTTGAAGGCAACATCTCAAACGAGTGCAACTTTGGCTGATAATTTGCAGCAGTAAGAACTTTTCGCATTGTCCGTAAATCGATTGCAATGACAGAGGAACCAGTAGCCACATAGAGCAGAGATTCATGGCACTTCATATTTACTGGTGAGCCAGGAAGAGATGCCATGCCCACACAGCATGATGAACGAACAGAAGATGATGCAGTTGTATCCCAAACCCTCACCTGTCAAACTCCACTATTGTTAGATGAAAAACCAATCTCAAAATTTCACACGTGTCAAAAAAAAAAAAAAAAAAGACAATCCAATTAAAAAAATGAGATGAAGTTCGTTGGTCCTCTGTAGCTTGAACAATTGTTTGTTAAGTTTTTTAGTTACTTGTTTCCAAAAGGAAAGCAAAGCTTAATTAACTTCTATACCAAGTTACTTGTGGCTGCATTTATAATTATATCCCAGGCACTGATTAACCATCTACTCAAGCATAAAATGGATTCATACAAATCAGGACTGAGAAAACTACATGTGCTATTTTTTTCACAGTAATCGTAATTAAGCCCGGAATTATGATCACTTGTCCATAAAATCCTATATTATGCTTTAAAGCATGGAACATTCTGCATGAATAATAAATGTCAATAAGCCCTAACTCAAATGGCATCTCCTTCTTCTATAAAAACATGGTGGAGGGTGAGGTTGTGAATTTGAGACCATTTGGTGCATACATAATTTACCAATAAATAAAATGTGCAAGAGTATAAATAGTAATTGGCATATAAGCTTTTGAGGTATCACAATTTTACACGTCATTATTTTTGTAAGGACCAAAGAAACTAGCGGCCCGGGCCCACTTAGAATAGTGGCTAGATCAATTCAACCGTGGCCCAAAACAATGAATTTGTAAGAGAGGGAAACAAACAAAAAGAGAGAGGCTCTGCCCGAGGATGAAAATAAGGAAGAAAAAGAAGATGTAATTAAATGGATGAGCTAATTTCTCAATACAAGCTGGCCCGAGGAGGCCACAATTATACAAGAAATGTTACTGTTCACTCTCCTCTCAGTGTTCTTCTTGTTTCTTTTTCCTATATCTTGATACTGTGTCTGGATCCTTTTCTCTGTAAACCCTCTTTTTCTTATATACTACTCCCTCCCTCACATCTCAACCTTTCATCTTTACCTAACAAATCTCCCCTCATGACACTTGTCTCTTTTTACATCTGAAGAAGGTGGTAAAAGGAATCTACTTAGTTGTGACTTACACTGTTTAGGTCACTTCCTCATCAATGCAGCTGATAAAATTGTTGCCCACCATTTAATGCGGAGGTAACAGGTTACTCCAAACTGAAAACTTCCCCTATGATCACTGATTCTCTTTCTTCAGATCCTTCTTCCCACTTGGAATGCCTCAAAGTCCTTTGACTCACCCCTTCCTCTCCTCAGGCGACCTTCCTCCTCGAGCCCGTGGCATCTCCACACCAATACTGCAACTCTTCAACTTCATCCTCGGTCCTCAGGCACCCACAATTTTAATATGTACATTTAATTGAATTTAAATTCTATCCTATATTTAAACTTTTCATTCAAATATTGACATATCATATTTTCTTTAAATGTTAGAATATATAGTTTCATATACAAACACAATCATAATAAATGCGTAATGCTAAAATATATGGTTCCATATTTAAACAAAATAATAATAAATACCTTTTAATAATTATCATAATTATCGAATTACATATTTAAACAAAATAATAACAAATACCTATTAATAATTATCATAATTATCAAATTACATTTTTTTTAAAAATCATATTATGCTACCTTTCCGTGCATTGCATAGGTTACCAACCTAGGATGCACGAACGCGGCAAAATGGCCGCCGCACCCATGTCTGACACGCGAGGGACGCCGCTGCCTGCGCGTCGAACCGCGTCCAGTTTTTTTTTTTTTTTTTTCGTTTCCAGATTCACTCCGACTCACGCCAATTCGGCTCTGACGCGCGCCAATTCGCGCCGAACCAGGCCGATTCGCGCCAATTCTGGGCGAATCGGATCGTATCGGCCGAATATCAATGTGTTTCGGCCGGAAAAATGAAATCAGCCGAAAAAAAAAAAAAAACTTAAACCGAAAATACCGGTGGATATTGATACAAGATAGCCGCTGTCGCCGTCACAATTTCACCAGCCTTAACCCCTTTCTTCTTCTTCTTCATTGCTTCTTCGTCTTCTTCTTCCTTGTTTTTCGCCAAAGCCAGCTTTCTATTTCTTTCTTTTTTATATAAGTTTTGTTGTTTTTCGCCAAAGCCAGCTTTCTATTTCTTTTTTTTTTTTATATAAGTTTTGTTAAATGCCTTTCAGCCTTCGTTAACAAACACGTGAGCCACATCTTCCTTTTATTTTGTTTTTTGTGCCTCTCTGACCAAACACGTGAGCCACATCTTCCTTCTTTTTTTCTTTTTTTCTTTTTTAATGGGAAGCTACACCTATTTTAATATCTGCCACTTATATCCTTTATTTTGTTGTTGGGCTGACCAAATACGTGAGCCACTAAGCCCCATCTTTTTATTATTATTTATTTATGGGAAGCCTCATCTATTTTAATACCTTTGTCAATAATTCAAGTGTCAAAAACTTTTGTGTACTTATTACTATCTATTTATTTTATTATTATTATTATATGAGTTTTCTATTATTATTATTATTATATAAAAAAGCATGCTTAGCAATATATAAAATATATAAATAAAAATATTTTTAATAATTTTTTAATCGCCGCACTCCGCCACACCCGCACCCTATTTTTTCAAAAATTGCTGAGTCCTGCACTCGCACCCGTACCCGCACCCGAATCTGGAAACGTACCCGTGCTTCATAGTTACCAACTAGTAATAAAAATAAGATGTTCAAGAAGCATAGATGGTAATTGTCACTTAAGAAAACCTAAAATGCATGTTCAGGTTCCTCTTTCAGTTTCCATTTGGATGCTGTCCTAAGGTACGACAGAACTGTTCCACATGAAAGTCAAGACCTAAATATTTTCAAGAAGGTGGCACATTGAAACAATTCTTTCAAATTGGGGTGTCAATAGAAAAAATTGATAGTTCTTTTTTTTTTCTTTGGGGGGGGGGGAGGGGGTACATTGTAAATGGGGTGAATGTTAATCATCGTTATACACTCCAGTACAATAACTGGAAAGAAACAGAGAGTTGCATGGAATACCTTGGAATCTCTCGAAAGAGTCACCAAAAGAGAAGTTTTATGCCTGGAAGAGAGGTGAAAACAAGCATTGGTCAGTTCAGTTAGAAATAGCCACCCATGGGATAATAACAAAGATAATGATAACAAACAACTTAAATGTTCCAAACATTTTTTAAAAGGTCTATATGAGATACAGCTGATTCAGTGATTCTTTAATATTTAAAAATAACAGCTGTCGGCTGACTATACATCACTGATGTCAATTAGTTCTAACTGAAAGGACAGTGTGCTTGTGGGTTCCAAAACTCAGTGGATGAACGTGTCACTTACCAATTAAAAAAGATCAGATATTACTCATTGGTCAAATTCTTACAGTACCCAAGCCAGTTGCAAAAAGAACAACAAGAGTTGATGAGTCTTCTATTTACAACCGGATTACCAATTCTTTAAACATAAAACTAAGCAACTAGTGCTGATGAACTCTAGGTCAAATGGCACTTCCTCCCCTCAAAATAATGCGATGGGGGGTAAGATCATGAGTTTACAACTCACTAGGTGCGTGTATAACTTACAAAAAAAATTAAAATTAAAATAGAGAGTGAGAAGTTGAGCAACTAGTATAATATTAGTGCAATCTTTTAAAACATGAAAGATAACTAGTGTCCAGTAAAAAAGTTGTTTTTATCTAGTCTTAGCGATTAAAGAATTATCATACCCCGCAACTGACATCAACTTTACAGGTTTCTCATGCCCATACAGAGTAGCCTTTAAAGCACTCTTGCCACGCTTGCCACTGGAGTTAAGGGACCAAAGGCGAACAGTACCATCTTCCCCTCCACTTGCCAGTACTTTGCCAATACCATCACCTAACAATTTATCTGACAAGGTAGTGACTGGCCCATTGTGACCCCTAAAACATCGTTGGCAAGAACCCTATAATGAAACCAAGATATCGAGGATCAAAAATAGGTAGAAACAAGATCCCAGAAGATAAACAATATCCTCCTGCCACCAATAATAACAACAATCACCATGAGACCAAGTAATGAAATAGAAATCAGAACTAATATTTGTTCCTCCAATTGGTTCACTGCAGTGAATGCAAGTATTGAAGATCAAGAACAGCGATCACAAATATCCACAAATTTCACTAATTCTTTGCTACAGGGTTTCAAACCAACATTAATTTATGAATTACCTTCCACCATAGACGAATGGTGTGGTCACAGCTTGAGGTGACCAACACATTTTCTTCACTTTGTGTTTCACTTCGAAATAGAGAAGTTTCATTAAGGGGAAACAACCTGCAATTAAATGATTATAAATAAAAGATTAAGCAACAATTCTTTTTATTTTATAATAATGGATAACCGTTTACAGATGGAAATTGGAACTATGCTAATAAGCTTCACATGATATGTTAAATTGATCTAAGGCTCATGTTCTGATGTGTGGTATAACAAAGAAAAGAATTATTTGAGACCACATCTATCTATAAACTAAATCCATTTCTAAATTTTGCACATTTCCAAAAAACATTTACAAGCAGAGAATTCTTGTTTGAAAATGTGTAAAATGGAAGTCCAAGGTCGCAACCTATAATAAAAGGCATGGAGCCAAATGGCTATTTAGCATAGTCTATCAGCCTCACGACTAGTTATCTTTTTATAAAATTCATGGGAAGAAAATACTCTTGCAAAAAGGAGCCACTGATGAAAATATAAATTGCTAATACAACGCCACTTATAACCTTTCCTGTTATAGTTCTTCAAACATCCCAGTTAAGTCCATTTGTTTGTTTCTATACACATAGGAATCCATGTCCTACATTATCCTAGAAAATTATAAAGAAGATATTTGTACCCACCCAGTCCAGTTTTCAGCCTAACATGCTTCTAATAACACAACTTGATTACAAGTTTTACAGTGAAGTGTAAATGACCTTGTAACTAATAATGGCAGTGTGAATACATGCAAGTGGCCCTCACTAATGCTTGAGAAATTATTATATCACTGCATGTAACATCAACATCGGAACAAGAGAAAAGGCATGTAAAATTCTTACCTCATACAAGTTATTCTTGCGGAATGGTCACTTAACGTGAGGAGAGAACTATTCTCACATAAAAAGCAATTGATCTTTCTCATTTCAATCAATGAGCCCTAGTTTAACGCACACAGCAAAATCAATGTCAGAATGAATTTGAAAGTTCAGAAATACTAAATTGTTCCCCCCCCCCCCCCGGCGTTTTCCTTTCTTTTTACCCCTCTTCAAGCAATAGTTATAAAAAGTGTCAAAACGTTATAAAATCCTATCAACGACAAACAAAACCTCAAAATATATATCATGAGACTTGTGCACAAAGATATCATAGAAGTTGTATTAAACCTCATGCATCATGGAAAGAAAGCATAATAAAGGGAGTACTCATTTCAATACCTGTGAAAAGACAAAATCATTTTTCTCCAATAATATTTGGTTGTAAGGTTTTGGAAATGTATAAATGTCAGCAACTAAGGGATCAATAAACTTGAACTGCTGCAATGCTGTACGCCTTGCCAAATATGCTTCCCTCACATCTAATGTTTGTGGGGAGCTCGAAGGTGCTTGTTGTGGCCAATGCTCCCTATCCAATTGAATGCCAGATATACAACAGACCCTTCAGTTAAAACTTAAAAGAAAGGGAAAGGAAAAACCTTTAAAAAAACAAAAAAAATATCTTACATACTAGAAGCCTTAAAATTTCACATGAATTTTTTTTAAGAGAGATTTTAGTCACAGCTTATGTTAAAAAAAACTACATCAAAACAATATAATCTATTCAAGTCTTTAATAAAGGGCAGTCAGTTAATGCAAGGAAACTGTAACCTTTTGACATAGTGTGGAACCACAGCTTCTAAGACCCAACTTTTATTATTATTTTTGATGAAGTGGATCCTCATCAAGGCAGGGCTTTTGGACCCACTCCTAGGGAATAAACCCAACTTTTCTTATATAGTATATTATATGCTTAAATTCAAGTTACATCTGGTGTGTTTTTCGGTTAACATTACACCACCTATTATCTTCTAATTGGAGAAATATGTCATCTAATCCCCTTTCAGTTGATTTGTTTTTCCCATATCCACCATGCTCACCAAATATCAAGCCTATCAAAGATTAAGAATCATCTCATCTATGCCAAAGGCCTCTTGGCCTGGTGGCCCCTCCGGCTCTCCCCTAATAGGGTGAGCTCAAGCTCTGGTTCAACCCACCAACTCCCTCTATGGGGTGAGCAACTATAATAAACTTGAATGCAAAAAACTGTTTGCATTACAAAGATCAATATGTTTCACTTTCACACAGGCAAATATTTGTTCTTTTTCACTATGTCCAGCTTGAAGCAAGAAACACTCACTAATTGCAGTGAGTCACAATAGTTACTCACAAAAGAACAATTTGATGAAAACAAACCATTTACAACAAAATCCACAACCTAAATTAGTTATCCGTGAAATGCCATTAAATATTTTCTCAAGTATCTAAAACTACAATTGACACACATTTCCTTTTTTTAAAAATAAAAATAAAAGGTCACAATATGCTAATAGTCCTAACAAACTTAAAGTGGTCACTTTTAATCACTAAAAAACTTTAAGTGATTGACTTTCCGGCTTGTTTTGATGGAAGGAAAGGAGAGCGGTAAGGTTTAATGAACCATGATTTGAAGTATTTAAAGGAGAGAGGGGGAGGGGTTACACTTACACACCTATATTAAAAAATATTTAAATTGTCAATTTTGCCCTTACTATGTCAATTTATATATATTTCTTTAAAGTTAGCAAATGAGAATCATAATTGTCAATTTATATGACCATTGCCCTCCCTTCCTCTCTCTTCCATTTACTTAATTTTTAAAGGCTTAACTACACTTTCCCCCTCTATCTATTGAGTCATTCACAATTTCCCCTTAAACTATAAAATCGACTAATGTCCCCCCTTAACTATTTAAAATAAGCAAATAGGCCTTGGCGTCCACTTTGCTGTTAAGACCAAACTGAATCTTTTGATTTCTTTTAAATTCCATACCAAAATGACTAAAATACCCTTGAGGGGAATTGAAAATGACCCAATAGTTAAGGGAGGAATTGCAAATGACCTAACAATTCTGAATCATTCCACCCAAAGAACCCATAAGATGCATTTCGCTTGTATTTATCACAACTGAAAAACCTTCTAAAATTTTCATCCGTGAATGCTTTTTTCAAAGGAACCCAAGACAGACAGTAACATTCTCATCCGTAACACTCCCCCCCCCAAAAGCTAAATTCTACGGGTCAATGGTATTTTAGTAACTTTGGTATGAAAGAATAAAGGAATCAAAAGATTCTGCTGTGTGTTAACAGCAAAGCAAACAATAGGAGGTATTTGCTTATTTTCACTAGTTATGGCCCTTATGGGGGAACATTGGTCGATTTTATAGTTTAGGGAAATTGTGAAGAACCCAATAGCTAGAAGAGAGGGGGAAAGTGTAATTTACCTATTTTTAAAACATCCAAAGAAGAGAGAATACTCCCCTCCCCACTCCTCTCCTTCCCACACTTACCTTCTACTCTACTCTTTTTCCAAACACACTACTAACAAACAAACTTAAAACTGATCGCCTTTGGTCCCTATGAAGTGATGACACGTCAATAAAATATAAACTTTAGGGACCAACAACATATTTAAACTAAGGTTAATTATTGTTGCATACAGCCATTCACACCGCCTATGAAAATCGCGTTTTCAAAACATAATTTCAGTTTTTAATTGTAAAATCCTGTTTTCAAACCGCAATTTCAACTGACGTGGTGCAATGTGTGTCTTACACGTGGTGTGTAACCATCACTACCCTTAAACTAAAAGTACATTACTTGAAATCGTATTTTCAAAAAGCAATTTCAACTGACGTGGCGCAATGTATTCCGTACACACAGTGCTTAATTATCACTACTCCTAAACTAAAAAGGTAAATTAGAAAAATTAGAAAAAGTGTAAAGAGAAGAGAAGGAAAAGGAGGACCTGAACCAGCGGAGCCAAATGGAGTCGGAATAGGCGACGCGTTTGAAGTATTTGCAGGACATGGCTAAGTTTGAGAGGTCTTGGAGATTGTCGAGGTAGTTTGCACAGTGAGCCAACGAGTCCTCGTCCACATCAGTTATCTTCGTCGTCGTCGTCGTCGTCGATTGCGATTGTGATTGTGATGGCGATGAGTCCGCCATGTTGAATTACGCAGTGTACAGAAAGCGAATTCGTTGGAAATGTATATATTCTGAAACCCTAGAAAATTGCAACTATAATAGAAAGAGAAAGATTATGTGTTTGTATAAGTAAATCATGCCACGGGATTTTGTGGATTGATTGCTGGTGATATCACACGACTTCTCTTTGCTTGTTTCCCGTGAGAATTAGGGATTTTTTTTTTTTTTTTTTTGAAGGTAAAAAATAGGAAAACTAGAAATAATCTTGACTCAAATTTCATACACCTTTTTGTTTAATAAACAAAAACAAAACGAAAGTTTTAGACTAGACTATAATTTTAAGTAGGTTGTAAACAGGACAGGGCGAGAGCTTCTAATTATAAGTTAAAAAAAAAAAATTTTAGATAGATATAAGTTAAAAACTTTTTTTTTTAAATTATTTATTTAAAAACTTATTTATATAATAAAATCAAGACTAAAATTTTGTACTCCTTTAAAATTTATGATTTTAAACAAAAATAGGTGGTATATGTTATCATAAATTATAAATAATAATTTAATATCATATGAACTTATTTATAAGTTAAATAGTATTTTATAAGTTAAATTGAGTCTCTTGTTCACGAGATTATTCTCGAACACATTATTATAATTGAGCTTAGTTTATTTAATAGTTAAGCCTAAAACTTGAGCTTGAGCTTGAGCTTGATTTCTTTGCAAAACAAACATTTTTCCCAAGCTAAACTCAAGCTGTTTGTTAATGGCCATTTTGGAAGTTTAAGTGGAAAGGAGAAGCCCAGCAATGCGAAGTGGACAAATGGATAGAAAAACCATTAAACCCAAGTGGTAGGAATAATGGATCACAGGCCCATAAGATAAACAAATGGGCCTTGAAGAGGGAAATGGGCTTAAAGGAGCCCGGAAAGATAAAGAAAAAAAAAACAAACCATGGGCTGATGCAGAAAAGTGAGAACGGGTCACGGCAGGCCCAAAGTAATAAAAGCAAAGAAAGTAGAGGACTAATGGCAAGCCCATGAGCCCCAAGGATGAGGGATAATGTAATTAGGCCAGGAAAGCCCAAAAGAACTTAGTAAAAGCCCATAGGAATGCAAAGTTAAGAGAATGGCCAAGGACGCCCAAGGAAAGCAAATGGGCCAGGGACGCCAAAGAAAAAACAAATGGGACACAGGAACTCGCCAGTGATGTAATAAAAGAACCAATGGCCGTACTGGGCCATTAGGAGAAGAATGAACGGCAGGCCTAAAGAGGCCCAGTAGGATTGAGGCAAACAATTTTCCAGCAGGAAGGGGAAGTAGAAAAAAAGGGTGGGCTGAAGAAAGGCAAACCCCATCGTCAAGCAAGGCCCAGCCCCTAAGTGGAGCAAGCCACAAAAGAAAGGAGAACCAGAAAATAGTCAAAACAGACGGCAAACTGTGCAGGCCAACCACGGCAAACGCATGAGCAACAGACCGATTTTGGACATATATGGAAGAGAGGCACGCGCAAGGCCCAGACCTCACCAGCCTGTACCCAGCCAATACAAGACACGGTGAGGTCATGGGTCAGAGGTAAGAGGGTATGGTTTGGCGGTAAGGAGAGGGGAAAAACCTATTCTAAGGATGCTACTCGGGCTCTTTTAGGGGAAGTGTCCTGCTGAGATGACATACCACCTAAAAGAAACAAAGCTGAGTTGGAATCACTAGGTGCATGCCATGAGGGATAGGGAGAGAGAAGGCACCCACACCATAGCAGGAAAGGGTGCCACAGCAGATAAACAAACAAAATAATTTTCTTTTGTCTGGTGATGTGGAGTGGCACACAGACGGACCAGTGGTAGTCGGTAAGTACACCCATACCAGACAAAGGTGGTTAAAGGCTATAATAGTAAAACCCGGTCACGGCAGACACTATAAAGAGAGGCCCTTGCCGTGTACAGGGGAGAATAACCAGCACCACGGTATAGGAATTTGAAAACCAAGAAATAGAAAACAAGTATTAAGAAAAAGAGGAAGAAAGAAAAGGAATAAGAAAGGGGAAAGTTAGAAGAAAGAAAGAAAAAAGAAAAAGATTAGAGAGTTAGAGCGGCAGACATGCATTAATAGGTTGATTCCCTCTCTCCTTCTCAAAGTCCTGCTCTCTGCCAGAAACAAAGAGTTCTCTTGTGCACCAACCATTCAGGTCCGTTTCCTTCAAAGTAATTAATTTCCACGGCAGGATTTCCCTGAGAGATTATTCACTTTGAGAAGAGACGTTCTTCCCTCTCTAGTTTTGGTCCTGCGGATCAGATTTGATCTAATTTCTTTCTTCTTTTGATTAACCCATAGTACGCACTTATTCCCCTTGCTTTTCTTTATAAAAGTAATTATTGTCAAACTGTAACTATCTTTTCTTGATTAGAGATTATCTATTCACTTTAATTAAGTCAAAATATTTTCTTTTGTCTTATTATTATTATCATATCTGTCTGCCACAACTCATCTAAAAACAGCTCTGCCTGTCGTAAGCGCATTCTTGGCAAACGAGGCATAGTACAAGCCGGACCAAATTGAGTTGCAGCTGAACCGGTCTCAACTCCTTTACTCAGAATATTTGGGCCCAGTACTGCAGGTGACAGCCTAGCCCGACATAACCAAAAAGGCCCACTACACTGTTCATAAATTTATTTACAGCCTTGATTTTGACCCTTAAAAGTTTGAAGTTGTTTTTATTTTAGCCTTTTATATATTAAAATTTTCATTTTAACCATAAATGTTTGATTTCATTTTTATATACCATGCTATCTATTTGTATTAGTAATATGATATTCTATAATATTTTTTTCTTCTTACAACAATGAAATTCATGTATTCAATAGTATCTTAGAGTTAGTATTTTATGAAATAATTAAATATAGACACTAAAAATGCATATTTCGAATGAAAATGAATGGCAAAATCAATATTAAAATAGAATCAAACCTTAACGTGGAGTTAAAGATGTATGGAGTGCTTTCGCTTTCGAATAAAAAAAAACGATGGATGGAGTGGAGGTTGTGAGGGTATTGAGGTGAGAATTGAGATAGAGAAATTTTTTTTATGGGTAAAAAAGATACAAAATACTTGAGGCCTGTTTGGTAAGAGATTTCTAATAACGTTGTTTAAGTGTTGTGAAAATATGTGTGAGTGAAAAAGTATTGTGAAAATACGTGTTATGATGTTTAAACAACGAAAATTACTGTTTAAACAACGATACCATATAAATAAAACCTTCCTTTGGCGTAGTCTGATAGATTCATCTACAGTCTACCGTCTAATTTGACATTCTCAGCACTGAAATCATCCAATCATTCTTCACTAAACCATATCAGGCACAGCCCACAACTTTTCATTCCCATTCTAAATTGCAAAGCGCATATGAAAATCTACATATAAGGTGCCAATAGCAATAAGGGTGCCAGTTATCAGTACAAGAATTTCAAAATGGCCATGGTGTTATCAGTTATGGTCTATCCAGCAACATTGGTCAGCATGGAATATACCCACAAGCTTGCCATGGAGTACACAACAGAATAGAGATATAGCATTGTCTTGCAAATCAGCAATTTGTCCATTTGCAGCATTTTGAAAACCTTGCGAACAGAATAAACAAAACATATCTCAATATGTTTTTCCTTTCATTTGTACACCTTTTATAAAGAGGAAAAACAATTACACTGATCTGGTGTCTGTCCGCTATACCCCAAAACAAAAACCCCCCACATGACTACGGGCTATTAATTATGCATTAAACAAGTAAATCTGCTCAGCAATTTGAGTCATCAGTAATCAGAATAGTCATCTGAGCTATCAGTATAGTCATCTGAGCCATCAGTATCACCATAAGATTGTGGATCCCAAAACCTCGAAGCATGCTCATTTTCAAATTTGACAACAGGACAAGTAGCATTTTTAAAGTCCCTAAAGCGGACAACGCCAATTCCCTCACCACCACAAGCAGTAACAATACGACAACCATTTACTGCAAGGGCAGTACACCCAGAGCCAGTAGTTGGTAAATCATCAGAACGGCAACTCAATGAATTTGTTTGTGTACCAGTGTCAGTCTCCCAAACATTAATGTTAAAATCCTTACGGCCTCCTGTAACTATTTTGTATGGATCCATGTGCAAGAATGACACCGAGCCTGTGTGTCCGCCCAACTCAACTATTGGTTCTGGTTTCGTCTCCTGGTTTCTTCTAATATCCCAAAGCAGTGCTCTGCAGCATTAAACACATATTTAGCTAAATAATGTTAAATATAAAATTTAGCATATATAGTAGAATAACTTGAAATAATCCAGGGATCAAATAACTCGAAATATTCCAGGGATCAAAAAGAGGAAGAAAAATTTTTAAAAAAAAAAATCCAATGACAATGAGACTACTGTCCCAGCATTTCCTTAGATGGTCCCCTTGTATAACTGAGTGAGTTGGGAACCACCAAAAATTCATTCAAACTGAATTCGGGTTTCATCTTACCTCCCACCAACACCAGTGCAGATCAAGGATTTTGAAGGCAACATCTGAAACGAGTGCAACTTTGGTTGATAATTTGCAGCAGTAAGAACTTTTCGCATTATCCTTAAATCGAATGCAATAACAGAGGAACCAGCAGCCACATAGAGCAGAGACTCATGGCACTTCACATTTACAGGTGACCCAGAAAGAGAGGCCTTTCCCACACAGCATGATGAATCAACAGAAGATGATTTAGTTGTATCCCAAACCCTCACCTATCATAAACTCCATAATTGTTAAATGAAAAACCAATCACAAGATTACAAGTTTTAAAAAAAACAAACAGATTTGTATTAGAAAATCCAATTGAAAAAATGTGATGAAGTTCTTGATTCACAATTTTGGTCAGCAGTAGCCAGAACAATTGCTCATTATTTTTTTCCTTACTTATTTCCAAAAAGAAAACAAAGCTTAATACCCAGTTATGTTTGGCTGCATATATATCCCTGGCACTAATCAACCATCTACTCAAGTATAACAACAACTCATAGAAATCAGGACAGAAAACTACAGCACTACTTTGTTTCACAAAAATCATAATTAAGCCAAAAATTATGATCACTTGTCCATAAAATTCTATATTAGGCTTCAAAGCATGGAACATTTGCACGAATAATAAATGCCAATAAGCCCCAACTCAAATGGCATCTCCTCCTATAAGAATATGGTGGAGGTTGAGGTTGTGGATTCAAGACCATTTGGTGCGTACATAATTTACCAATGATAAATAATCAAAACATATGCAGGAGTATAAATGGTAATTGGCACATAACACTAGGTTCCTCTCCAATTTCCTCATGGATAGTTTCCTTTAAGGTTAAAAAATGGTCGAAATCAAACTAAAAAATTAAGAGCATGTTTAATAGCCTGTTTTAGAAATAGGTTTCAAGATTTAAAGACAAAATGTGGTCGCCTCATTATAGAAAACTTGTTTGGCCAGTTATTTCCAAAAAGCATAATTTAAAAATGGTTCTCATTTTTACTGTGCAAACACCAAAAATTTTAAATATCTTTTGGGCATTTTCTCTCCTTGTTTTCTGTTTTCAAATTACTATACACGCCATAAATATTTTTTTTTTCATTCAGTCGTTCCTCTCTCTCCCTCTACGTCATCCACCAAGGGTGGGTAACAACAATGGGGTGGGTTAGGGAGATCAAAAGGGTGGAGGGAGGGATCAGAGTGCTTGGATTGATGGAGGAGGGCGATGATGGGTTCGGTGGAAGCATTCTTACAGAGGAGGCTGCAGGACTTCCTCCACCTATGTTGTCATCTGCCTTCTTCTTTGTCATTTACATACTCTTCCAAGCTATCCTTGCCACCATCTTCTTTATTGCTACTGTGCAATAACCTATCGCAGTCATGCTCTCAGTCTGTATTGCCCCCAATCGATCACAATTTTTCTTTCCACTCCCTCCTTGATCTTTTGTGGAGGCTGCATTTACAGTGGTGACATCTTCTAGTGGTGGGATTTTTTTGCAATTGTTGGGGGTTTGCTGATTTGAGATTATTGGAGTTTTGGACGTTTGCTGTTGCAATTTTTCTTTCTGGATTAAAAAATATATATATATATATAATAAATAAATAAAATTTCTTGAGGTGGTGGATTTTGCTGTTGTGATTGAGGTTCTGAACTGGTGGTGGTGGTTAAGATTTTTTTTTTTTTTTCCCTTTTTTCATGGAAGAGCAGGATTGAGAGGAAAAAAAAAATAATAGACATAAATTTTCCAAACAAAGTTTTTTTTCTTTCACATTTAAAACCTATACAAAAAATGTTTGGGAAAATATTTTCAAAACCTGTTTTTGCCCATTTTGAAACATATTTTAAAAATGGTGAACCAAAAAGGCCCTAAATGATTTTCAACATGTGCAAGAAGTACAAATAATAATAAAATGTTCAAGTATGAATAGTAATTGTAACTATCAATTTGCTTGATTGACACAACAATTTGAGAGAATTGTAACAATACACCCCCTACCATCAAAAATTGAGAGTTACATTAAATGGAAATTGTGGTTTTTTTAATGTGATCAATGAGGGCAATTTCATAATTACACCCAATTTCCATCCCATTTAACATCCAATTTAGACAATAGGGGGCACATTCAAACAATTGAAAGTTTAAGGGACATTGTAAATGTGGTGAAAGTTTAGGGTGGAAAAGTGTAATTTCTCACCCAAAAAAGAGGTTGGCTCACTACTCCAAAACTGAATCAATGTTGGAAACTTATGTATAAAAACTGGAGGGAAAAAGAAAAAGGTTACATAAAACCTATAGTTAAGGGTACCTCGGAATCTCTTGAAAGGGTCACCAAAAGAGAAGTTTTATGCCTGGAAGAAAGGTGGAAGCAAGCATTGGTCAGTTCAGTTAGAAGAAATAGCCACCTGTGGCATAATAACAAAGATAATGATAACAAACAATTTAAATGTACCAAACATTTTTTAAAAGTTATTTATGAGATACAGCTGATTCTGTGGTTCATTAAATTTTAAAATAAAACCCATTGGCTCTATATGTCACTCATGTCAATGAAATCTAAATCAAATGACACCTATCTCCCATAAGTACAGAATGGGTGGTGCGCTTGGGGGTTCCAAAACCCATTAGATGCATGTGTTACTTACCAATTAAAAAAAAAAACAGATATTACTCATTGGTCAAATAATTATATTACACAAGCCGGCTGCAACAATGACAATAAGAGGTGATGATTCTTCTATCTACAACTGGATTCCCAATTCTTTAAGCATAAAACTAAGCAACTAGTCCTGATGAATAAGACAAATGGCTTTCTCCCCTCATAATAATGAGATGGATGGTAATATCATGGGATTGAGTCTTTTAAGACTCACTCAATATGTGTATAACTTACAAAGAAAATTAAAATTAAAAGAGAGAGAGATAGAAAAAGAGAGAAACATAACAACAAGCATAATATAAGAGCAAACTTTTAAATCCTCAAAGATAATTAGTGTCTATTAATAAATTTGTTTTATCTTAGTCTAAGTGAATGAAAAACTCACCCTGCAACAGACATCAACTTTACAGATGACTCATGCCCATACAGAGTAGCCTTTAAAGCACTCTGGCCACGCTTGCCAACAGATTTAAGGGACCAAAGGCGAACAGTACCATCTTCCCCTCCACTTGCCAATACTTTGCTATTGCCATGACCTAACAATTTATCTGACAAGGTAAAGACTGGCCCATCGTGACCCCTAAAACGTCGGTGGCAAGAACCCTACAATGAAACCAAGAGACTACTATATATCTAGGGTCTAGAAAGGGTAGAAACACGAACCCAAAAAGCTGATAAACAATATCATCCTGCCACTGATAATAGCAACAATTACCATGAGACCAAGTATTAAATAGAACCAGAAATAATATTTGTTCCTCCAATTTGTCACAGTGAATGCCAGCATAGAAGATCAAGAACAGAGATCACAAATATCCACAAATTTCACTTATTGTTTGCTAAAGGGTTTCAAACCAACATTATTTCATGAAATACCTCCCACCATATACGAATGGAGCGGTCGCAGCTTGCGGTAACCAACACATTTTCTTCACTTTGTGTTTCACTTTGAAATAAAGAAGTTTCATTAAGGGGAAACGACCTGCAAATTGAACGATTATAAGCAAAAGGTAAGAAGGTTAAGACAGTTTTTTTTTTTTTTTTCAATTGGATAACCCTACGCACGTGGAAATTGGAACTGTGCTAATAATTTTCATATAATACATTAAATAGATCTAAGGCTCACATTAGGATGTGACGTAAACAAAGGAAAGGCACATCAGACATCATATGAGATGACACCTCTTTATCTATGAACTAAATCAATTTCTAAATTTTGCACATTTCAGAAAGAAATTTATAAGCAATCAGTTTGAAAATATGTAAAATGGAAGTCCAAGGGTGCAACCTGTAGTAAAAGACAAGGAGCCCAATGTCTATTGAGCATAGTCTATCAGCCTCACGAGTAGTTATCTTTTTATAAAGCAATACATGGGAAGAGAATACTCATGCAAAAGGGAGCCACTGCTGAAAAAATAGATTGCTAATATGATGCCTCTTATAACCTTTCCTGTAATAGCTCTCAAATACATCCCAATTTAGTTCATTTTCTTGTTTCTATAAAAAGTAGGAATCCATGTCCCACATTATCCTAGGAAATTATTAATAAGTAATTTGTACCCTCCCAGTCCAGTTTGATTAAAAGTTTGACAGTAAAATGTAGATAACCTCTTAACTAATAATGGCAGTGATGAACACATGCAAGTGGCCCTCAATAATGGTTAAGAAATTACGATATCACTGCATGTAACATCAACTTCAGAACAAGAGAAAAGGCATGTAAGATTCTCACCTCATACAAGTTATGCTTGCGGTACCCTCACTTAGTATAAGGAGATCATAACACATTCTTCTTAAAAAGTTATCAATCTTTCTCATTTCAATCACTGGGCCCTAGTTAATGTGTACAGCAAAGTCAAAATCAGAATGAATGATACAGGACAATATCAACATGATATTAAAAGAACAAAAAATATATAAGCCTAAGAATCAACACTTAGGGGTTGCCTCAAATTGCACCAAGAAAGAAACTTAGGAATCAACACCTAAGCTGTTAGGAATTAGCACCCACCAATTTGGAAAATCTCCAATCTGAAATTTTATTCATCAAATGTCTCCTGTTACAATAAAACCCCACCTGAAACCTTTTTATAGAGCTTCCAGGAATAAAAAAATAATCCTATCTAAAAACTAAAACTAATCTAGAAACTAATCCCAATCTAAAAGATAATCTCTACCTGAACTCAAAATAAAAGGAACAAGAAAAATCTTAAAATCTTAAAAAATTTTATGAACATCTTATGAAAATCTGAAATAAAAATTCTTAACTAATCTTGGTTGTGCTCCCGGATCATACTCCCCTGGTTAGAGAAAACTCAACCTCAAGTTTGTGTTGAAGAATTAGGACTTTGGCACGTAACGCTTGCTTCAATTCAGAAATCACCTTGGGGAGCACTAAGAATAGAAAAACCTTACATTCTGCCACTTTATACTCTTATGGAATCATAAAAGCAACATGTGGAATTGACATATAAACCTTTTTGACTTCATCAAGTGTAGATCTTCATGCACCACGTTGGATTCTTCAAGCATAGAGGGTTCTTGTTGTTTAGGCTCTATAGTAGACTCTTCTGGTTGCATGAACATTGAAACAAATTAAAATTGACATTTGTACTTCCTTGTCAAGACCAATCTCCTCTATTACCTTACCGATATCTCATTATCAATCTCATCTTCTATGCAGGTAGCAGTAAGCTCATTGTGATTTACCATCCTTGGGACTCCGATTTAATCAAGTTGGGTCTTCATTTGCTTCGTCTAAACAGTCAAGTCTTGAACAGCTTTCTTTAGATATTCTAAGTCTTGATGCATGGCAGATATAGTTCATGAGTAAGCGGAGTACAAGAAAATGTAAGAGCATTCATCTTATTTTGTGTGCAATTGGTTGTCAATTCCCTTGCCTCATATTATCTCTAAAATCTTTTTTTTTATAGTTATATTATCTCTTCAATCTTGAAAATTGTTAGGAGAAGATCGGGGTAGATTCTCATAAAAATATTGTTGGAAATATACAATACAAAGATCTTTCATTCTTTCCCAAGTAATTCGAGACCAGTGGCATCTAAAGTGAAGGTTCTTATAATGACTCCAATACTCCAAAGCTCTACAAAAAAAAACTCTCATTTTGGCATACCAAACCTTTCACATATGATAAACTCAGTTTCACAAAGAATTGGTCCATCTTGAATAACCAATTTCCAAAACTAATTGTTGAATTCCATAGGTGGTTTGGAGATACCATGATGCTTGAAAAAAATAAAGTATCAGAAAATAAGTGGAACAAAAACCTGAGTTGTTGTCTGGTTGATGTGCTCTAAACTGATAATTGTATGAAAGTCATCGGTTATACAAAGATCTTTCATTCTTTCCCAAGTAATTCGAGACTAGTGGCATCTAAAGTGACGGTTCTTATAATGGTTCCAATACTCCAAAGCTCTACTAAAAAAACCCTTGTTTTGGACTACCAAACCTTTCTTTCACATATGATCAACCCAGTTTTACAAAGAATTGGTGTGGCTGAGCTTATGAAGTCCACTAATGGAGTTCTCTTTTGGGATGTAAGTTTCTTTAGGGGTGTGCATACTCAGGAATTAGAGGCTATGTTGGGTTTCATGGATACCATTTATGGTTCTTTAGTAAGGGGGTTTGGTAAGGATAAGATGTGTTGGAAACCTAATATAGTTTATGGTTAAGGATTATTATAGTATTTTAGTGGGCTTTAATGACTACTGTTTTCCTTGGAAAAGTATTTGGAAACAGAAGATTCCTTCTCGAGTAACTTTCTTTGTTTGGACAGCCGCTTTAGGTAAATGCTTGACGGTTGATAATTTACAAAAAAGGAAGGTTTGGATACTGGATTGGTGCTACATGTGCAAGTGTAATGGTGAATCAGTTGACCATCTCTTTCTGCATTGTCCGGTTGCTATAAATCTATGGTCTATGGTGTTGGGTTTATTTAGAAAAGCTGGGCTATGCCGCAATCTATTGTGGGGCTTCTAGCTTGTTGGCCAGGCAGGTTTGGTCGTCATTGAAATGGTCATATTTGGTTAATTGTTCCCCATTGCTTAATGTGGTGTCTTTGGAAGTAGAGAAATAGTAGGTGTTTTGAAGAAAATGAGAGATCCATACCAGACCCCAAGTTATTTTTCTTTAGAACTTTATTGGATTCATTGGCTACTATGTGAAACCAATCATTCTTTTCTTTTCTTGAGTTCCTTGATTCTTGTAATTTTTGAACTTGAATTGTTGACCCCTTGTACACTCCCTGTGTACTAGGGTGTTCCTTTTTTGATATCAATAAAACTTATTACTTATAAAAAAAAAAAGTTTTACAAAGAATTGGTCGGTCTTGAGTAACCAATTTTCAAAACCAATTGTTGAAATCCATAGGTGGTTTGGAGATACCATGATGCTTGAAAAAAAATAAAGTATCAGAAAATAAGTGGAACAAAACCTGAGTTGTTGTCTGGTTGATGTGCTCTAAACTGATGATTGTATGAAAGTCATGGGTTGGGTCCTACAGCCTGCTAATAGTTACTGTGCTTTTACAAGCTGGGTCCTAGTCTTTCAAAACTGGATCGGGTCAGACTTTGTTTTAAGAAATTCCAAGTTGTGGTCAAGTTTGAGACCTTCACGGGTACTTGGAGAAAAGAGGGAGAATGGCATCAGTGAGGCTGACAGCAGTCACGTGCAAAGAGGTCTGGAAGTTACAGCGGCGAACATGACTGGCCTTAGCAGTGCATCTCAGCAACAGAAGTTGGCAGCAACAAGGTGGTTTGTGTCTCAATTTCACTGGGTCTGGGGTTTGTTTGGCCGGGTTGTGATCTGAGGTCCCAGGGTCCCTGAGAGCCGACGGCAGCTGGGATTATGGGTTGCAGGTGCTTTATGTATGGCTTGAAGGTTGTGTTCCTGGTGATGAGGGATATTTTTGTGGCATTCAAATGGCTGATTTGAGGTTTTTTATTTTAAATGGATGGATCAGTTTGCTTTGATACCAAGTTAATGCAAAGACAATATCAATAGGAAAATAAAAGAACAAAAAATAAATTTAAGATAACCCAAAGAATCAGCACTTAGGGGTTGCTAAGAGTCAGCACCAAGCAAGAAACTTAAGAACCAACACCTAAACTGTTAGGAATCAGCATCCAACAATTTGGAAAATCTCCAATCTGAAAATTTATTCATCAAACGTCTCCCATTACAATAAAACCACAAAAAGCCTTTTTATAGAGCTTACAGGAATAAAAGATAATCCTATCTAAAAACTGTAACTAATCAAGAATTTAAAATCAACAAGTGAAATCTTAAAATCTAAAATAATCCAACAAAAATCTGAAATAAAAATTCTAACATGATCTTGGTTGTGCTGCCACATCAATGAATGCGAAAGAAAGTTCAGAAATACTAAAATTTTCACCCTCTTTTTCTTTCCTTTCCCTCTCAAGCAATACTTATAAAAGTGTCAAATCGTTATAAATCCTATCACCAACAAAAAAAAAAAAAAAAACCTCAAAATACATATCATGAGACTTGTGCACAAAGATTTCATAGAAGTTTTATTAAATCCAATGCATCATGGAAAGAAAACATAACAAATGGAGTACTCATTTCAATACCTGTGAAAAGGTAAAAGTATTTTTCTCCAATAATATATGGTTGCAAGGTTTATGAAGTGCTAACATGTCACCAACAAAAGGATCAAAGAACTTGAACTTCTGCAATGCCGTGCGCCTTGCCAAATATGCTTCCCTCACTTCTAACGGTTGTGAGGAGTTAGAAGGTACTTGTTGTGGCCAATGTTCCCTATCCAATTGAATGCCAAATATACAACAAACATTTCAGTTATGTGAATATTTGTTAGATTAATTAATTGTAACTCATTGGAGACATGAATTGAAACAATTAAAAAAATCACAATTTTAAATATAGAATTTAATTTAAAACCACCCCAAACTATATGGAAATTAAACGACTTATTCAAGTTAATGTTCCCTATCCAATTGAATGTCAAGTGTGCACCAGACCCTTTAGTTAAAAATTTTAATAATAGATATCTTTTATTAATATCTATTAAATAGCGAGAGAAAATCACTAGATTTGAGTCTCGAAACTCGAGACCAATCAAATAAGGTGCCGACAAAGGAGGCGAGCAACTGATTGTCAGAACTCTCCAAACGAGATTACTTACGTTTCATTCATTTTCATTTCTTTATTTAAAGACATCCAAACGAGATTACTTCATTCCTTTATGAAATCTCAAACAATGCGTAAGAATCAACAATGTATTAAGGAACGAAAATAACAAATTATCCAAACTAAAAATGGTGTAATATGGAATTTGGCTTTTAAAAAGAAAAAAAAAACAGTAACATAGAACCTGAACCAGCGGAGCCAAATGGAGTTGGAATAGGCGACGCGTTTGAGGTATTTGCAGGACATGGCTAAGTTGGAGAGGTCTTGGAGGTTGTCGAGGTAGTTTGCACAGTGAGCCAACGAGTCCACGTCCAACTCCGTTATCTTCGTCATCGTCGATTGCGATCGTGTTCGTCGTGATCGCGGTGGCGATGAGTCCGCCATGTTCGAAGAAACCCTAGAAATTGCAATTACAATTTACACGGGGATTTGGAGAAATAGAGAGAGATTTGTGAGTGAGTGATTGATGTGTTTGTTTCTATAAATATTGTGTGAATATTTAAGGCGCGAAAATTCACGGGGGTTCGAGTTTTGTTTTTTGAGTGACAAACGAGTTAAGACCGTACAACCAGTTCAAATTTGATTAATTTTCATTTTTCAATTACCTCCTATTTAAATGTGAGTGTGTGATATTTTAAAATCAAATATATATCATGTGTCGAGAGAGGTTGAGGATTCAATTAGAATGAATCATTTTATTTCAAACTAAGATCGAGTTTGAATTTTTCAAAAGCTTAATTCATTATTCTTTTTTCAAATAAGTTTAAGTTTACTTATAAGGTACTAGATTTAATTATTCTTTTCACATATATAATAAACAATACAATTAAATTTTGTTACTCTTTACACATGTATGCTAATAATTACTAATAAATAAATTATATTGTTTGAGTTATAATTAAATATAATGGTTTTTGGTGCTAAGCTTATCAAATTTTTTTAGTTACCAACCTTTTATATATATATATATTTTTTATAAGTAAGTTACCAACCTTATATTATTAAATCTTATACATAATTTTTATCACGAGATGGATTATTTATATTTTATAGCATTATTGGATTACAAATAATAAATTTATTTTACAAGAATTACAAATAATAATTTGATAGCCTGTAAATTTATTCACAAATAGACTCAATCCAATATAAAATTTTAGTTGTGTTGTTTATTATGTATGGGAAAAGAATAATTTAAGAATAATTTAAGTATGAAGTATATTTTCACACATGTACTTATAAATATATAATATTATATATACTTAAATTCAACCTCATACTCACAAACTTGTTCACAAATACATTATTATATTTGAGATATTGACTCCTTTTTGTTGAGGCTAAATTTGGGCTCGAGGTTGGCTCATTTGTTAAACAAATGAAACAAGTTTTTTCTTAAGCTAAGTTTGAGTTGTTCATAAATAGATTGGTTCATTTTCCCTCTCACTTACTAATGAAGTTACTGATTTCTCTTTGCTTTTTTCCCATGAAAATTAGGAAATATAAAAGAATGATGCTATGGATATTACAACAACAAAATGTTGTTAATATTCACCAATCATATTCATTATCGCATTAGTTATCTTGTATGATAAAATTTATTTAATCTCTAACTTCTTCCAAAATAAAAGATAATACCCAAATTTCACACTCAAGAACAATATTTGTTTGTTTATTAAATAAAGATATAAACTTCAAGTGATTGACTTAATGGTTCCCAAGACTTTATAATATTCATAAGATACCAAGATTGAAACTTCTTGCCCCATCTTGAGGTCACTACCAAGAGATTTCTCATTGTAATAACTTAGAGGGTGTATTATAGGAAATGTGAGACAATAAAAGTAGAACTGCATACACCCAAGTGAATAGTCTAGATACCCTCGTTGGTAAAAAAAAGATAAAATAGAAGACCATTTATTGGACAAAACCTAGGTACAATTCTTTACTTTGATAATTGCTTTTAAGCGGGGGGGAAAAATCATTTATGCTTTATTGGGACAATTAAATGATGTAGTTAGTTAAAAGTAAAATTCTAATAAATTCAATGAAAAGACATAATTTTATGTAACCACCAACCTATTATTTTTATTATAATGAAAAATAATATAAAAAATCCGATTTCTCCTCACATCCAAAATAAATTTGACCAATTTGATACAATGACTTTCCCTCTACATAACAAATACAAAAGCTATTATTTTCAACACACAATCTCGAAAACGGTGCAGGAGGCTTCTCTCTGCTACTCATTGGAGGATGACACGGGGAGGAGATTTACAGAAGATTATGCTTAAACAAATCACAAATAGTTATTTCTAGATGTTGAAATTCGACTAAAATATGAAGACAACACTGTCATGGACTCGGGATTTCTGGTTCTGAGCTACACATTCAGAAATCCACATCAGGTTCCTTATCTCCTGCTCCCTCAACCTCATGTACGCAAAGAAAACAGCATAATGGAACTGCAGATCAGAAAGGAGGACAATATAATATCGTGAGTAAATGAGCTATGGCCATGAATAGTCAACGAGAATTTGAAGACAGCAGGTGTTTGTAACAACAAAGGAACGTAGATATATAGTCAGGAATGCTTATCTTCTAAATCCCATAATTAACTACTACTAATGGAACAAGTAATGGGGATAAGGCCTGCTTAATTACTGAGACACAAACCTGTTGTTCAAATGCTAAGCAAAGCCTTTTCACCTCCTCTTCATAGAATGCCTTGTCTAGCATCTGGCTTTCTCCATAGGACATTTTAGCAAAGATAGACTGATAAGGAGGATATTTCTCCATAACACCACGGACCTACAATGACAGCCAAACAGAGTACTTAGGTCACAAACTCTGTTACAATTAAGAATCTGATGCACAAATGAGTACAGGACCCCAAAAAATATGCAATCACGTACTCTAGGTTTAGAAGAAATCCCGCCCAAATACAGAACAGGACAACTAGACGAAAGTTCAAAGCTACTAAATCTTTTTTAATCTTTTCCTAAAAAAAGTGGAGTCTGATTCCAAGGGAAATGACAGACACAAAAGCTCAAAAGCATTCCCGACCATCACATAGGTATCTTCTTAGAAGATACCAAAACTCAAGAAACCAGAAGACCAGAGATAAGCATTAACACGGTAATGGATTATGATAATCATTCTAGACACAAAAAGGCTAAACTTCCCTATTGACCAACTTAAAGATCTTTTGCTACTAATACCACAACCTAACTACCCAGAAGTACATAAATCTTGCATGTCTGTAATCATTTAATTGATAGGCAGAACTCCATCAACAAAAAAAGGGCCCCCAACATTTTCTAAATCCAATACTAAAACTCATTTCCAAATCTCCTGAATGAGACTCATAGCACACCTACTCCAAGGGCTAAGAAAATACATACCTGGTCAATGTCTTCACAAACAGCGAGTTCCTCATGGCCATATGGGAAACTGTTGACCACAAGCAGCCCATGTCAGATCCAACTGAATGTTCACTGTTAAAACTAAAGCATATCAAGATTGAGCAAAGAGCTTACAGTAAACCAAAGTTAGAGTACAACTTCCGACGATCATCTCGAGTAAGCTCAGTTCCAATGCTGCATGAAGTGAACCAAATCAATGCTTAAAAAAAGCACATGTAATTGAAAAATTGGAAAGATTCACATGAATAACAATAATAAACAAAGAAGAAAGCTTGTTAACGACAACAGCACCTATTTATGGTAATATTGACAGCTCTTCTGTCAGCCTCAAAGGAAAGGAGGTCAGACATGATCTCTGCTGTGGCACCCCCAAGTTTCTGTCCAGAATATCAGATTAAATTTCAAAGACATAGAATATGCTAAAAAAGTTTCCAAAATCTGTAATATATTTTTTTACACATATATTTATCAATCGAAGCTCACCTGGCAAAACCTGTAAAAATCCTCAAGGTATGCCTTGTAAAGAGTGTTCCTCATTATTTCAATGTTCATGTCATCCAAGTCCTACAGGATAGGGAATCAAAAGGGAATGTCATCAAGAGATTCCAACCAGAATCACATGCAAAATAGCCAAACAAATTGATCATTCTATAATAGTGATGCTAATGCTTTTGCTGCCAAAACTAGCTCATTTACTAAGATTAATGAAATAAAGAGTAAAGACAATAAAAGGTTTTCTGCAATTCTTCCGAGAACTTAAAAAGATGTGACCTTCGTGTCTCCACGACAATGGCAATGGTTATCATCTCTAGTTCATTGCCCTTGTATCACACCCTTTCTTTAATCTCTCTCTTTTTCTTTTCTTTTTTCTTTCTTTTTTTAAGTAATATCACACCCTCCTTTAACTACTGCAATATCAAATGTGCATTCGACAGAATTAGGACTGTTTAAAGAAAATGGAATTAGTGATTAATTTAATAGACTGTGCAGCCCCACAAAGATGAAGATAGCCAATGTAAAAGAATGACCACAAAATGCCCATAGAAATATAAGAAAAAAAGAATGTATGAGGTGAGTAAAGCAAGTTTTACTGGTCCACACCTCTGATGTAATACACTCCGAGAAGTATGGAGCAAGTGGTGTATCAACAAGAACCAGCCTATAAAGCTCCCGCATATTCTGAGCAACTGCCAGGGTAGCAATGCTGAGGAGAAAATATAAAATTAAGATAATATTTTATAAGCTGTCAAAAAACCAACAGAAAGCAGTATTTAGCATTGAAATTACCTATCAAACATGCCCAATGGGTGGCATTTTTCCAATAGTTCATGAACATCTCTCTCATGCAAGGTTCCAGTAACAATCAGGACAACATTGTCTATCATGTGACCGTATCTGTAAGAAGCAGGAGATATAATATGAAATAAAATTTGAACAAGTACAATTTCTAATTCCTTTAGTAGTTGTAATCACAATAGGTTCAATTTCTCTTTTGTTAGTCATTGTTTAAAATAATAAGGTGGTGATTTCATAGTTCATCTCCAAACTGCTCAGAACAGTTTTCCCTCAAGTAGTTGGATGGTCAATTAGTTTTAAAAAATTTGAAAACAAAACTGAAGTTATCAAGCTGATGAAGTCCACATACGTAATGTACTCTAAGAAGGTTGACAAGGGCTCTGTCGCTTGGCATAACATGTGCTTATACTCATCAACCAATTTAATAGTGCATTTCTCAACAATTGTAGTTGTATGCAATGGGGAAGGTTCTGCAAGAAAGTTATGAAAATCAACAATTAGTGACTTTTAATCAAATAAAAAACACTTTTTTAAAAAAATGTACAGCTTATGTATGTGCTTAAAAATAGAAAATCCAATTTATCCACTCATAAAGAAAGCAGATAGATTTAACAGCAGACAACAGAAAATATAACATTCAAGTTCATGGGAACAGACAAATGGGACCACCAGATCCAGCAGTTGAACGATCCAACAAACTCATCACCATTATCTGCACCATATTAAATTGATTCCTTTTTTTTTTTATCAGTCATATTAATTTAATCTTATTCTGTTAAATGCTTTACTAGGCAAAGCATGACAATAAGTGTAAGAAATTTTTAATGAGTAACCATTTCATCTGTAAAACGCAAACCAGAAGTGTGCAAATTACGTGCCAAAAAGAAAAAACCAATTTTAATATCTAAAATTCAGTCTATCAATTAATTCTATAAAATCCGACGAAGCAGGAAACTTGGCAGTATGCTCCCGCTGATGCAAAGTCCATAATAGTAGATACTTCATCTTTGCTACCAAAATCTCGTTCCCTATTATTCCCTCACAGCCTCAATCAATGATAACCTATTTTCCCCATTTCTAGACCTTGCAAGATAAGAAAGACACAACCAAGCCCCAGTACCTTTCATACTCAACATCCAAAATTCTACTTCCTACCGTACTCCAAAGTCATTCAATTTTATATAATTAACTTTGAACAGATAGCAAGCTTTCTAATTTCACAAATCATACACCAAAGACACGAACAAAATAAACTACAAATTCACTTTCAAATAAGTATCCCTAATCTTCTCTCTTGCATTAGTCAAACTATAGCCTCAATCATGTCCTGTCCAACTCTACCCATATCATCTTCTTCGAACTGCATCATATTTATACTGAATACAAACATTCGTTCCATAATTATCCAGAACATTCCACCAAAACCACGTCCCAATATTATTAAAACATGATCAGACACGCTCTTTAAGTGTTAGAATAATAGTTAAATGATAAAATTCACCACTTTCTATCAGCTACAACTTTTAGGGCTGGTGATATTTATCATGGTATAGGACCAAGTAGCCCTAAGTATCCTAAGTTTGAACACCCCGTCTCCATTATACCTTCCATTTAAAATTTAAAATCCCACGTGCTAGGCCTCAAGTGGGCAAGTGTCAAGAGCCTTGTAGCTCAACTTACACCGCCTAGTGTTTCTAACAAAAACGTCAAGGGTTCAAAATTCAAATCCCCCCTCCCCTAGTGTAACTATTGAATTTATCAACCCAAAAAAAAAAAAAATGATTAAATTCACTCTTCCAATCGGCTTAAACTTTTAGAACAAGTGGTGATTTATCATAGTATCAAAGTAGGCAGTCCTAAGTTTGAACCTTTGTCTCTAATCTCTACTTTACCTCTCATGTAAAAATTAAAATTCCACATGTTGGGCCTCAGAATAGTGCTAGAATAATAGTTAAATGATTAAACTCACCATTTCTTATCAAGTTAAGCTTTTGGGACATATTGTAATTAATCATTAACTAATCTATGCCCAAAAAATCCCATCTTGATCTCTAATCATTAACTATCTAATGCTCATACCCTAATAAATCAACATCACTAACACTAAAAAAATAAACAATAAGTGACTTTTTAAGTTCAACTAAGTAGTATTTTACATTAATCAAACAAAGACATGATATATAACAATGCTAAATTCAAATCAGAGACATTAAAAATCAAAAGCGTAATTTTCTCAAAAAAGAAAAAAGAAAAAGACCCAAATTGAAAGAAAAACGCACCGTTTTGGAGGTAAGGGCCGTACTCGGTGGCAGAGAGGTGCATCTTGATGTCATCGAGGTTTTCGCACTGGCACAAGTTGTTGTAATCAGAGGCGGTGAGAAGCCCAGCTCTGTGTCCCCTCACGATCGCTTCCAAGTACCCTCCATCTACGTTGAACGTTAAGGCTTCGAATCCGTACATTTTCTCTTCTTCTTCTTCTTCTTTCTCGGCGATCGATCAGAGAGAAAGAGATCTGAACGAGAGAAATGCGAAGTTTCTCTGAATGAGGAGGGGATTGTGTTTTTGTTTGGTTTTGGATTTTTGCTGTATTCAGAATATCAGATCGAGGACACGAGGAAGGAGAGTCGATCTGGATTGCCACGATGTGGTTGTGAAATTACTATATTGCCCTACCGTTTTACGTTAATGACTGCCAAGTATTCTGAGGATGGGGATGAGTGGGTCGAACTTGGATTCTGTTGTTGAGATGGGCTGTACCATTGGGCTAGATTATAAAATTTGCTATTGGGGTTCAAGCAAGCCCCAAATGGAGAAGATTGGTGGTTTTTTTTTTTTTTTTTTTTTTTTGGCAAAAATTCAAAACTGACTCTCTAACTTTCAACATTTTTTTCATCTCAGTCCTCTAACTTTTAGTTTTGTCATTTCAGTTCTCTAATTTTCAATTATTGTTAATTCAGTATTCTGTTAATTGTCTCCATTAAATGAGCAAAATGACGCAGTTTTGGTATTTTTTTTTTCGTAATTAAAATAAATTAAAAAAATGTTATTAATTTTTTTTTTTTTTAAATGTCATTAAAATTTTTTTTTAAAAAAATTTTAGGAGAACTATGTCATTCCCCTTACTTGAAATCAAGACACAAATTGTGTAAATTTTCTCATAGCCCTAAACTGCGAATTTTGGGGGAAGAAGGGAGAGGGGATTTCTGGGTTGGCAGTAGTGATAAGGTGAGACTGAGATTGAGAGAGAGAGAAACCGAGATTTGAGAGATAGAGCACCCGAGAAAACAAATAAAAACCGAGATACGATCCCCCTAGTCTGAGAAAACAAAACCAAAACACGATGACTCACTATCCCTAACTGAGAAAATTGGGGGAAAAGGAGAGGTAAGGGTCGGCAGGGGAGAATGAGTTTGAGAGAGAGACCGAGATTGAGGCCGATTTGAGAGAGATAGAGATCGAGATTGAGGCCAATTTGAGAGTTTAAGAGAGACCAATTTGGAGGTAACAAGTATTCGATCATTGTTCTTATCAGCTTCTAACTAAATATTTGTTTTGTTTTCATAGTTGAAAGATCTGGCAACAAGTATATATTTATATTCCAATGTAGCAATTCATACTTCAATTGTAAGCCTCTGAATGTATCAATTCTCTTAATGAACTTAGAATGTACCAATTATAGACTTTTTAATATTATTATTATCATTTTTTGCTTATTGGGTGGGAATAGAGTTAAAATTGTTAGTGTCAAATATGTGTTCATTGAACTATACCTTTTTCATATTTTGAGCTCTGTTCTTGCTTTATGAAACTTCAACCTTCTTTCTTCAATCTTTATGTGGCACACGCATGCTAGTGAGCAAACAGGAAATGTATTAGTCAATTTGAGCATGTTTGTAAACTGAAGCCTAGACAAATGTTTTTTAAAAATTGAATCCACTACCAACACAAGTGTTTTTCAAAAAACCCACCTCAACCAAAAGTTTGAAAATTTTAAATATGAAAAAGTCAAGTGCCTATGATTATTTAGTTTCATTAAATGTAATCCTTCTTTGCTTAACCAGTAACTAATACTTCCATGTACCAGGTCATATAAACAATGTGACAGACAACATCTTAGTACAATGTCTAGCAGTCAATCATACAATGGTTATAGTAGTGAGGTACGAGAGTGTAGATGCAAACTTCCAGCAATTGTGATCACATCAAAGACTAATAAGAATCTAGGAAGAATGTTTTGGAGATGTCCAAATTATAAGGCAAGTAGTTTGTATCCAATTTGTAATGGTTTTTTTTATGTGTTTTGAGTAATATATTAACCATAATTGTAATTTGCAGAGGGAGCACAAATGTGATTACTTTGAATGGCTTGATATTAAATTATGTGACAAAGGGTAAGATATTATGAATGGATTAGTAATAAATATTTTGAAGATATCCCAAGAAAGTCAACATTTGGAAGGAATGAACAAAATGAAGGATTCCATTATTGCAAACACGGAGAAGACAATCAAAAGACTAGGAGAAGAAAACAATGTAGAAAAAAGATATATGACAGAGATGCAACAACAGAAGAAAACTGCTATATGGTGCTATATATGCATTGTGTGCATATTTTTTATCTCAGTCTTCATACTTGGTGCAGACATGCAAATTAGGTCTAACAAAATATTGTACTTGCCATAATTTTATAATCTTGTTATGAAAAAATGTTTATGGACATGTGATGGTGAAATGTGACTTCTTCCTATATAATAAAATGTTAGTTTTTTTAAAAGAAAGATTTTGTACAGCAAGGACCACATTTATTGTACAATTAACAGTGTTCAATTAATAAAGATGAAGGGATTATTTTTTTTGACTTTTGCATAAGCTCTTTCATAAGATAAAGGGATTTTGGTAATATATTTGTACAATATATCTATCCTTTTAGTAATCATCTTTGGTTGAATAGTTAGCAGCAATAAACTATAGGAAATCAACACAAACCATATTTCAATTAACAAGATTTCAGTCCAATTTGCTTTTCAACAAGTCAACTAGTTACATGTGTTCCAAATATCTTTAGTGGAAATATGAACAATAACTTGCCTATTAATTAACTTTAACATCACAAAATAAATACACTACTCAATTTGTTCAAAAATTAAATTGCCTTAATAGTTTGGCATCACAAAATAAAGGCAAACCAAAGGCATGAAATTTCAATTCTTATACATAACTTGTCTTGCATTTTGACTTTAACATCACAAACTAATTTAATATTAGTCTACTTCCTTCAAAAATTAGATTGCCTTAATAGTTTGACAATAACATCACAAAATAAAAGCCATGTTAAGAGTCTGGCATCACAAAATAAAAGCAAACCAAAGGCATGAAATTTCAACTCTTATTTATAACCTACCTTGCCTTTTGACTTTAACATCACAAACTAAATTCAATATTAGTCTACTTCCTTCAAAAATTAGATTGCCTTAATTAGTCGTGTGACAATGTTTGGCCAATTACATAATAAACTATATGCCTAAGTTCTGAAGTACTGTCGCTAGAATTAACTAAGTTCTGTTGCTTTGTTGACTATTAAAATTTATGCAACTTTGTTGACTACCATCAACTCTTACTCTAGATCTCTTTGAGTTCCCCTCAATGTTGGCAGTTTGAATGTGAAAAGTACATAGACATTAGAAGTTGATAACAAAAAGATGATATATATAAGTAATATAGTTGATATATATATCACATATACATTGCTTTGTTGGCTGCTAAATGCATCGTCTACTTGCACTTTAAATCCCATGAAGTGCTCCTTAGTGTTGGCGGCCTGCATGTGAAAAACATTAGCAATGTACAAAATTTGCTGCATTAAGGAAAGAATTTAAATGAATTTAAATACCCTCTTTCTGCCACTACTTGTTCCCTTGCCCATGCCTTTGTCAGTTGCTGCCTTACCTTTGCCCTTGGCAGTTGCCGCCTTGCCTTTGCCCTTGGCAGTTGCTACTCCTGGTGGTCTTTGATTACTCCTGTAAGTCCTGTTATGCTCCAATTGAGGATAATGTGCACATCTTAAACTTGTTTGATTCCTCTTCGTCCTGTAAGGGTTATGAACTTCATTTATATCCTTTTTTCTTCTATCAATCTTAGCCCTCCCTGGCAATTTTATGAATTGAAGGAAGTATTGCATCTCCATCTACGCTCGGCCACAAATCAGGACCATTACATGGTTGAATGAGATGCGAATATAAAACAATATATGTATCCTTCTTATAGAAGTCATGCACATAATCCTCAGCCCATTCTTTCCTAAAAGTTATTACGTGCACTACATGCTTACAAGGGATCCCAGTCAAATCCCAACAATTGCAAGCACATGAACGTTTCTCTACATCAACCACAAATTGCTTCCCATAACTATTCACCTCCCACCTTATCCTACCTGACCAAATAGATTTATAATCAACGCTAGCCTCTTTACATTTCTCCAATTTTTATTGGATTTTGTGACAAATAGGGCCTTCATACTTAGCCATAGAATCCCTATTCTTACGGATCCTAACCATGAGATATCTTCCAATGGTTTCAAGCATATTGACCAATGACTTTTCTCTTGCTTCCACAATTTTCGAATTAAAAGTCTCACAAATGTTATTAAACAGCATATCACACTTTGGATAATAGGGGAAAACATATTTAGCCCACTGTAACGGAGACCTACCCCTTAGCTCATCACAAGCTTCCTTGCTTACTATTTCCATTTGCTTCATATAAATTTCGAATGCTGCTACTATCAATGACTTAGCTGCCCCCCACATCAAGTCCTTTAACTCTTTTCCTTGATGGTTCTTCTTGAAGTTAGCAAACAAACGTCTCACACAGAATCTACTGTATGCATCTGGGACCACATTAACTAAAGCAGGAAGCAAACCTTTTTGTTGGTCTAAAATAAAGCACCATCCATGGTCTCTCACAGACCCTATATCAGCTATTAAATTCTCCAAAAACCATGTCCAAGTCTCCTTATCTTCTGCCTCAGCAACAGCATACACAATTAGGTGCATACCATCATTTCCATCTATACCCACAACTGCTAGAAGTTGACTAGCAACTACACCCTTCAGATGACAAGCGTCTAAGCTGATCAATGGTCTACAATAACGAACAAATCCCTTTTTACATGCAACTAAGCACATATAGACCCTCTTGAAATTATGACTAGGGACAGCAACTATGACTCTAGTTGTGGTACCTAGGTTAAATCTTCTCAACTTCGCACAGTAGTGTCTTACCTTGGAGTATTACTCACAAAAGTCCCCTTTTACCATGCATCTAGCAATATCTCTAGCTCTATATACCTTTGACAAGGCAAGCTCCACATTAACATCCCGCCTCACTGCAACTACCAAATCTTTAGCTTGAAATTCAATATATAGTCTGAAATTGACTAACATACTTTTCTACCACCCAATGTACAGAAATCTGCTTGCTATGGAAAGACCTATTGCATGTATGAGTATCATATAACACACTAATCCGAAAGTTTGCCTCCTTATCCTTACTTGCAAACACCTTCCAAGGACAGCCTTCAACACAGTTATACCTCACCCTAGACTTCTCATTTTTTTGTCAACTTGATGCCATATCCATGCTTCAACTTGTAAGCTCGTGCAAACTCTTTGAACTGTTTGTTGTCCCTAAAGGACATCCCAAACACAAATTTAGGATCCTTTAAGTATTCAAGTTTGAATTCAAGTAATTTTTTCTTTTGCTTACCATCAGAATTGTCAAGAGAATGCAACTCGTCTAAGGATGCATAGTCGGATCCACTTGGAATTTCATCCAACGACCAATTGAAAAAAGTTGGAATTAGATCTAGGTGGGATAATGATTGGTTTACAAAATTAGGTGGGTATGGCAATGAATCGATGGCAATTGTGGGCTCTTGTGAGGGCTGACCGTTATGGGTTATGATGGGCTGAAAAGTGTTGCCATCAACTTCATCCACAATAATTTCATATAACTTTTCATTGGCTGGGTCATTATAGTCAGAGTCATACCATTCATAATCTACATCTCCCACGGCACCATTCCCATCATTGCCCTTAGCATCATTCCCTTCATCAACCAAATTACCACCCTCCTCAAACTTATCATTAGCAAGAGCCTTATCCCAATCCTCCACATCAACTTCATTATCATCACCATCACCATCAACATTATCAACATCCACATCCTCAACAACACTGACATCCCTGACTAACATTTGTTTTTGAACAGAAGTTGCATATTCTACATAAATGTCTATTTTTGGATCAATGGGGTCAAGGTACTTAAATAGTTCCTAAATATCAACATCAGTGAACAAATATCTTAGGCTAGTGTGAAGATCCAACCCAAGCACAAGAAAATAAAACTGGACATAATCTAATACCCATAACTCCGCACAATAATGCTTAACCTCAGGTACGGAAAAATAGTCTGAATCCACATTATCATAAACTTTCACCTTACCACCTATATACTTCATCTTCTTAGCTGAATGGTGCAATACTCCATTGTAGTGAAAAAATAATGTGAAATTCTGGCCAAGCATCTTTACTGTGAAAGTTTTAAATTAAAAAGTCAACAAACAACACAAGTATTTTAACCAACAAAGACAGTGTTAAGTACTCCACACACACCAAAATATCAACAAAAAAATAAAGTGCTAACTTCTAAGTACCTCACACAGCAAACAACTAGTGGGGACCAAGTTATTTCAAAACAGAGAAATTACATACGAAGATGTTTAGCAGACAAAAAGAGGAAAAAAAATTATAAAGTAGATTATCCCAAAGCATTTACTCTCACCTATCAGTCAACAAAATCCAACATAAACAAACAAAATGAAACAAAAATACTTTTTAACAAAAAAAGTCACCAGTTTTATATAACACAACAAAATCGAGCACATAATTCACCCTAACACCCAAATAAACATAAAAGTTCAAAAGAGTTATATCATCACTTACCTAAAACTAGGGCTGTCCACGGGTTGGGTCGGCCCGGGTTGGGCCTAACCCGCACTCGACCCGATTGGGTCGGGTTGCTAGAAAACTGACCCGCACTTACCCGAAATACGGGGCGGACCCGTCGAGTCGAGTCATCAGTTGGGGCGGGTTAGATTCATCGGGTTTGGGCCACATATTAGGCCAAATTTGTAGATTTTCATGGATTTAATTTTTTTGGGCCTTTTAGACAAAATTAGTGGGCTTTCTAAATTACAAGGATTTAAACAGCTTTTGATTCTTGTCATATTAGATTGGGCCTCTTTTTTACTTCATTTATTTTAAAATGGGCCTTCAAGAGCTTGAATCTGTCCAAATTAATGTTTCCTAGTAGGCCAGTACCCTTTAAAATTGGCCTACAAGCTCTGCTTGAAGCAATATCAGTCCAAGTTTATACTTCCTAGAACCACATATTGACATTTGGGAACAAAAAAAATACAAAGTAAAACCTGGGCACAATAGCAAACAAAAAACACACAAAATACCATTTTTTTTACCACCTATTAATCATCCACACATTACAACAAATATTTTCCAAATTGCCTAAAAGCCTAAAGGCCTGGGCAATGGGCAGTACCCTCAAAATTCCCTCAAGAAAACTCAGGCATATAAAAGTCAATTTGAACACATTAAACCTGCCAACCATTCCACACATCAAGTAAATTTCTAGAACCACACAGCAGCAAGCATTGCTACAAATACTAGAACATCTTTATAATTCCATATATATATATATATATATATATATAGAGTAAGCCATAGAGGCAGCAAAGAAGGCAGTTACTACACAAGTCTGTAAGGCAGTAAACCACCAAGGCTGTAGGCAATATTCCCAGCAGTATATATAATTAGTTACAATTATGAAATACTATAAGTATTTCCAAAAAAATAGATTTCCTAAAACAGTAAAGAACTACTCTATTATCTATAGTCAACAAGTTCATAACTTATAGAAAGGAAAGCCTACATAGATGCTAAGTTTTCCTTCCTATAAGCAAGAGTTCATGTATAGTTAGAAAAGTTATACATCTGTCCAAAAAAGCTTCCAAAATATATCCAAAAAACTGCCTCCTATACAAAATGCGACCTTCCTTCCTCCTACAATACAAGGGGAAAAAATATTTATCAATAATATATAAAGAAAAAGAACATAAATTACAAAATGACCAAAAGGGAAGTAACCAATATCAACAAAATTACAAAGGCAGAAACATACTTGGTTAGTGATCATTCATCAATACTAACTGTGGTACGGGTACCACCTTTGCTTGAGCAAGAACAAGAACTTGCTGCTGTTGTTGCTTGATTCAAAACTAGAAAAGAAAAAAATTGAGGCAATAGATTAAATTTTGCTCAAGTATATGACACATTTAATAACACTTAATAGACAAGAAATTTGGAAGTTAAACATATTACCTAAGTCATGAAATTCATCTTCCAAGGCCTCCATCTCGTCCTTTGACTTGCGAAAAGAAATTAGGACATGGGCTTGCAGCCAGTTTTGAGCATAAACAAGATTTTGAACCATGAGAGGAGAGAGTGAACTTTGAAATGGATCAAGTATGCGCCCTCCAGTACTAAATGCAGATTCAGAAGCAACCGTAGAAACAGGTACAGCCAGCACATCTTAAGCCATTTTGGACAGCACTTGGTACATATCTGAATTGGCTTTCCACCACCCCAAAATTTCAAATTTCACATCCTTTCTACTCTCACAGTTTTCAGCCAAATATTTTTCAATCTCATTGCTACACCCTATAGACTTCTCAGTCTCTAAGAAACGCTCATATCGAGAATTAACCATCGCATATGGATCAATACAACCAATTTTATCACCTTCTATATGTGTCCTCTCACTCTCACTTGGTACTACCACATTTGGTGAATCAATACAAGAGTAATAATCATACAACCTATCCATGGTCTTCCTCACCAAATCAACCATCTCATCAGCCACTTCATCCCCATAAATTTCAAAAAAAGAAAACTTTAAAAACCTCATTTTCTTTCTTGGATCAAGAACCACAGTCACATACAATAGCTGATTAATTTTATCCCCTTTCCCCCAATACTTTTCAAATTTAGCTTCCATCTTAGTTGCCATGTTTTTCAAGAGATGATTTTCAGATTTAATTAAATGAGCAATATTCTCTTGAATCACAAACATCTCATCAAATAAGGTATTTGAAGTAACATACAAAGAACCGGATAACTTCTTTGTTGCATTGAAAAAAAGTTTCAAGAAACCCACAAACGTCCTACAATTTTGAAAATAAACCCTATAAGGAGATCCCAAACCACCACTATTTTCCTTGTTCATAAAGTATGAAGAATAGCTATCATCCTCAAAGTCCATTCTTAGGAACACTTTCTCAAATTTTTCAGCAGTATCTAACATAAGGTAGGTAGAGTTCCACCTAGTAGGTACATCTAGACTTAGTAAACACTTGGATTCAATACCTAATCTCTCCATAAAACTCCTAAAAGTTTGATTTCTATTTGGTGAGGACTTCACATACCTCACCGCTTCACGCACCCTAGCAATGGACGCATTAATTTCTTTCAAACCATCCCCCACAATTAGATTTAGGATATGTGCACAACACCTCATGTGCAAGAACTCATGTTCTAAAATAGTCCCCTTCCAATCTTTAGTTACTGTTTGTAAAAATTTAATGGTAGCACCATTAGAGGAAGCATTATCCATTGTTAAGGTGAATATGCCATCAACACCCCACTCACGCAAACACATCTCAATCTTTCTACCTATAGTCTCCCCCCTATGGTCTTTAACTTGACAAAAATTCAGAATTCTCTTATGCAAGTTCCAATCATCATCAATAAAATGACATGTGAGGGACATATAATTCAGATTTTGAATACTAGTCCATGTATCCGTAGTAAGGCACACCCTATGACCTTTCAAAGCTTTCCTTAGTTTCTGTCTCTCAACACCATAAATGCCAATCACATCCCTAGCCACAGTTTGACGAGATGGGATATCCCTAATTTGCAACTTAGGTTGTAAGGTTGTTGAATATCTTTGAAACCCATACCCTTTAACAAACCCAAAAGGCAATTCATCTATTATAATCATTTCAGCGAATGCCTTCCTAGAAGCCTCAACAGTAAAGGCTGTTGGTACAAGTTGAAACCCTTCCTCCCCATTCATTTTGGGTTCAAATGCTAAGGTTTGTTACCCTTTAAGTGCATCTTTATTAGGGTTCTTAACACAGTTTGGCGTATGATTCAATAAATTAGTAGTACCATGCCCCTTACTATTAGCACAATAAGTTTTTTGGCAATAATGGCAAACAGCCTCAAATTAACCCTCACTAATCTTTATTTTTTCAAAATGATCCCAAGCAGTAGACTTTTTCCTATTATTACCACAATCAACAGTTATCTCACTCACCTTGGCTTTACCATTAGGTTTATGTGGAAGTGCCTCAGCATTAGTTGGAGTGGCAGCAGGTTCAGCTAAGGCGGCGGGTTTAGCTTGGGCAGTGGGTGTTATTTGGGAAGGGGGTGCATCACTAGAGGGTTCCATAACCTAAAGACATCAAATTTAAGCATTAGCAAACTACCATAACAATGAGACTACTAACCCAGTAACAAGAACACACAGAAGTGACACAACAACAACAACAACAGATCAAAGCGACAACAAAAACAACGACAGAAGTAACAAACAATAACAAGAAGTTAAACAAGAAACAACAGAAGAGAATGATACCTCAGAGAACTCTTAGCTATTAGGGATTCGATCTTGAGAAGGAAGCAAAAAGAGTAGCCTACTTGAACAACTTTCAACTCCTGTATAAAATTAGGATTTCAATTTTTTAAGTTAGGAAAGCAAAATGTATTAAACAAATGAGCAATAAAATACAATCAGATAAAAAAATAAAAATGTGTTTGGATTTCATCTTTTTAAAATAGGGGTTCATCTTTTTTTTTTTTTTTTTTTTTTTTTTTTTTTTTTTTTTTTTTTTTACAGTGAAGATACAAGTATATTAATCATAGAAAAATAACAAAACAAAGAATAAAATAGGGTAGATACAAAGCACACTAAAATAATGAATCAAACTAATTATAATGTCTATCTGTAAAAAGTAAACACGAAAATAAACACAAAGCACACTCAGAAAAGTGATAACTCAAGTCTTTGAAAAATGATAACACAAACAAGCATACTCAAGCAAGTCTTATGACTAGTTATTCATTTTGGTCTGAGAAGGTAGAAAAGCACAAGAGCACACCACCAAATTGGTTTCGGATGTAACTTTCTACCTTGAAGTAAGGTGCCATCATTTAATTTATCAAGAAGTTATTGTGATACTACGGCAGGGAGTGTTGCTGTTATATTTATTTATTTATTAAAGGGAGTGTTGCTGTTGATGAGTTTAAAATGCAAGATACTAAGGGCCCGTTTGGTAGGGCATTTCAAGCATACTTTTGAGCATTTTAAACAATATTACACACTTTTTCACACACTTTTTCATCCACACGTATATCAAGAACACCCAAACAACATTACTCAAACTCCTCTACCAAACGGGACCTAAAAGTTCATTTAATGAGAATTGTATTGATAGGAGTACTACGATTGTAGCAAATGAATGAACTGGTGAAATCTCAGTGTGAGAATCAAGATTCTGATTGTGCGGTCAGTGCTTTTATACAATATCAATTATTATAACATCAAATTCAACAGGAATTGCAAAATAATTTAGGGGCATGACCCTTATCAGTATTTCCTTATTGAGAACTTCCAAAAGATCAGTTTCTTAAGAAGCCACCAGCATTTGATTAACATGTATTTTAATAGCTTCCACAAAGAATGTTAAATATTTATAAAATATAAACACATACTTATCAAAAAAAAATTATAAAAAATATAAACACACACATCGAAGGACAAATTTAACATACCCTCCTCCTAATCTATTAACATTGTGTTTTTTTTTTTGATAATCAAGAATCTTTATTGAAAGAGCTGGAGAACCAGCAACAAAACAGAACCACACAGCCTAAACCAGCAACAATATAGACAAGGCTCTTAAAATGGAGACCAACAACAACAAACCAAAAGGAACCTCAAATAAGCCCCAACCAGACAAAGCAACACAACCTACAAACCTGCAGAACCATAACAGAACCACAATACCAAAAAAAAAAAAAAAAAAAACCAACTAACAAAAGCACAACCAAAACAAAATACAACCAACACTCAACAGCAAATAACATTTTTTTTTTTTTGTTGCTGTTTCTTATGTTCACCATCATGAACACCTTGTTTTTGCTGTTTTCGATGTTTCTTCATGATTAATATGATTCTTATTACTTATCAAAAAAAAAAAAAAAAATCATTTGAACAAGATGATAAACCCATATCACAAAATACAGAAAAAGAGGGATGAAAAAGGAAGAAAATTTACCTGATTTGAGAGTAGGAATCCGAGACTAAGAGGCTAAGAAGACCCATGGTGGAAAGAAAGTGAAGTGGCAGTGTCAAGTGTGGTGTGAGGCAGCGGCAGCAGCAACCAGCAGCTAGGGTTTGGTCCGGTGGAGTTGGGAAAGATTTTGATGTAAAGGATTTTGTTTGTTTCAAAATAAAAAAGAAAGATTTTAAGGCTGAGCCAAGTAAGGAGAGAAGACTGAGAGACTAGAGAGCAAAGAGAATGGAAAGAATATTGATTTATAAGAGAGAGAGAGAGAGATGAGGGTTGAGACCTTGAGAATGAGCCGAGTAAGGAGTAAGGAGGACTCATCATGGCCATGGCCATGGGGAAATGGAACTCTGATTTTGATTTGAAGTGCAGCCGTTCTAAATCTTCTGATGAGAGATTTGGTTGATTTTCTTTTGCGTGAAACTAGCAATTGAGGGCTTTTGATTTGAAAGTTTGAAACTTAGCGTGTAGCACTAAACAACTCAGTGCTTTTAGTCCAATCAATCTTCTCTCTTCACGTGTTTCTCCCTAGAAATAACCAATGTTTTTTTTTTTTTTTTTAAATCTGAAACCATTGGGTCGGGTCAGGTAATACAGGTTTTTAATGCCTTAACCCGCTACCCGACTCGAATAGTCGGTTTTTGTAAGAGGCAGACCTAAATCCGATCGACCATGTGTTTCGGGTTGGTCGGATCTAGTCGATTTGGGCGGGTCTATGAACCGCTGGACAGCCCTACCCAAAACTATATTTAGTCGAAGTTGGAGCTGGAGCTGACAGAGTGCACCCTAGCAAGCCAGAGTAGACCTTATCTCAGTTTCTCTTTCTCTCTCTTTCTCTCCCAATATCGGATTCAGTTTCTCTCAATATCAGATTGTTTCTCTCAAATCTCGGTTTCTCTCTCTCTCAAATCTCGATTTTTCTCTCTCTCTCTCTCTATATCTCGGTTTCTCTCAATCTCAAGTGCTCTCTCTCTCAATTCTCGATTTCTCTCTCTCTTAATCTCGGTCTCACGTCATCACTGTTGCCGACCCAAACATCCCCTCTCCCTTCTTCCCCAAAAATTCGCAGTTTAGAGCTTTGAGAAAATTTACATGATTTGTGTTTTGATTTAAGGTAAGGGGAACAACGTCATTCCCCTAAATGTTTTTATTTTTTTATTTTTTAATAACAATTTTTTTAATTTCTTTTAATTACGAAAAAAAAAGATCCAGAACGGCGTCGTTTTGCTCATTTAACGAAGACAATTAACAGATGATTAACAGAATACCGAATTGACAACAATTGAAAGTTGGAGGACTGAAATGACAAAACTGAAAGTTAGAGGATTGAAATAAAAAATGTTGAAAGTTAGATGGTCAGTTTTGGATTTTTGCCTTTTATTTTTCAAGACCATTTTTTTTTTATAAATACAATCAGATTTGAACATATGACATTCACTTTATGATAATTGCTTTTTATCATCATGTAAAAATAGGGATGACAAAAATTTCCCACCCTACCTCATTCTGTCCCATGCAGATTTTTCTTATCCTAAAGAGGTGATGGAGTAAGAACGGGTTTTGCTCATTCTATTTATATGTATTTTTTTTTCACATATTCTATTTATTGTCCCTTAAAAAAATTGTTCTCTCTCTTAGCATTGCCTATTCTCTTTATCATTCATCTCTAATTCATTAATCTCAAAGTCGCCTTATTAAGAATGGCCAAATGCCCTAAATCCATCTTACCCTGCTCCGGCCTCACATTGGTTTCCCTTGCCTTGAAGAGATGACGGGATGGGGACGGGGCACCCTTAATCCAACCCCATTCTCACCCATTGCCATCCATAGGGAAAAAACTTCTCTTAGTTTTTGGTTGTTTGATAAATATTTAAGTTAAAAAGTAATAATTATCTCATGAATTGGATGTATGTGTCCTCCTTCTCACATAGTGTAGTTGTAAGAGTGAGCAGGGGTGGAGCTACATGCTTCATTTGGGGGGGGGGGGGGGCTATGGCCCCCTCAAAAATTTTAAAAATATTTGTATACTATATATAAATATTTAACATTTTAATAATTAGCCTACAAAAATGGGACTTGGCCCCTCTAAATATTTGAGTTAGTCCAATAATACTCTTAAAAAAATTGTCCAATTGGTCTAGTAGTTATAGAAAATGTTTTTTTTCTCACATTTATTTTTTATTGTAAAATGTGTTCTTGTTTCTGTTAAAATTTTAGATTATTCATATTTTTGAATACTTCATTAGTTCAATTGAAAATTTTCTACTCGCTTTGATAGACAATTTGGTAACTTATATTAAAAATGAAAAATTTAAGGATTCACTTTGGAGAATACTAAGTTATGTGCGTATATAGATGTTTGTGTTTGCGCATGTGTATGGAAGTTACAAGTTCGCCCCCAAACAAAACTTTTTGACTACCCCCCTTTATATTACATATGATGTATGACTTCTATTATTGTGTATATGATTGTTCCTCAATTTAAAGCACATAGGAATAACTATTTCCCATAACGAAATAACAGTTAAATAACAAAATAGTTATGCCTTAAAGGATAACTATTATAGTACAGAATCTATTATTGTACACCAAACGTATCCTAATTGTCGATCAGGGAAAAAACAAGCCATCCATTTTGTAACACTTGTTTTTCCTCCATTATTTGGTTCAAAGACAGGCAAAGGGTCACTGGCATTGAGAAAGGTAATTGATTTCATTGGCTTTTGTGCTTTAATACACCAAAATGATAACAATTAGATAAAATAACAAATCAAATAACGTCCAAAAATTATACAAAATTTCACTAATCATTGATTGTTTTCTTCGATTGTATTCCACGTGGATAAAGATCCTCTCTATTTTAAGTTAATTGGATTCTCTTTTCATGGTTTAAATTTTAAATTTTTGTATTTAACAAAGTAAATGTTACTACGTCATTTGAAGTTTTAACTGATATATAACTAGATACATCTTTATATTTATAAATAGTGACGCCCAAGTGGGCAGTCCAATTTGCTATTGAGATTGGCTTCTTGGACCATGCCAAATTTGAAGGTGACAACTCCTCCATTGTAGCTGCTTTGGCCAACTCTGATACAGACCTAGCTTTGCATGGTAATGTGATAGAAGATGCCACAACTAGCTCATATGTTACAATGGCACAAATTCTCCCATGTCCAACGATAAGAAAACTCAGCAGCCCATATATAACCTGGCCAAAAAAGCCTCCAAGGAACTAATAAAAAGGATAGGCAAGTTGGTTAACACATTCCCAGGCGATATTATTCATCCACTTTCAATCTAAGTTACTAGGTAAAAATAAAGTAAAATCTTAACTTTGAAATCAACTCATTGAGAGATGGTATAAATCTTTGACGTCATTCAAATTCCTCTGTCCACACAACCATTACTCTTAATTATCTCTTTTCTTGATTTGATATTAATGTTTATCACATATCATTATTTTTTTCTTTTTTTCCCATCAAATTAACAGCATATTATATACATATATCTGTTATATAAAACACATATTAAAAACATAAATAAATATATATCTACAGTTATCAACCCTATCTTAATTTTATAATTCGGCTTGTAACTTAATTATGGTTAAATTTGATTCTTTGACCTTAAAGATAATGTTTTTGTGTGTCTGTTACCGTAGCCAACCTGTTAATGAACATTATTATTATTATTTTATATATATATATATAGAGAGAGAGAGAAATAGTGTTCTAACCTTTGGTAAAATTATTATTTGCCACATTTAAGCGTCCTATTGTCGAGGATAGAATCCTAAATGTCTCACATGAGAGATGCTTAGTGCTAACGAATGCTTATGGTACAGCATATATCTTGGCTTTAGGATTAATGCTTCCTGTGATCAAACAATGCCATCAAACTAACCTAACTGCATTCCAACAGTGACCTAGCTTGTTAATTATGATTAAATTAATATGCGATTCTTGCAAAGTATTCCACTAATTTATTAGTATTATCTCGATCGTACGCTTTGGAACAAAAAATTATAGGAAGGGGGACATTTTTCTGTCCACTTATAAAACATGTGCAAAGGATCTCCAGGATATTGTTTTTTAAATTCAAGTGCATGATGCTTTATTTATTTATTTATTTTAATGGGAAAGTGCATGATGCTTTATTGAATTGAATACTTAAACTACTTTTTCGGGGGTTCTTCAATGTTTATTTCCAATATTTTTGAAGGTTACTATTCAATGGATTCTTTGGACTTTGGAGTCTAGCCCCATTCTTGTGCTGCATGCCTTGTAATTTTCTCCCAGTTGAATAAGATCAACTTATTTAGCAAAATGGGTAAAATACTATTTTTATCCTTAAATTTTATCAAAATTTTAATTTTTATCCCTCAACTTTAAATATATATTTTTTCATTCTTAAACTCTGTAAATAATTTTTTTTAAATAGTTTAGAAACAAATATAGAAATGAAAAAAGAACATTTTTCAATAATTTAGGGAAGGAAATAAAACCTTTTGATAAAGTTTAAGGATATATAGTAAAACATTTTCAATAGTTTAAAGACAAAAAATGAACTTTTCAATAGTTTAGAGACGAAAAATAAACTTTTATAAGTTTATGAATAAAAAACAAATTTTTGGTCAAGTTTAGGAATCAAAATATATAGTAGATTACCTTTGCAAAACTTAATCTTATTTGGCCTAAAAAAAATATGGGTTATCATGGGACCTGCCATAACCTATACTATTGGATTTAATTTGGATATTATCTTATTTTACCCATTTACAGTCTAATTTGAGAAGAAGAAAAAAAATTATGTGGAGTTATGCTTAATTTAACCTAAATTACTAATAGCGAGGTATGACAAAATTACTATCATGCATAATCTAGAAAAATTAGAATACATTTATAAAATAAAAAAAGATTTAAGATTATTATATTTACGGAATGTCGTTTACTCCTTTTTTGTTTAAAATTGATTAATATAAAATATGGTAGGTTTTATCTCAACCTTTAAACTTTAAACACCCCCCCGCCCACATAAAAAAGAAGAAGCAACGTTGTCAAGGCATGTGATTACTAATATATTATATTATATTATTATAATCATAATAAAATATATATTATATGTGGCATATTTTCTAATCTGATGCGACTTTGCTTGGCGTGGAGTTTCGTGGCCTCATGCCTAGTAAAATATGCCAATTCATTACGCGTGAGTTTGGATAGCGGTGAGTGGTGCGTTTTCAGTGTTTGCATTTTTGGCTGGGTCTCATGGTACTGTTTACAACCCAGCCAAAAACACAAAAGTGCGCATACCAATGTATTTTTGGGTCCTATGACATTATTTACACCTTTAAAAATTATTTTGCTACAGTGTTTTTAGCAAATTAATAAGCGGTATCCAAACACACCATACGAGTAAGAAATTCAGTTTGATTTATTTATTTATTTATTTTTTCTGAATGAGTAAGAAATTCACTTAGTTGGAAACTAAAAGGACCTTCCATTAAAAAAAAAAAAAAAAAAAAAAACAAAATACTATGCAATATGCATCTTCCAATTTCATATAATTAAATCTTTTGTCTCCTGTGTTTTTGATAGTTTCCAGCCAAACTTGAATTCATAATTTCATATACAATTTATTGAATTTAAAGAATATGCTTTTACACTTAAAAAAAAAAAAAAATCGATTATGCTTTTACCTTGAACATAATTTGTAAGAAGTAATTGTAATTTTTTAACACTAGACCAAACCACAATCTCTAAATAAATTAAAAATATTATTGCATTACACTGTAACGCATAAACTCTTTTCCAAGATCATATGTATGGACTTTGTGACATTGCTTTGTGCGATACACACTTATATATATGAGTATATACTTTGTCTCTATTCCAAATTCCAATTGCATTTACAGGAGACTTTGATAATAAAACCACCTTTAATCAATGTTCTAATTCCAATTGCAAAAGAAAATTTGATAACCTAGTCACACACCATCACTTTAGAAAAAACACTTCAATTGAGAGGTCTTAAATTCTTAATATGACAAATTATCTTTTTTTGAGGAAAGACAAATTATCTTAATTGTAACATAATATAACATATTTATAAGGACATCACTTTTTTAAAAGTTCAAGCCTTCGAGTTGGACCAAAGTATTTTATATTAATTACTAAAAAAAAAAAAGAGGTGCTACATCTACAACATTTTTACAACAAATTATAGGTGGTTAGTTGTTATTGGTTCAAATTTGCACCTAATACTAAGATTACATTTTTGCCTCAACAATAACAACCAGTAGCAACCTGCCACTTAAGATTTGTTGTAAAAATGTTGTAAATATAGCATTTCTAAAAAAAAAAACCTAAAATTCATTATTTTTGTTTTTCATGTAAGACTTTTCTCTATGTATACCTAACACCCAACAATTAATATATTTACTAATTTCTATCTCTTTTTATTTTTATTTTCTTTTTCCAACAAATGTAGGTTTTGTGAGTTCCACACCAAGGCTGACTCAGCGAAGCCGATCTTCCTAACATATACCAACCAAACAAAGAACTTAAAGAAAAGTGAATGTCATGGTTTTCACGACTTTTTGCATTCAAGTCATCTTATAAAGCAACGAGGTACACTTGACTTGAAATTGCATTAAAAAGGACTGCAAAAAGGAAACTCAAAATAAAGCAATTTTGGCAAAAATATATGTATTTACTCTTAGAGTTTGAACTTTTCCCACATTTTGGAGTCAAAATGTTGTGAAATGTTGCATACAATCACAATTGATGCAAAAAGAATACTCCTTATATTATTATTATTTTTTATTTTGAGAGAATTTCAACTTATGATATTTGCTCTTGATAATAGTTCTTTAGCATCAGACCAAGTCACTAATCAGTTTTTGGTGTAGGCAGGAATTGAACCATAGATTTCTTATTCAACCATAAAAAACTTTACCAGTTGAGTTAACTAGAACTCACTGATTGGTCAAAATTAAAGTATAAAATGAATCAAATACATTTTTTTTTTTATAATTTAATTATTACAATATATAGGATTTTGTGAAAAACTCACTCAACCTGCTAACCCGACCAACCTGTGTCACCCGTGTGGGTTAAAAGGTTAAAAGTGGAAGGTGGCGGGGTTGTGTAATTTTACTCATTAAAAAAGTTGATTATTTTGACAAGCAAGTTGATTTTTTTGAACCTGTCAAAAACCATCTTAGCCCACCTATATCTAGTTGTATATATAGACATAAAAATTATATATATGACTAATATTAAAAGGCTTAGTGTCAAATTCTTCTCTTGCATTTTTTCCTTTTTATTTATTTTAAAGAATGCCCATTGAAAAGATCTACTAAAAGTTCTATTTTTGTGGCATAATTAGCGACGTTTTAATGTAAGCAAATGTATCTAGTCAACCCGCACAATTTACTGAATCGAAATCACCTATATTTTTCAACTGACTTGCCGATTATAGAGGATAGTGGGTTGATGTTGGTTTGAAATTTTTTCCAACCTACTAAACTCAACCTGTCCAATAATATATCCAACTCATGCACAATCCTAACAATAATAAATGAGAAGGGAAGATTGAAACCTTAATTCTCTTAAAATACAAGAGACAATCACTCCACACTCTTGGTGTGGTGGTCATTTTATAAGTATAAGTACTTATGGGGTGTGGGGAGTAAGGGTTGGGGTTTAAGTCTCTAGGAAAGAGCTCCACACACATATACACTTAGATTAGGCTAGAGTAGAATTTCTATTTTGTATAAAAAATAAAAAAAAAAATACAAGAGACAAAAAATTTATCATTTAACTACAAAATTCTTAGCAAATTAAATATAATTTATGTATTAGACATGAGAACATATTGTATAAATGGTAGTAAATCTACAAACAACATATATATATATATATATATATATATATAATTCTAACTACAAAATCTTCATATATAAAATAATCTAATGTTCTTGAGATAAGTGATTTTTAGTGTTTCAAATCAATGCAATTGAGGAGAAATTATTTACTCTTACGGGAAGAGTCCTCCCTTCTCTCACAACAAGCGTGGGCCCTTATGTGGGACCGTAGTTGGGTCCACTTGTTGTGAGAGGATGTATGGAGGACTCTAGAAGTAAATATTTCACCGCAAATTGAGTGGCTTTAACCCTTGTGACTAAGGCTAGCAAACATGGGGCTATAGTGGTATGGGTGAAGGAATCCTCGTGTGGACTTATTGGGCTATTGCAATTTTACTATATAAACTATAAAGCTTATAAATTTATGTGTCATAAATCATAAAAAATTAATTCAAATATTTATTAAGTAAGATGTTAAAGTCCACAAATATATTAAATTCATTATCATATTAATTTTTAAATATTTTGTGCTAAAACTTGTAGTAAATTTAACATTTTTCCTATTTGAATTACCCTAATGTGATTCGGGAAACAAAATTTATTAGTGTAAGGACACGGTTTGCGGCCCAAGCCCAAGCTGTGTGGGATCTTAGCCCACTAAGCCCAGTACAATAAATTTATAGAGAGTGTGTTAAAGAACTAGGCCTTAATGAGTTAGACAACGGCTAGTACTGAATTAAATGACAATCAAACACAAACAAGAGATTTTGAGGTCAGTAGACGTATGGTCCGAGGAGGTCACACTTGTATAAATTGATCACAGTTGAGTATAAGAACAATTTAGATTGCTACAGTGTTCTCTCTCTATTTTTCCCATCCCCTTCTCATGAAGGGTATCTCCCATTATATAGCTCCTTTTGGATCATCTTGATCCTACACTTGTTGATCATCTGAGCCCCTACTTGAGTATCTGTCCCATCAGACACCTCCTTTGATTTTCTGTGAGTTGTGGTAGCTAAGGCAGTACTGTTTAGAGGTCTTCTCCACATAAATGCGGCCAGAAAAGTAGCTGTAGTGCATTTAATGCGGTGGTAGTAGCTTTCCTTTAGATATTTTTGGGTTTCTTTCCTTCTCGTACGTTTATGAGGCATGTCCCTATCATTGGAGCTTCTTGGAGGGTTACTCTAATTGTTGGAATACATACTTGAGTTGCATTCATCATATCCGAGGATGAGCTTCTCCTCGGACCACCTTTCATTCGTTCCTTACACTTGAGACTTTAAATTAGAACCCTTCATAACTATTTGTCCCTCCTTGGATCATTCAACGTTCTCGGACAAAGTCCAAGGTCCAGTATATGATTTTGGGCCCTTATCCCCACAATTAGATTTATGTAATAAAATTTGTAATATCCCTAATATTATTATATTACTCAATTTACAACTAATGGTGTCCACTTTCTAATCCAAAATTAAGTTGCCGGCCACAAATTCATGGATTATATCATCAATTGTCATTTGCTAATTAAACTAATAAAAATCGACCCTTTAGATTAGAAGACTTAATGTTTCATTTAATTGTAGTATATCATGTGAAACATTGTCAACACAATTATCCAAAGAAAGGAAAAGAAAAAACAAAAGTCTTATGGGGGAAAAAGAAAAAAAATTGAAAACCAACAAGTTTACCTGATCGCCACGTCACGTGAAAGAATGCAAAACTTTATATGATTATCCAGTCATAAAAGTCCATATTGGTGTCCAAAAATGGCGACCCACGTGATGGGTTAGGCCACTACTGCAGCAGCTGTTAGCATATATCTTAGAATGACGCTCAGAAGAACCAGAGTACTGTTTTTGCAGAGGTGACATGCATGCATACACACACATAACCACACCCAAACTTAACACAACCCCATCCAAATAGTGAGCGACTCTCTCTCTCTCTCTCTTTATATATATCATGAAAGGTCTAGAAGCACAATACATAATATATATATATATATATATATATTTATATATGTACCCGGTTCACTTCGTATTTTGCAAGAATCAGTAAGAAAAGGAGAGCACAGAGATTCACACAGCTTCTAGAGCAAAATGGGCAGCCTTCATTTTCAAATGTCTCTCTCTCTCTATTATGCTTACACAATGTTCTAACCGCCAATCAGACACAACAACGAAACGGTCACATATGTGGATGTAGGTAATTGGACACGTGTAGGTTTTGCATGGTTTGTGAGGTCACATATATTCATTGCAATGTAAATTATAATATATATATAAGATTATTTTAAAAGAAAAATAAAAATTGATGTTAGAGCACAATGATGATGATGTGAATATTGCACGTTCCAATCAATTGTTGGTGCCACATGTTGTGGGGTACTTTTTATTGTGGTTTGACTGGTTTCTTGGTTTTGTAGGATATGCATTTTGATTGATTAATTAATGGGTAATAATATATAGGAAGTGGAATTGAGTTCAAGAGGAAGTGAAATATAAAATAATTAATATTAGAGCCACTAGGCTTCGGCCTAATGTTACCAACTCAATTACCACCATGTTCTTTTTTTATATGTGGGTTCAAGAATCAGGGCTTTGAAATCTGAATCCCCTGTTTAAATCAAGTGGCGAATTCTATATAGTAAATTAGTAATGAAAGCTGTCTTTGAAAGTTTCGATTGGACCAAACGATTGTATGATATTTGACATATAACTTATTTCTTTTCTTTTTTTAATAAGGAATTTGTGTATAGCAATCAGTATCTTTCCCAACTTTTAAATTTTACATAAATAAGGTTGGTTGTTATGGGATAATAGATTTGTAGGTTCTAATAATAATTCTAGAAATTTGGGATTAAGGCTTGTTATGGAATAAGCAATTTGTGATCAAAATCTACCAAAAATAACTTTATTAATATCTTCACTTAGTGTTCCTTTGGGAACAGCTTATTTAGTGTGCGTTTGACATTGATGAAAGTTGCCAGCTTATTTTACTATTCAGCTTATTTTTGTTACTATTCATGAGCCTTATTGCATTTTTTGGTACTATTCACGAGTCTCATTATACTATTTCAGCTAACTTTTACCAATATCTATGGTAATTTCAGCAAAAAGTTTTCAGTTTCAACAAAATAAAAAGATCCCAGATAGACCCTTAGTTGAAACTGAAACCTTTTTGCTAAAAGTATCATAGATAAAGGTAAAAGTTAGCTGAAATAGTACAGTAGAACCCATGAATAGTACCAAAAAGTGCAGTGAGACCTATGATTAGTAGCAAAAATAAACTAAATAGTAAAATAAGCTAGCTTTTTAAGCTAATGCCAAACGCAACCTTAATGTAAAAAACAATAATTAAGTGAAATTATTTATTCGTATGGGAAGAGTCTTCCTTCCTCTTACATGAGGCATATAGGCCCCACATCGAAGCCCATACGCATTGTGAGAGAAGGGAGGATTCATCTTATAAGAGTGAATAATTATAAAGTAGACACCACAATTTCAAATGATATCATATTCATATAATAAATAAATAAATGTACTTTATATCTAAACCAATCAAATATTTCTTCTAAAAAAAACCAATCAAATATTTATTAATAACCTTTGGGTTAAGTATCAATTCCATCTCATATAACCAATACAATCTTGTTTCAAATCCCAATTCTCTTCACCTAACAAAAAATAAAAGGTTTTTTTATTCTCTCACATCCACTCTAATAGAGGAGGGAGAATTAAGCCAAATTACCTCCATTACATGATGCGTCAAATCTGCTACACTCGAGATTTAGATGATATCTTACGTTAAATAAGGAATTGAAAAAAGAATGAATGTGACCTGAATTTCTTGAATACCTCAAGAAGTAAATGACTTGCTTAGGGTCGATATTTGAAATTTTGAACTTCATGACAAGAGAACCATATAAACCGGAAAAGAACTTTCATCGATAGGAAATGACTTGCTTGGTTTTATGCGTTTTAGTTAGTTGTTGCTATCATTATCTTTTGAGTTTTTCAAACCACTCAGTGAGAACCCAACCCCATATTGGCGTTGCCTACTCAACAAGTGGAACTTAAAAGTCTTTATATTACGTACTATTTTTTACTTAATAGGTTGACACATAGAACATTTTTTTCAAACTCAAATTGCTGTTTCAAACACTTTTGTACCCCCCATCAAATACAAAACAAAAGTAATGTATAAATTCACCCAAAGAATTCTAACTTATTCATAAAGAAATAAAAAACCCAAAAAACAAAAGGAATAAAAAGGAAAACACCCCAAATGTTTGTCATGTGAGGCTCCTAATTAGTCTGTAGCTTTGTTCTCATATATGACAAGCTTTAGTAATCTTTGTGATTTCTGAATTCGTGATTGTCAAAAAAGCTTTATCCAACTAATCTTGCTTTTGCTGTACCCAGAGCGGCTATATATTAAGCTTTCTTTCTTAACAAGCCTAATAGTCAAGCCCACATTTGGTGATAATTAATCAATTAGTAAATGTTGGTTATTTAGGAAAGGCTGTTTCTTTTTAGTCAAGTCTAAGGACTATGTGTGACAGTTTCTTTGTTTTTTTCAGGATGCATGGAAGGTGGTCCTTTTCTAATTAGACAGAGAAACCAAAGAGAAATTTCTTGGTATTTTCATATATATGATTGATTTATCGATCAATTGGGGGGGGGGGGGGTGGTTAAAGATTTTACCCCTTATCAAAATGATCTTCCTAAAGGGGAGAGAGAGAGAGAGAGAGAGAGTATTTTGGGGAATCATGAAGATGAATTACCATGCAAACAAAATGTTTATGCTCGCACAATAAGTTAAGGAAAATTTATAGCGCACTTTCAAGACGTGAAGTGAATCTAGACGAGCATAAGAGTAGAGGCTATGAAGAGCCTATCAAAATTTGTGCTTCTCTACTTTCACTTCATGTCCTGAAAGTATGTTCTATACTTTGTCATATTAGGCTAGCTATAAACCTTTTACAAAAGTACACACATGCACCGGAGACTCCCTTTTTCATTCAGCAAAAAAATAAAAAAATAAAAAGTACACACATGCACTAAACTAGGTAGTGAAGGGCTTATAAAAATTTTTCTCAAAAAATAATCCTCTCCTTCAAAAGAAAGTTACAATAACTAAAGCATGCATGTTGCCATGGTCACTTTTTTCATCCATAATTAACCAGGATAAGCGGACCATCAACAGGACCGAGGGGGGCCTTCCCCCGCCCCCCAAATTTTTCAAAAAAATTAAGGAATTTTTTTAAAAAGAATTATCCTAAATAATATGAAATTTTTTAAGAAAACCTTATCATTTTGGTCCCCATACTCGATAATATACATATATATTTAAGAAATTCTAAAAATAAACATAATTTTCATTTAAATAGAAGAATAATGCTAAAGATACAAACTATTTTACAAAAAATATTACAAACTGCTGATGTAGTGAGTGATTATTGATAAATGAAAAAATGATATTAATGATGGATCTAGATGAAAACCAATAAAAGGTTGGCCATATCAATATTTTGTAAAAATATTGTAAAATAGAATACAATCCATAGATATATGTCAAAAAATTACAATAATTAAACATTTAACATCTTTAAAATGAACACATAGGTATTTTAACAATTACCTCAACAAATAAAAGGGAAAAAAAAATTTCAATTTTCATCCAAACACATATAAGGCTTACTTGTACCATAGGAATAGAAAAATCGAAAGGTCAGTAGTTTTGTTGATTCGCTGCACCACCAAGTCCCCCACACAATTGCAGAAACTTTTTCTCACAGTGTTCTCTCTCTCTCTCTCTCTTTGTTGGCATTTGCCTTCTTTTTTTCTTTTTCTTTTCTTTTTTTTCTTTTTAGTTATTTCCTTTTCCCACTGCTACCACAGTTTTGTGTTTACAATATAAAAGTAAAAGTTCTGTGTGATTAAACTAGACAAGAAAAAGTGAAAGACAAGCTTGAAGCTTCCGTAGGCCAATCTACCCTATACAGTGCTCCTATGTTACTTTACTTTTCATTTGCTTTCTTTTGATTTCTTTACTTTACTTTTCATTTGCTTTCTTTTTTATTTTTCTTATAATATATTATTTGTTATTATAATAATCAATATATTATATACTGTATGACATTATAATTTATGAATATACTTGATTAATTTGATTAAAATATACAGTATATACTATTATATTAATATGTATTTAGCACTTCAAAAAAAATTAATAGTTGTTGTTTTTATTATATATTGAGTTATGAAGTATTATACATTACTATTTTAGATTTTATACACAAAAAAAAAAAATATATATATATATATAGCCCCTAAAGATAAATTTTTGGCTCCGCAATATTAAAATTTACCCTAGTGATGATATATTAAAGTTCATGTGAAAAATAGCATTTTAAAAAAGATCATCATCATACAATTTAATTTTTTCGATGAATATCGTCATCATATATAATACACTTATTGACCTCTCTCTCTCTCTGGTCTGGTTTTTCTTTTGCATAAGAAAATACTTACACCGTAACTCATTTAAGTGTGTACCTTAGGATTTGAAAAAACCAATGACTCAACCACTAAAACCACTAATCTAATAAACCAATTAGTCTGGATAATCAAGGCCTGATTTAATATAATTCAAATCACACAGCATGGATAGTCTTTCAGAGGAAAAGTCTTATATTTACTATATATGCTTGCCTTTCTCAAATTTTTTTTTTGGGTCTTGTTTAGGGGATCTAATTAAATCCGTATTTACCTCTACCCGAGAACTAGATAATACCATTAAATTACAAGACGTTTAATTTGCGTTTCTCATGAGACGTAACCTAATGCCAAATTGGTTCTGCAGAATCAATTAAAACCCGGGAAAAGTCTTACACGAGGGCCACCACCTTGCAAGCTCAGAAGGGTACGCGTTCAAGTTAGCTACCCTACCCTATATGAAGGCCAAGTTGGTGGATTTGAAACCAAAACAGTGTGTTTTTTTAACCATTTTTAATTTTGTTGCAGTGTTTTTATCTTTGCTTTGTTCAGTTTTTCTGTGGCAAACTTCTTATCTTTTACGACAAAAACAATTCAACCCCACCAACCCTTCCTCTTTTTACAAAGCTTACGTTACTTGGCCAAAGAATTTTATACTATATGTTGGCCTAACTGCAAGTGTAAAACCATACTCTTATTGAACACTTGGAAATAGAATTTGTCATAGTGGACTAACCTTTATCATAAAAAAAGAAAAACAAGCAAAGAAAAAATCCAGCTGGTAATTTCGAACTTGAAGAACTTTGGTCTTCCTGTTTTGTCCTTGATATATTTAACCTAATTTCTCATAAAATAAAATTAATTATGAGATTTATTTTGTCATTGTTTGTTTGTACGTGATCAGATATTTTCTTATAGTCGTGAACATGTTTATATTATTTGGCTATTTGCATATATACTCCTTGTCCTTTTTGTTATTTTTCATATTGACCAATGAAGTTGTAATTATTTTGTATCCCCCTACTCAAATATGTACAATTAGGTGATTGACCCATTATTCTATTTAAATATAAAACTCATTATCCAAAAAAATCTTAGAAAAACTTTTTTTTTTTTGTTGTTGTTGTTGTTGTTGTTGTTGTTGTAGTAAATTATATATACAATGAACACAACTGATAGAAATTTTCAATCAACAACTAATTAAGCTGGTATAGCTAGTGGAAATATTATAATAGATGGATATCTGAGAGGCCATGTTCTACTTTAGTATTGAAATTTCCTCCTGTACTCAACGGGGAAAAAAAGAAGAACAAAAATGAGTCTATACCACTCAACCTAGAATATATATATGGTTCTTAACATTCCTTCTCTGTTTTTCTTTTTCTTGGGCCATTTACCTTCTTTTTCAAGAGTATTTAATTTTGGAATAAACAATCAAACCACAATACTCAAGGCGTGAAGCTCTATTTTTTTCCACCGGCCATTTTTCCCCATTCATTAGACAGAGAGAGATAGAGGGGGTGAGGTGTCATAATGTCATATTATTTTATCATAAAATTTGATTTACTCCATCATTAGCCTATACTAAACAATAGCCTATACTAAACAATAGTATAGATGTGATATATTATATGAAAATTTTGAATTTTAATTATTTTGTTACATGTGCATAGTTCCCAAGAGGGGATTGGCGATGACTTTAACAAAAGGGGCACATTGAAAGAACCTAAACTTAAATGGCTATTTTCAAAAACCTTGTAACTCAATGACATTAATTTTTCAATTTTTCTATGGAAGAGAACTTGAGTTTAAATTATCTCCCATTATTTGTTGGAAAAAAAAAAACCTAAATGATTCTCTTACTATGAAATAGATTACTTGCAAACTCTTTCTTGGGGATAAGTAACATAAATTAAGTACCTAAGTGTGTAAGATTTCCCAAAATATGTTAAATCTAAAACAAATTGAAAGAAGTTTATGTGCATTCTTCTTCACAAAATTTTTATTATATATCCAAGGGAAGCACTAAAAATCTCATACCATCATAATTGTTTCAAGCAAAGAAAGAAAATGCACTTGTACTTTTGAGTTCTAAAAGGAATGCTGGTACATCACTTACATTAATTATTGGTATTTCTTTTAATTGTAGCTTTGAATTGTATTTAATTTTATGAAAGATTCACTTGGAAAAGCATGAACTACAAATAGAAAACGGAAAATTAAACTGAGTATGGATACAAGTATTGGAATAGATTTATTTGTGCTTTTATTTCAATTAACTCTCCAAAAATACATGAATAAATCGAGACTTATAATGAAGCAGCATGTGTGAGAACACGTGAATCGTTCTATTGATGCTAAAAACTATCCGGTGCAACAATTTTTGTTCCATTTCAAGCATGATTACCACGTGTCGATATGTTATCTAGTTATCTTTTTTTATATTTTAAATTTCCATTCTTTCGTTTCGTATTTCTAAATCGAATCTTAACGTTCATTGTCGCCCCACCTTGTAACTGATAATGCTAAAGGATGCGATCTTTAGATAGAAGCATTCTCATAGCATTTTATTGCAGGGAACAATCATCTATGAAGTGAGGATGGAACATATCAGTTTTCGATCCATCAGCTGTGTTTACCATTTTATTTCTAAAAGATCCATCAGCTGTTTTTATGAATCAAATTAATGCTTTCAAATTGTCTACTAAGCAAGGTAAGTGAATGTTTAGAGTTATTCAAAGGTGAAACATATTTTTATTCATGTATATTACTTATATATATATATATAAATATAGTTTTCAATTTTAAGTAAGAATGCAAGTAGTTTGGCAATCAATTTCAACTTTGATTCTGATCAAAATAAAATTTAACTTTGATTGTATAGTTATTGATATTAATATTAATTTAAACAACTGCAGTTTAAAAAGTCACTCGATTGAGGTGGGAATATGTATTGTAAGGAGCTAAATATATTCCTTTTCTTACCCCCTGCTAACGTCAAAGAAAAAGATTGACGCATTCTACATTTTCGGAGAAGCATCCAATGATAGAATGAAAAAGGAAGAAATTTCTTCAAGCACTTTTTAACTTTCAAGGCTAAAAACCCCTCTACCAATAATTCATGGGTCACTTCAGGTAGTTGGTGAGTCTGTTCATCAGTCCGTTTCTTTTCTTTTTTACATGCCAAAAATTAACTTAATTGTCTTATATTGATCATGAAATCCAATGCTTGAGCAACCTGTCTTTTGCACATAAAGAATGTTTTAATGGTAGATGCATTATTTATATGCCCTAAGATTTTTCTCAAACTATATGTAACATAGTGTGTGTATATATATATATATATATTATCCTTTTACTTTAAATCATTTGAGCTTATAATTAGGCACTTCATAACTCATTTATATCCACTATCTTTTTTCTTTTTTCTCTAATTTTTTCAACATGATTTGATCAGTTTAACCATCTTATCGACTTAAGTAAACATATATATCGTTAATTGGCAAATATTTAGTCAATCAGCATGCTTAATCGATAGGCAGACAATATTGAAGAGTATACTAGTTAGACTAGTTGTCACAATTTTTTACATATCTAGTCAATTTGCTATTATCATATTTGCTTTCGTAAGTAATGGGTTGTTAGCATCACCTATCAGACCAATTGAAGAGGAGGGTCACTAAACGAGAACTGCTATAAATAATAGTTGTATCTTAAATAACCTAATTAGCAAAGCTAGTCACATTGTTGTTTTTTTTTTTTTTTTTTTTTGAGAGAAAGTTTCAACCTATGGCGTCTGCTCCTGATGATAGCTCTTTAGTATCAGACCAAGACACCAATCAATTTTTGGTGTAAGCGGGGATTGAACCCCAAATCTCTTATACATTGTTGTTGTTTTTTTTTAAATAAATTAATATGATAAGATTTAAAATTATGGGATCTGTGTTATGATTATTACCCTTTATTTTTAGATTAAAACACCAATGTATTTCTTTTTAGTTTGCTTTCCATCTTAGATCTTTTTTTTCTTTTTTCTATAAAACAAAGAATTATTTACAACAGGACATTTTTATTGTACTACTTTTGTCCATATTTGGTTGTTAGTGTAATTATAGAATCATAATTTCACATCAAACTGTATGCTAATGTATAATGAGTTTCATCTTTTAATTTCATACTGTATGCTAATATATATATATGGAAGCATATTATGCCCATGTTTGATAGCTGCTTACATGTTTTCAAAATTGAAAGTGAGAGATTAAGAGGGTTTTATTGAAGGATTTACACGTGATAGAATTATTCAACATGATTAAGGAAATTAATCAAGTTTAGTATGATTAAGGTTTGGAATTTAGGCCAAAGCACCTACTAATCAAAATATCAAATCATGTTTAATGTGTCATATTGGGAAGCGTGTCTAGATGAAAATGATGGCACAATAAAGAGAATATGTATAAAAAAAACTCATTATGAGGGGGAAAAAATCAAAATATATACTTAAAACATAGTAGAAAGAGTCAAAGAGAGTCGGTCTATGTTTGTAAATGTAAAATATATATAGAATGCAGTATTTTTGTTTCAATAATATCCAAATTTGGCAATTAGCTTCTTAATTTGATATTTGTGATCTGGAATTATAGATAAGCACGAACCAGATTTTTAATTCACTAAATAAGGAAACCACTCTACTATCTATCTGCATGATCTATATGAGTTGTGCATGTCTCTTCTTTTTTTTTTTTCTTTGGATATGTCTCTTTGTTTACTACATGCATTTAGTAGATATAAAGCATATGCAATTATATATAGTAATTTTTTTTTTACAAATATAAGGTAATTTTTTTAGAGAGTTTCAACCTATAACGTCCACTCCTGATGATAGCTCTTTATTATCAGACTAAGACACCAATTGGTTTTTGGTGTAGGCCGGGATTGAACCCCAGAAACTTTACTAGTTGAGCTAACTGGAACCCACATATAAGGTAATTTTTTTTTTAGAGAGTTTCAACTTATGGTATCAGCTCATGATGATAGATTTTTATTAGCAGATCAAGACACCAATCGGTTTTTGGTGTAAGCGGGGATTGAATCCCAAATCTTTTATTCAACCATCAAAGACTTTACCAGTTGAACTAACTAGAACCCACCATATAAGGTAAATTTTGATTGCATACTATTTAGTTTAGTATGGGCTGGCCTTAAAAGTTAATATTATTATTATTTTGAGAATCATTATGGTTATTTTTATAGACGAAGATTAATGACATGTTCTTTTTTATATAGATAAGGAATAGTATAGTTTGAGAAGACATCTCAAAAAGCAAAAATTCAATGAACTGATAGTATGATAAATTGACCTTGAACATTTGAACATTTAAGTTTACGTCGGGTCCCAAACCAATAAATCTAACACAAAGGTACTCCCGTAGGTATAGGGTCAGTGCTCTCTAAAAATATGAAAAATAAGGTTTTAGAATTTAAGCAATTCAAATAGTAATACTATGGCTTTTTGAGTGAATTTATAATGTGTCTTTGAGGTTAAAAAAAGGAAAACAAAATGTCAACTTATCTATCACCTTCTAAGAAATTGCGCAACAATTAATAAGCGAATATCTTGTAATTTCTATTTTCTAACCTAACCATCCAATTTGAGAAAAATCAAAACAAATTGTCAAATAGTAACAAACAAGATTAGTTGTCATAAGAGAACCCTCCACTATAAGAAATATCAATCCTCACTTACAAGTTACAACTGTAAGTGGGGAACAAGATTCTTTCACTATTTCCGTTGATGGTTTGAAAATAGAAAAAATAAAGTAAGATTATTTAAAAGCTTGTATGATCGATGTATAGGTATACCATTTTTTTTTTTGATAATCGAAAAAGGGTAGGGGTGACTAACGTGGCAATCCTACCTGGGCGTGACCATAGTAGCACCCTACCTGCTGAGTCCAGGCCCTGCTGGAGTGCAGGGGGACGCGGTGAGCCATAGCTTCCTAGCCCCACGAGGGACACTAGTGATCCTAGGCTGCCAAGGTAGGCAACCCCACGCAAGTCCATATTCGGACTCGAACATGGGACCTCATCCTTGGTGCATCTTGTGCTTCACCTAACACCACTAGACCACACCCCTCGGTGGTGTATAGGTATATCATATGTGTGATACGTTTATAATTGTAATCATCATAAAAGTACTATTCATGCATCCACTTGCAACTTAATTTAGTATAAAAATTTAGTTATTAGTAGATTAGATCCATTTTAGTAGCTATTAGCTCTATAATTTAGTGATAGTTCCCTTCCTTAAAATGGTGTAGCCTAAGATTAAAAAGATAAAGAAATTATATTTTAAACCCATATTGTAGGGGTAGTTTCAAATTAAATAATAAAGTTTTAGAAAATTCAAAGTATACCCTGTAATTTAAGACTGTTACAAGGTAAACTTTATTATTTTTCTAGTTTCAAATCCAATCAAATTGCATCAATTTAAACAATGTACTTTTGGGGTTTGTTTTGGTAATTTGATTGAGGGTTTAAATATATATGAAAAGATTAGGGTTTGATTTTAATTTAATGAACTATAAGGTTTAATTTGTAATAATCTTAATCTTTTTTTCTTTTGAGAAGGTAATAATCTTAAACTTCATATTTTAATTTGAAAAATTTAAAACAATAGGGTTTAATTTGAAACCATCCATAAATATGTGATCTAATATGTCATTTTCAAGTTTAAAAAAAAAATGTAATTTGCCAAAAAAAGAGAGAAGAAACTAAGGAAATTTTTTTTTTTTAAATAATATGATAGTTACAACAAGAGAAGTGGCATTTGTACACTATATGTCTCCATTGGAAACACTAAAGAGGTGCCAACCAGTTGAACCCACAATATTTTTGGCAAGGGAAGAAAGTTTAAGTTAAGGATTTTTTTTTTTTTTTTTTTTTTTGAGAAGGAAATTAAGACCATTTAGGTAACAAAAAAAAAAAAAAAAAAGATTATTTGAATTGTTAGGGCAACTCCATTGTGGAGTTCTAAAAATCATATCCATCCATTTTGAAATGAGTGGATTGGATCTTACCATGACATCAGTAAATAAAATAAATACTAAATTAGTTATATACAACCTTTGTTTAGATGTTGATGACAAAACAGATTCTAATTCACTTATTTCAAAATAAATGGATGATATTTTAAAAAAAATAGTGATTATTATATACTTATTAGTGTATATCATCCGTACGTATCGTTATTGTTCATGTTTTATTGCGGATATTACGTATGCAATTCAAGATACGATACGTACGGAGTGTATAATATTGAATGTGTAACAAGATTTTTCCATCTAATAACTCCATGTAACATATTAAAAAAACATAGCCAGATTTTGAATTTTCCCAAGTCGTATGGTCGGGTATGAAATTACAACAAGATACTAATATACTGATATTTAAAAAACATTAAATAAAAAATAAAAAGAGCTTTCCTTATTTTTTCCAAAACATTTTAATATTAGAATATTTCCTCGTTTAAAGTGAGTAGTAGACTGTGAAAAATGAATATAAGAAGGGCAAAAAAATAAGGAAAGGACCAAAATTCAGGAAAGGAAAAAAGAGAGAGAGAGAGAGAGAGAGAGGTATATAGATAAAAATCCGCTGTTGGAATAGCCCACTGGAAAGCAAACCATGGCCCCTGGTTTTTTCTCTCCTTCAAAAACCGACTGTTTCTCTCCCTTTCATCTAACCCTAAAAGCCTTCCTCTTCTTTTCCTCCTTTATATTCTCTCTTCAATCTTCACCAACCATCTCCTTCTACAACAACAACTACAGAGAAGATGATGCCAATTCTCACATCTCTCGACTTTTTTTACCCTTAACTTCTCTGTACAACAATACTACTGTTGTAGAAACATCATTAGTAATAGGTATAAAATATATTGCTCAGTTTTCGGTACTCTGTTTTCCTCTGTTTTCTCTGGTTTCTAGCCATTTCTTTGAAAGTTTGGAACTTTGGTAGATACCCAGATAGTTTTTTGGTGTTTTGAGCAATACCCAGTTCTTCAATTCGTGTTTGGGTCAATACCCAGATCGCAATTTTGCATTTTTTATGAGGTGGGTGTGTTGGGCTTGTATATTGAGCTATTTTGTGTGAATTTTGAGGTTGAATGGGGATTGAGACGACTCGGGCTGATCGTAAAGGTAAAGAATTTCGTGAATTGCCTACGGACACGAACACGAGTCCGAATTCCAGGTCTAAGAGGAGCCGGCGACGTCAGAAGAAGATGTTGCCGGTTCAGAAGCTATTTGAGATTTGTAAGGAAGTGTTTGCCAATGGTGGGACTGGGATTGTGCCTTGTTCTGAAGATATCGAACGGCTAAGAGCTGTTTTGGGTATGCTTTTTTTTTTTTTTCCTTAATTGTTTTTGAATTGAATTTCATGGTCAAATGTGAGATATTCATATGGTTGTGCTTAAGGGTATTAAAATTTGGTCGAATTCAATCTTTCTGATGGGTTTTACATTAACTGGTATATGTTTTTCTTTGAAATTTTGATAATATTCGGGTTTTTAAGTGGTTGAGGTTTATAATTTCACTTTAATGATAATATTATCTGAATATGTGAATGTTTGAGGGCTATTTGCTGTTTTTGGAGATGTTTATTTTATAATTTCTGACTTAGAATGCAATATCATTTAAGTAGGATCTATCTAACTGATACCATTGCTCTTACAATAGTGTCAATTCTCAACTTGCGTGTTGAGTTTGTTTTTTGCTGTAATTTTTTTTTACACCAAGCTTCAATAGGGATTTCTTATGCTTTTCCTTATCTTATGAATTTGTGTGGTGCAAGGATTCTCAACATTTATTTCTGTTTTTTGAGGATATATAGATGCGCATTATATGCTACGAGCATTAAAAAAATGCATCAAGTAAGCATGTATTTCTTTACTGTGCGAGGTTTGTGTCTCTAGATTGGGTGATGTTGGAACTTGAGAAAATGAAAAGTTTGTGCAAAATGGTTATGCAATAAAGATCCTCAATTGAATTGAATTGTCTTCAATTGGTAGTTTCTATTAGTACAAATCTGGTGGGAGCATTTGGGTATCAGACCACACTGGTTTGTTTTCTTTTACGCTGCTTTTAAGTTCTCCATTTTTTAGTAGCATAGGGAGTGGGACTACTTGGCTTTATTTTAAAGGCTAGCACAGGATTTCAGGAAAGTTTTCTTTTTGTCTTGGTCTCAAATGTGACAATGGCTTATACAAGGGGCCACCCACGCTTCCCTTGAATGTCTTTGCTGCTGTAGACAAGATTCTATTTTTGTCTTTTATGATTAATGATATTTTGGAAATTCGAAACGTATGGCTTAAATTGTAATAGCATAGGACCTGTAATTGTTCATTACTGACATGAACCTTCGCCTGTTTGTCCTTAATGCTTACAAGCCCAACTTCATGCTTGCAGATGAAATGAAGCCGGAGGATGTTGGCCTCACTCCTCAGATGCTGTATTTCAGGACACAGTTGGCTCGGAGAACCCCAAAAATTACATACTTGCACCTCTATGAGAGTGACAAATTCTCGGTATGTAGGCTTCTCTGAGGCGCTGTCACGCAGTGATGAGACAAAATTAGTACCTTATGATAGATGTGGTTCTCAAATCTTTTCAATCATTGCAGATGGGGATCTTTTGCTTGCCACCATCAGGTGTTCTTCCACTTCACAATCACCCCGGAATGACAGTTTTCAGTAAACTGCTCTTTGGGACAATGCACATCAAATCATATGATTGGGTGGCCGATGCCCCCGATGCCTCTAGCAATGCATCTGCTGATGTGAATCTGTCAGAAAGTAGGTCTTTCCTTTAAGGTTTTACTATCCCACAGTTTCTCATATACACAGATGGCATTGTTTATATGTTTCTGTAGATGACAAGCACAGTTTGAATTACCACTACACGCTTGCAGATGCCAGAGCATTCTTAGTGTAACTCTTGCTTTTCCATTTGGTGTTAACATACGTTGCAACAATTAGGCTCCTTAAAGAACGAGGGAAGGAATAATTATATAAGAAAGGGCCTTATGAAGGTGTCTAGTGGGAGATTAAAGAAAATATGATATTTTTGTATGAGATAGAATTTTCCTCCGGATCAGTTTGGGGGAAAGTTCCTCCAATCCTCAACATTTCAACTTTAAAAAAAATTTCACCACTACTTAATTAATTGTCATGTGACTTGTTTAAATGATTTAATAAATCATTTGATTTAATACATGTGTATGGTCTTATGAACTCCAAGATAATGGGTTAAAGGAAAACTTTATCCATTTATATGTCTGTAGCACCTTACATCTTGATGGTTCAAGAAATGTTCTGGTATGACAAACGCATCCTTTTTTCTTATTGCAGTTTTGTAGAGGCTATACTTTATGTCCTTATTGATGTTGTAGAAATCCATCTGTGATATATATTTATATATATATATATATATTTTTTTTTTTCATTTTAGTCAATGAAGTTTGATGGATCAGATAGTGGCTAGCAGTTTGATCCAAGTTTTTACCTTTCGGTCAAAAATTTTACTTTCAATGCTTTCCCTTCTTTGACATTATTTGACATGCTTTTGATGATGCAGCCACTGCACCTGCCGCTCGTTTGGCTAAGGTTAAGGTCGACTCAGACATTACTGCTCCTTGCGACACCTCCATCCTTTACCCAGCTGATGGAGGCAACATGCATTGCTTCACAGCAGTGACAGCGTGTGCAGTGCTGGATGTGCTTGGCCCTCCATATTCTGTTCCTGATGATCCTGATGGCCGGCATTGCACATACTACCTTGAATCTCCATTCACCAATTTCGCAGGTAGCACATTGCCTCTTCATGTTTGATTATACTATAACTCTCTTTGTTACTCAAATGGTGGTGAGGAATGCCTTTTACCTGATACAAAATCTTAATTACTTTTTTTCTCTTTGTAATTTCAGTTGATGGGGTTTCAGTGCCTGAAGAGGAGAGGGAAGGTTATGCATGGCTTCAAGAGAGGGAGAAACCTGACGACTTGACTGTAGATGGAGCACCTTACAAAGGGCCAAAGATTGTGGATCAATGATCTCACCTATGTTGACACTGGCTGATGATGTCCAGTCCTTGCAGCACCCAAACTTTTGTTTCATTTTGTATCTTGTTCTTGCGGTTCTTTTCCTTAATCCTTTTTTTTTTTTTTTTTTTTTTTTTTTCCCCCCTTAAAAAACTTTTTTCCTGTGGGACATGAGGGACTAGATCCTTTTTTTCTCTCTACAGTTTATGTACATACTCTGAACCAAAAAAAAAAGAAAAAGAAACAAAGAGAAGTTCACTGGAAAATTGAGCATGAAAGTGAATTGAGTTAATTGTCAGCATCATCTCTATACAACTGGGTGTCTGGGACTATTCCTTTCCTTCTATTACACGATAAGCAATATGTACCTGCTGCTTCCATTGAGAGCAAAAATGATATATGTATAATTAGAGCTATAGCTATGGTACCTAGCTAGGGAGGTGTATAGGTCCACAAGTAGTTTGATTACTTGTTTGGTACCTCCAGGAGACAAAACTATAAAAGGGGTTTTCTTAGGAGACAAAGGTTTCTTAATATCCGTTCTGTTCTGTTCTGTTCTGTGATAGTGAACTGATTGGGCTGGGGGGGGGGGGTCTCTCTCTTCCCCATGATGGAATGTTTGATTACTTGGAGACAGCTTGAAATGAAATGGTGTGTGTGGTGCAGCTTTCTTTGACTTCAATTCCATCAGATAGGACTTTCCCATGCAAGTTGACGAGTGAACGAAATTTACACTGCAGTGATTGTCTGGAAAAAAGTTGGCAATGCCATTTAGAAGTTAAACTATAAATTGATTCTGCAGGCAGCAAGTTGACGAGTGAACGAAATTTACACTGCAGTGATTGTCTGGAAAAAGTTGCAATGCCATTTAGAAGTTAAACTATAAATTGATTCTGCAGGCAGCAGTAATTACCACAGTTATTGGATATAAAAATGGGTCTAGTTATTGGATATAAAAATGGGTTTGGTTAATGGGCATAAATTAAGTTATTCATTTTTAGAAACATTTTATTGGAAATTAAAAAATTTGTCAATATTTTTTTAATTTTCGAAAAAATATTTTTAAAAATGATTAATTATTGTGTGCCCTTAGGGCACATATTAGTAAAATCTTATAAAAATATTCTGGAATCTGTTGCCAGATAAGATTTTGGTGGGGCAGTAGCATAAATGTACTGTACATTAATGTTTTATAGGGTGAATGATGGTACTATAAAGTATAAACCTTGTATATTTCGTTCATAAAAAAAAAAAAAAAAAAAAAAAAAAACCTTGTATATTTCTATGCTTGTTCATAAAATTAGTGCGACTGTCCGTTGTCTACTGGTGCTGAATCTGTACCTTAATGCTTAAATACAAGGTTGTATGTAGATGAACTTAACCCTCAATATGAACAAGGAAAAACTTTTATTTGTTTTTACTTTGGATGAATAACTGTGAGCAGGTTGCTCACAGCGTATAAGCTTGGAGCAATCTATGACTGAGCATAGAGCATGCTGCAAGCTGCATGTACAAAATTCAAGTTGACTGTGAATTTTTATTTATATTATTTATACTAACATTGTAACCCGTATTTACGTACGGCACGAAAACATTTAACAGTAATAACAATAAGGTGGTTTGTCTCGGTTTTCACATTGAGCATTACAAATGCAGTCCATTTAAATGATGCAATTTTTTTTTCTCATTCACCCTCGGCTTTTGCGTAACGTGTATAAAATTCCTTTAGTGAAATTAAAAAAAAAAAAAAAAAAGTCAACTCCCTTGTATCTTCCCCTCAATAACTTACTTAGCACAGAAATTGAAAACTTAAATAGGACATATGACACTAAATTAGACATCCAATTTAAAATTTAATTGGATTTTCTCTAATAGTTTTGATTCCAAAGAGCAAAGTAACGACAATCATGGGTCAAACATGGTTTCTCTGGAATGGAAAACAAAAATTATTAGGAATATAGGAAAAACCTTCAAAAAAGTACAATAAGCAGAAAAGAATTCTTGAAGATACTATCCAAGTATTTTTTTTAAATGTAAGTTTGCATCTCACAAAAGTCACATACCTAAAGACAAATTTATAAACTCACACTTTGTTCTACTTTAAGTGTTTCCAACCACATTTTTTAATCTTCAATCATAATTAAGTTTATTACAATTCTCAGTCAAAAAAAAAAAAAAGTTTATTACAATTCCATTTGTGTTTGACTATTATATCTAGTAATATATTATATTGTGCAATAACGTTGCAAAAATGAAGCCAAAATTTGTGTAAGAAAAACTAAAGGACATGGAATTGAAAATCAAATTTTGTTCTGTAAGTAGAATCCTTATTGTTCTTTAATAGTAGTATATGAAACTATATAGAGCAATAATGGGACAACTCACAATGTGTGCTAGTAGGGGTGTGCATGGGTCGGGTTGGGTAGGGTTGAGGGGATTTTTTGACCCAACCCACCATGGTGGGTCAAAAAAAATTCGACCCAACCCAACCCATCACATAAATCCAACCCAACCCACATGGGTCTGGTTGGGTCGGGTTGAACCCATGGGTTTGACAAATTTATTTATTATTAAATTGAGTAGAAAAAAATACAAATATTAATATATTAAAAAAACCCAAAGATTAGTATCAATATAATTCCTTAAAGGCAAACAACACTAATGACTAAACAACAATAGTAATTTATTAGAGTTTGTGTGAACTAATTGGCTTTTATATAGGATAGGAAGAACTGGTTATTTTAAAAAATTTAGTAATTATATAATATATATATATATATATTAAATTAGTATTAGTAGGAGGAATCGAGAAAGTGCTGCTCTACAGTTAGTTAGTTAGTTTTTTTTTTTTTTTAAATTATTAAATATAATATATATATATAAAAGTTCCCTACAGCTAGTTTTTTTTTAAAATTATTAAATATATAATATATTTTAAATATATATTAAATATGGGTGGGTCGGGTCGGGTTTGTAATTTTTTGACCCAAACCCAACCCGACCCGCTATAAAAAAAAAATTTGTAACCCAACCCAACCCACCAAGCCTTAAAAACCGACCCAACCCGACGGGTAGGGTTGGGTCGGGTCGGGTTTGGCGGGTCGATGGGTTTTCTGCACACCCCTATGTGCTAGATAAGCAATTGTTTCCATTAAATCGTACGAACTTGTTGCAGTGGATTTCTTAAAACTTGTTAAATTTCATTAATACCTGCAAGCATAGAAGAAAATAATGAAATGGACTTGGACTTTAAATATCGAAATATAATTAAAATATGTGGTTTTAGGGTACGTTTGGTACACTGAATGAGGATTACAACAAGAATTATAATCTTTATTATTAGGAATAAAATGTTTTAATGTAATAACTAAACATATTCATAAGTTTGCTTGTGAGTTATAAAATTAGAATAAAACTTAAGATTTATTTTAGGAAATATCTCACTCATACAATTATATCTCCTTAAAAATTGTTATTTTTTAAACTTAAGAGAGATATGTGTTATTTTTTATGATTTTTTATTTATTTTTATAATTGTTAGATGTATATGGAAAATTTGTTTATTTGGAAATGTATTAAGTTTTGAAATTATTGCACTTACTAAGGAATAGCTAATACAACCATTTCAAAGAGGAATAATTATTCCTTATTTTGAAGAATAGTTATTTATAAGGAATGACTATTTCTTGTAATAAAAACATAACCAAACTAAAGAATAGCTAAATATAACCAAACTTTAGTTTGGTTATGTTTTTATTACAAAGAATAGTCATTCCTTATGAATAACTATTCTTCAAAATGAGGAATAAATATTCTTATTTAAAAGGTTGTATTAGCTATTCCTTAGTAAGTGCAATAATTTCAAAACTTAATATATTTTCAAATAAACAAACTTTCCATATACATCTAATAATTATAAAAATAAAAAATCATAAAAAATAACACATATCTCTCTTAAATTTAAAAATAACAATTTTTAAGGAGATATAATTGTATGAGTAAGATATTTCCTAAAATAAATGTTAAGTTTCATTCTAATGTTATAACTCACAACCAAACTAATGAATATGTTTAGTTATTACATTACAACACACTTTATTACTAGTAATAAAGATTACAATTCCTGTCGTAATTCTCATTCAATGTACCAAATGTACCCTTAATGTTGCAACCAAGTTCTAGGGAAGAAGCACTATGGGGGAACATAATTTTGAGGGCCCATAATTTTGTTTTGATTCATTTAAAATGAGATAGCCCATGAAAACCGGGGAAGGGAGATTAATTTTCACTCACTTAAAGAATTACACATATTAGGCATGCTTTACAATCATGTTAAATTATATATCCAAGCTTTTATAAAATTAAGGGAGTTACAAAATGCAAAATGCACATTGTGACCATTGAAGAAAAGGATAAGACATAAAATTGAGGCACTTTTGTAGACAGCTCATTTACTCATAATAAGGTGAAATTCGAACAGGGGGTATCTTTCTAATCAAGTAGCAATAAATTTTTTTTTTTTTTAAAAAGGTAGCTAAAAGGAAAATAGAAATTGATTAATTCTTTCCAGTTCAATAATGATGTCTTAATTTCTTTAAACTCCCCAAAAAATAAAAACCCTCAAAAAGGCAAAACCATTAATTAAGAAATTGCTAGTGTGATGATAATGATACAACAACATAAATAATGCCACAGTGACTTGACAATATCAAAATTAGTCCTCCTAAAAAAAAAAAAAAAAAAAAAAAAAAAAACTTAATATGCAAAATCTTAAAATGGGCACGCAAATTAACGCTTCACCTACAAACCAACGACTTTTGAGTGTGACATTGCTTATTTAATAGAAAAAAGGCCGCTCATGCTTATTTGCAAAAATTAGTGAAACCAAGATGAAATCAAGCACAACTCAAATAATTCAACAAAATAAAGTATTCAATAGTTTGAAAGATAGAGACTAACAAATGGATAGACAACCAAGCTTATAGTAAATATTTGGGTATTTGGGTTCCACCACATTCAAGCATTTTCTTCAACACAAATTGAGAAGTCAAAAAAAAAAAAAAAAAAACAAAAAAATACAATTTTTTAGGGTTGGGAAACCAAATAGTATAATTTTCCAAAATTGAAAACCCTTAAAAGGAATCAGAATTGTCGATCTTCCAAGGAGAGGGAAAGCAATTAGTATAAATATAAAAATATTTGCATATTCCTCTATCTCCTACTAAGATAACCATTTTAAATATTGAAATCAAACTAATTGAGCCTAACACTGAAAAACATGGGATATAATATATGGGTTTTTTTTAGAAGAAATTGATAATAATAAATAAATAAATAAATAAGGTAATAGAAAACGAAAACAACATACACCATAAGAAACATAGAAGTTGGTGAGGCTAAATCGTCGCTCAGTTTTGGCTTCGGCTCTGTGATGTTTATGAGAAAGGATAAGAAAGTGAAATCTTTGCTATCTCGTGGAGCTCTTGTTCTTGTATTGGTAGTATTTGATTGTAGGCTTGATATCATATATCTCGTGGGTCCTAAAACAATGCGAATGAATAATAAATCATTCACATTTGCATAGGAAAAAACCATAGTTGAAGATTAATTTAGAAGTGAACAAAGAGAATGATAATTTAACAAATATAATAAACAAAGAGAGATAGAGAGAAAGAGGATAAATTTTATACCAAATCAAAGATCCCTATTGTGTTCTTCATCAACTTCAAGCACTCACTTACAATAGAGCAACCTCATATCAAAGTTAACATCGAAGCCTCTCCATAATGCCTGTACGGACATTATAGTAGTGTGCATGCCTTCCTTCTAGGACGACTGTTCAAGGCCTTGAACTTGCTCTAGAAAGAGGGTTATTCAAGCAATTGGACAAAAATCAATCATTATTAATCAAGGTGACTAATTGTATTTTTAGCCAAACAATGTCATAAATTTGCGTGATGGACTCCTCGACTTTTGAACTTTACAACTCAATTGGAGCACAAATTAAGAAACTTAAATGAGACATATAATGCAAAATTAGATTATAATTGAAATTCAATTAAAATCTAACAATTTGACTTTATTTAAAAGAAAAATAATAAAATAAAATATTTTATACCTCCTAACTTTCACTTGCTTTCCAAAAAAAAAAAAAAAAAAAAAAATTTCACTTAGGATACTCCATCACAAAAACTTTATAATAATAATGCATCCAACTTCACCCATTTTCATTTTCCAAACATTGGACAAAATATGGAATCTGGCATTAGAAGAACTTTTCATCTTATATGGATGGACTAGGGAACAAATACAAGAATATGCATAAAACCTTGTTTGACCAAAAAAAGAAGAAGAAGTGCATAATACGTTGATTTCAGTGTTATTCCCAAACAAAATTATATATAACTACATAAGGAAAATGCTATTTACACCATCTATAACACCAACATCTTTTCCCTTTGTCCATCTTTCTTATGGCTTTTTGGTTCTTTGTGTTGATCTTTTCCTTCTATTCCAAGTCTTCTGCAGAGGTGGTAACAGCCCTCCCTGGACAGCCAACCAATGTTTCTTTCAAACAGTTTTCTGGTTACATTACTACAGATGCTCAGCATGGCCGAGCTCTATTAATTTCTATTACTTTGTTGAAGCAAAATCAGCGAGCCCACTTTCAAGACCCTTGACCCTGTGGCTCAATGGAGGTTATTATCTGAGTTATTTAATCATCTTTCTTGCTATATGTTCACTAATACCATATATCAATAAGTCTACTCATACAATAAATTTTGCAACTTTTTTACACAATTGTTGAAGTGACATTTTGTGATTCGTGTACAATAAAAGTAGTGTCACTGATAAGCTCTTGTGAATGTAATGCTTAACCAATCACAACTTACTATCTTAGCAAGTCATGAAAAAAGTTGTGAAATTTTTGTATATCATTGCTTTGCTCATATATTATGACACTTAATGTTGTTTTATGCTTGATTCTAGGCCCTGGATGTTCTTCCCTTGGTTATGGTGCATTTAAGGAACATGGTCCTTTCCAACCTGGGGATAATGGACTTCTTGTCAAGAATAAATGTTCATGGAACTTGGGTAAATGTGTTTATATCAGTTCATTATATAGCAAGTTGTTATTATTATTATTGTTTTTAATGAAAAAAAGTTTGCCATGCTATGCTGACTTCATAATGAAATATTTGGATAGAATCAAACATGTTATATGTTGAGTAACCTATTGGGGTTGGATTTTCCTACTCAAACACAAGCTCGGATTACTTAAGGTGGAAGGATACTCAGACGGGTATATGTGCATTTAACTATTGGTAGTATTACTTCTGTGTTCTGCATTTGTTAATATTTCTCAAACTTTTCAATACATAATCTTTTTTTTTTTTTTTGGTTAACAGCCAAAGATAATTTGATATTTTTAATAAACTGGCTGGAAAAATTCCCAAACTACAAAGACTCTGATTTGTTTTTAACTGGTGAAAGCTATGCAGGTAATTATGATTTGTTTTTGCTATCCCTCAAATTTCATGATTATGATTATTGAAAATTGTTAGAGTATTGGTTAAATAATTAAGTTCACCTATTCCTAAGAGCTTAAACTTTAGAAAAAAGTGACAATATTTCATGATATGAAAGCAAGTAATCCTAAGTTGGAACTCTGTCTCCACTCTATCTTTCATTTAAACAGTTAAAATCATAAACGTAGAGTCCACACTTGTTAAAAAGCTCCAAGCTTTTTAGGATTCGGGATTTCTTTTGCTAATTAGTTTTAAGAAGAAGAAAATAGATGAAACTTTATAGGTATAAGTAGGGGTGTTCACCAAACCGCATAAACCGTACAAACCGCAAAAACCGCACCAAAACCGCCCGTAAAATAGCATAACCGCACCACACCGCAAGTAATAGTACACTGCACCGCACCACACCACATGGTGCAGTGCGGTTTGCGGTTTTATAATAAAAAACCGCACAAACCGCACTGCACCCTCTCTATATATTAATATATTTATTTATTTATACTATTAAATATATTATTAATAGTTTAATAACCATAGTTTTCAAAAAAAAAAAAAGTTTAATAACCCTAGCAAGTGTTGACTAGAAAAGCCAACCCAAAATAAAGAAAAACTAGCTCAATAATTTAAAACTTGGCCCAAAAAAAGGGAAAATTAGTTTTTGGCTGAGTAGGAAAAGCCCAAAATTTGAAAAATATACCGACTTCAAACCGCATCTTATACATAGTATCGCACATGTGACCGCAAGAATGAGGTGCGGTGCGGTTTAGAGTTTAGGTTATAGTTTTGGCTAAACTCTAAACCGCACCACACCGCACCGCACATGTGACCGCAAAAAAAAGGTGCGGTGCAGTTATGGTTTTAGCTAAATTGCACCGCAAAGTGCGGTGCTAAAAATGGCACAAAACCGCACCGCAAACACCCCTAGGTATAAGCTCTAAGATTAAGATTTTGTGCACCTAAACAATCATTAAAACTTCTAGATATGATCATTAAATTCAGCTATCTCAATATTGACATCTTTGGTTGCAGGCCACTACATCCCACAGCTTGCAGCCTTGTAGATAGAGTACAATAAGAATCCAAATATCAAACTGTTAGGTTCTAAAGATGCTTAAATGTTTAGAATCATGTTTTAATTGTGTTGGCAAACCGAGAACAAAACATGTTTAGTTTATGTGTTAGGCAATGCTTAAAAGTGTTGGTTTCAAGTTTTAAGTCCAGCTGACTGCAGAAAAAGGAAGACAATTTCTGTCAAGCTTGGCCGATCGAGAATTAGACTCGACCGATCGAAAATCGTAGGAACAGAATTCTGCAGAATGTTCAAATCAGGCCCAAGCCCACGAAAATGTTTAGGGTTTCATTCCAACTTCTCCACATATAAAAGGGAAACCCTAGCTACGTTTTTTGGACTTTTGGAAGATTTGTGTGTTACTCTTTGTGAGATTTGAGAGGTTTTGTACCTTCTAACTACACAAGAATCTATCGGAGCAAGATCTACAATTAAGCGTTGGTAAAACATAGTTGCTGCATCAAGATCATTATTGATGGTGATCTGAAACCTTTGAGTGGGATCTCAAAGTCACAAGCAAGGGTGCTTGTGCTGGTGTAAATCCGAGAAGAGAAGGAGTTCGTGGATTGGGAGTTTGCACGTGGTAGTGTCAGTAAGTTACTACATGAGGTAGTAATAGATTTAGGGTTAAATCTGATTGTAAAAACTTCAATTCTCTTATAATGGATATACTTTACCTTGAGGATAGTTAGGTCAAATCCTCTCCAGGTTTTTACTTGAAACAGTTCGTTTCATCAGTTTTCCTAGGTCATTATATCGTGGTGTTATTTATTTTCCGCTGTTTTGCATGATATGATATATTGTTGTTTAACCTAGATCTGAATAATTAATCTAAATAATCACTTGGTTAATATATTAGGTTAAACAATTTATTTTAAGGGGTCTAAACAAACAAACACAAACCAATCAAGCTGAGAGCCATTGCTGTAATGACCAATATTAGTGAGAGCTAAAAAAGTTACTTTCTGGATTACAATGTTGTTAATAATAACAATAACTTTACTCTCATTGTTGTTTGTAGCTTGGAAATCCACTTTTGGACCTAGACATTAGCGTGCAGGTTGGCGACTACTTGTGGTCACATGGAGCAATATCTGATGAAACACTAATGTTGAAGAATTCTGTCTGCAATGACTCAAAATATCTTCATGAAGACGTCCACGGGAAATTGTCTCTAGGATGCAAAGATGTGTTTAATAGAGCTTCAGATGAAATTAGCGCAGATGTTGCTCATGATGACCTCCTCTTGCCAAATTGCTTGTCATCAATCTCAGCTGAGCAATTTAGGCCCAAGGGGAAGCATGGGAAGATTCATGCAATGGCATACACAATGGTTTATGATGTTTAATAACACTGAGTTTGAATTGTGCATTATAAGCATATAATTGGATACTTGGATTGGCTTATTCACTGAAAGTAGGTAAAAGTACAAATGTACCAAGAAAAATGAGGCTATAAAAAGATGTAGTATAAACAAATAAACTAAAAAAGCTCTAGATAAAAGCTAAACCAAACACATATGTAATGAGGAGTCTGACAGGTTGCTAGCAGGGGAACCAGAGGGGATCCATGCCTTGATGGAAGGGAATTCACCTATCTAAACAAGCCTCAAGTTCAGAAGGCAATGCATGCCAACATAACTCACCTGCCCTCCCATTAGAACTTCTGTACAGGGTCTATTTCTTTCTCTTTCAGTGTGTGTGTGGAGTAAAAAGAAATTCTCTAGTGGTTTACTTTGTAGTTTACTTACAAGTTGATTTATAGATTAGTTAATCAAAACGTGTAAAAGTTGCAGGCCTCTTGAATATCAAGAAGATAACTTGGACATGAACCTCATACCCCTCATCTCAGACCTTATAAAGGCTGGCATTCCTATCATGCTTTACAGGTTCTAAAACATCACAATTAACTTCTAAGTATTGATTTTTCTCTTTACATTTTATGGACATCCAAAACTACAAAATTGGAAGTTGAACACTTGAGTAGTTTTCCAGTTCTCCTTGACATTTTCTTGAAAAGTTTGAGTACATTTACATCAAACAGTGGTGACCAAGATTCCAAAATTCCTCTCACTCAAACAAGAATAATTGCTAACAAGCTGGCGAAGGATTTGAAGCTATCACCTTTTACAAAATATGGTACTTGGTAGGACAAGAAGCAGGTATGTATATAATTCTGTAATTCTCTCAGTACTTCTTTCTTTTATTTTATAAGGTTAGACAAACACAATGGCACTAGCTTTCTTATCTTAAATAGCTTCGAATATAGTGAAGGTAGATTGATCTTAACAATTTTCAATTAACATAATTAGATTATACGCAGGGGCGTGCTTGAATTGGGTAAGGGGTATTTTCAACCCAACCTAGCTTCTTTGGATTGAGAAATTCCCAATCCAACCTATTGCAACTCAAAAATTCAACCCAACCCAACTGGTGTTGGGTTGATTCATTGGGTTAAAGTCATTTGTTAGGCTTAATAAAAATATTGGAATTTCATTCAACTGTTGATCTATTAAAATTTGTAATATTGAACCTTTTTTTTTTTTTTTTTTAGAATACTAAGTATTTTTAACACACACACGGGGAGAGGGGGGAATGTTTTTTTAAAGAAATTTACAGTGGTGTATATCCAAAATGGCATAAGTCTTGGATACACAGTATAGGCTTTAAACCTCTTTTACTCACACTCATTTTCACACTCATTTTCCAAGGTGGGATTAACCCACTATTTTTTCTTTTGAGAATACTAAGTATTTTTACCAATTTTGTTAAAACTAAGCCTTAAAATACTCAAATACATCAAACTAACATATTTAAACAGTCTCAAATTGAGGCATTTGGTGAAGTAAACGCTATTTGGCAGAGCCACAAAGAATGTAGTAATTGCTCATTCAGTCACAGAAATTTAATGAAATGTGAATTGTAATTGCTGGTGGGTGGATGGTCTCAATCATTTGGTGGCTTAAAAGAGGGGAAGAATGTGACATTTCTCACATATGCATCAGTTAGGGGTGCAGCCCATGAGGTTCCATTCACATCTCCTTCACAGGCCCTTTCACTGTTTCGTTCCTTTCTAAGTGGAACTCTGGCCAAAATGGCCCAATACCATGTTTTTTTGAAATTTTTAGCAACAGAACACTGTTTCGGAAATAATTGGGGATGTACCACCTTTTCTTGTACTCGAGCTTGGTGAGCTCGAGTACCATATTTTTTAATCCACCGTGGCACGATGACATGGAAAGGGAGGAATTAAAAATTCCGCTTAGTACTCGAGCTCATGAAGCTCGAGTATTGTTCTGGAAATTTAAACCCGTTCTCTCCCTGTTACCCACACTTAAACCAAGATCTGTCACACTTAAACCCACTTTCTCAATCTGCCTCTCAATCTCGCTATCTCCCTCTCAATCTTGCTATCATCTCCCACACGCTCTCAATCTCTCGCTCAGTCTCGCTCTCGCTCTCATTCTTAGTCTCCCTCTCGCTCTCGGTCTCGCTCTCGGTCTCCCTCTCGCTCTCGGTCTCCCTCTCAGTCTCCCTCTCGCTCCCGGTCTCCCTCTCAGTCTCCCTCTCGCTCTGTACTCTCCCTCTTGCTCACGCTCTCTACTCTCAGTGTCGGTCTGCATCTTCGGTTTGGAATCACAAGGTATGTCTCCTTATCTCAATATTTGTTTGAGCATTGGGTATTTGTGGGTATTTGTGGGTATATGTGGGTCTTTGTGGGTATTTGTGAAGAAGATGCTGTAAATGTTATTATCTAGTTACAGAACCATTCTCTGGAGCCAGATTGGAGCATTGGGTATTTGTGGGTATTTGGGGATAATGCATTTGTGGGGTATCATTTTATTTAGCTTTCTTTATATGTGATAAAAGTTTCCAACAATCATGCCTCTTTGATAAGTTTTCATATATAAAGTCCGGATTGCATTATCCAGGTTACAAATTTTTATTTCACAATTAGAATCCACTTTCTATTGCTAATCTTTGAAGTAATAAAAATATTAGGGTGAAAAAATAAACACTTAGCCGCATTATTATATATGCTTTTGACTCAATGGTGGGTATTTTCTTTTGGCAAAAATAGCAAGATTGAAGTACTAATTAATCTACAATCGGATACCAATACACTTTTAAAGAGAACCACACATTTATGCTAAATAGGCTTAATTTGTCCAGTTGTTCAATGCACTAGTACTTAACGAAGAGAATATATCTTATATAGTAGCATTCCCGATTAGTGCAATGTGTCAAAATAGATATATAATGTGTTAGGTCACCTTTAAACAACATATTTTTCTTGTCTTTAATTTTCATTTGGCTTTCTGTTTTCTTGAATTGATCTGGTTGTGAATCAAGTTATGAGAAAATTTCCACCAGATAATTGGATAAACCCTATAATCCTACTTTTTTTCTCAACATGGCCAGATGCTCCAAGATCTACTTAGTAACTCTTTGATTTTTACTTTTCTTTTTTCCTTTAGTTTTTTTCTGTGGATAAGTTGTTTTCATATTTTAGTTATAACGTGAAAATGAGTTTGAAATAATTTTGTTGTTTAACTCACATATAAATTATTAATATTTCTTGTAATTCAGCTGGTATGGCTTAGAGAGATTCATGCATGAGCATTCCATTAATCTTCTAACACCTCCCTTTTCGTCTCTGTTGTATGATATATTTAAAACTCTATATTAGTCACTTAATTCAAAATTTAAAAAGGGATAATCGGCATTAAGGAATGTACTCCCCCATCATTGTGCATGTCAGCGATAACATTTTGCATGTCAATATTCTGATATATGCAACTTGTTATTCTGTGAAATTCCCAGAATGACAACACTAACTTAATGTAGTCAAGATGATGGTTAATTAGGTACATTTACATATGCTACAGTACAACTTATGGTTAATTTTGAAAATCAAAATTAATATTATGTGGGTATTTTGTGGTGTACTTTTTGATTTATGTTTTTTGTTTTGTTTTTTTTTTTTTAATGAACATTTTCATGTGTTATTAGAGCAATTAGTCATTGTAGGACACAATTAGCGTTCTCATTGAGGCCATAATGAGTAGGATGCTTGGACTATTAAAGTGAGGGTTGATTTTAATAATGTAGAGAGACTTTCATTTTAGAAATTTCTTCCATCTCATTTTAGAATTTTTTTTTTTAATGAAATCAGTGAAGGCTGCATTAGATATATATTATTGCCATTTTCAGTCAATTATGTTTATAATTAAAAATAAATAAATAAGAAGAAGAAGAAAGTTTATGTATTTGAAGTGAATTTTCCCCTGATTGTTGTTGTCACCAAATGCTAGATATGGACCCACATCAGACTATCTTGAAGAGGCAGGATGTGCATCGTTCAAGTTTGCTTTGGGATGCTCCTTTGGAAGGCGAGGTATGCACTTGTCCAAAATTGTAGTCAATATATGTAGTAGAAAGATTTTTGGCATTTAAGTTTGAAGCGTAATTATTACGTGCTTAGTGAATGCTATTATTAATACTAAGCTGTTTTGTTTGCAGGAAGTGCCAGGTGTACTGACTTGTCGTCACCGAGATAAAGGTCTGCTTGAAGATGGTGCAGTTTTAGATCCACGGATTGCATCTTATATCACAGATGCAGGGTTAGATGGGCTACTTCGGGTCCCACATATGGACCTTGACCATGCATTGATCACGGCGTTGGTGGAGAGATGGCGGCCGGAGACGCACTCTTTCCACTTGCCCCACGGTGAGATGACCATCACGCTACAAGACATGGAGGTTATAATGGGGGTACCTGTAGATGGCTTGCCGGTGATGGGATATACCAAAATGACCGATTGGAGCAACCTCTGCTATGACATGCTAGGGCATAGGCCGCCGAGAAAAGAAATTGGTAGTAATAAGAACACTGGAGTGATAGAAGGGCCGAGGGTAAAAGCCAAATGGCTTGAGGATCGATTTCGCAACCCTCTCCCGGCTGACACCCCCGAGGAGCTTGTGCAGCAGTATGCTCGGTTTTACATACTGGGGATGTTGGGTGGTACGTTGTTTATGGATAAGTCTGGCGAACGGGTCTCAATTATGTATCTGCAATTTTTCAATCCAATCAGCAACGGAAAGAAGTATAGTTGGGGTAGTGCAGCACTAAATTGGCTATATAGACACCTTTGTAAGGCATCAGAGAAGACAGCCAAGCAGATTGGCGGTGCACTGCTATTGGTGCAGTTGTGGGCGTGGGCGAGGTTTCCACACATATGTCCTGTGATGAGGCATCCACAGCAGGCACTGCCCCCAGGTCCACTTGCTATCAGGTATGTAGGATCTTAGATAGTTACTGTTTTACATTTCCACATTAACTTTTTTCGCATGGGAATTATGTAAGTAACTAATATGGCTTTTAAGTTTGTTTTGTTTGCTAGATGGAAAGGGGCTAAGATAACAACTGAACATGGAATGCACGTCCTACGCGCCTATCGTGTGTCGCTTGCTTCACTACGGCCAAATCAGGTATCGTGCCTTACAAGGGGGAACCGCTTTGGCATGTAATTGTTGTACTTACAATTTGCTTTGGAATGAATAAACATTTTTTTTTTATTTCAGAGCAGAGTTACATGTATTGTTCACATTCGTTACACTTTTTTTCTAATTATATTATTAATATGGTTGTTTGCATCGGTTGGATCATTGCAGATTGTGTGGGAGCCATACAGAAATTATTTGCGTTCCCTACCCGCATATTGTACGGCAGGCCAACACATATGGAGGTCTATCGTGCCACTCTTACATTTTTGGGTGGTTGAAGGCCATCACCCTGAACGTGTTCTCCGACAGTTTGGGATGAAGCAAGGCATACCACTCGATGTCGATACTTCAGTTGACCTTCACAAGATAACTCTCCAGGCCAAGCAGGAAAAAAACTGGGCCCAAGAACATGCCACACATATTGCTAAATGGGCTGCGCATGCCACAATTGCCGATGCACCGCCCTTTCATGGGGAGATCTGCTACAATGACGAGTATATGGTGTGGTTTCGTCCCCATACTGTTCGCCATATTACAAAAGAGACCTTGTACTGGGACACTTTGGTAAGTTTACAAAGACTGTTTTGTTATAAATGTACCTCGCTTCTCATAGTTTAGCAACAACCTACTAACACTACTCTTGTATATTTGTGACAGGTTGAATCACAGTTGAGGATTATGGGGAAGTGCGAACCAGGGTCTGAGATCTACACCGACTATATTAAAGCCTTGCAATCTGTTGAAGAGATTGGTCGGTTGACCTTGGACGATGCACGCGATGCGGGCAACACAAGTACAGTGGCTGTAAGGCGTGGTCGGCAAGCAAGTGGACGTCAAGGGCGTGGAGGCCGTCAATCTAGTCAGCGTGCATCGTCTAGTCAGTGTCCCACACCCGTGCCCACATCTAGTCGGCGTCCCACATCTGGTCAGCGTCACACACCCGTGCCCACATCTAGTCGACGTCCCACATCTAGTCAGCGTCCCACATCTAGTCGGCGTCACACACCCGTGCCCACATCTAGTCGGCGCCACACACCCGTGCACGACCACACCATAGAGGAAGCAAGTCAGACAACAGATGAGATGTGTTTGGACACTGGTTATGACATGGGCTCCATGGCACACAATGATGCGGGTCCATCCCATACGTTTGCCCATGGGGACACATCTCGGTCCCCATCCATGAGGATTGATGGTACCTGCCCACCCACATCCCCTACTACATCCCCGTTGCCCACCACCCGTACGTCTCCCCCACTGACTACTGGCACTGCCCCCGTAGATGTACATGGTAGAGATGAGATGAGATTCATGCCCACTCCTGGGCGACCCACCCCTGGTGCTGTCCCCCCTGAGTTTGTGCATACCGAGTCCATCCCGACACAGATACCCACCCCCCCACCAGAGGTTTCACACATTGAGGATCGACAGCAAAGGCCGCAACGGACACGGACACATCCTCCTGATTGTGGGACTGGACATGGTACTATAGTTCGCTTCAATACCAATTACATTTACATTTCTTTATAGTTAAATGATTTGCATATTAGTATTTGCTTGTGTTCTTTTCAGGCAAGGTGAGACCAGTCAAGGAACCAGTGAGGAGAAGAAAACGAGGATGATTCAAGAATGGTCAAGAATCAGTGCTGCTTTGGGTTTGCAATAGTATATGATCTTTTTGTCCTTGCCAGCTTAGATTATCCCATGCCTAATTATAAAGTTACTTTCTTTTGCTGCATATTAACCACCCAAAAGAAAAAAATTTGATAAATTTCACAACTTTCTTAATAATTTGTTGAGATGGTAAATTATGATTTCTCATCACTTAGTATGAAATCAACTATAAATTACTAATTTATTGTGTAAGTAGACTTGTTCTAAGTTCTAACATCAGTGTTTTGAAACAAGGTTCACACCTATTTGCATAAATTATCAGAAACTAAACAGAATGCTAAGAAAATTCTTGCATTTAAATATTTTTTTATATATTTTAAGGATATTCATTTATTTTGAGTTCATCTGTTCTTTTTGTGTTTAAAATGTCTTTATTATATGCTTTATTTGATAAATACAACTCTGATGTGTAGAAAACTGCTAGAAGTGGTCTTCATATTCTCCTTGGAGGCATCTGTGCTCTAACAGTTGTGGTTTTCCTTCGCTTTGTAAGTATCTTCTTAATAGAGATCATCCACCTATCACGCTCATCTGCATCTGGCTTCATTTATTATTGATATATGTTTCACTAGATTATAGAAACTTGATTACGGTTTGCAAACTTTTCTTCACAAGAAACTGGCCAATTAGGACAATAGAAGTAAAATCCTTTAAGCAAAAAATGATAATAGAAGTAAACCGTGTGGTTTGCAATCTATGTTAGATTTTGTTCATTTGTGCTCTCTTTTCATTAGTAAAGATTGGTAATTGTATTCCCTGGGAATATTTTGTATGAACTCTGTGTGTATAAAGTATCTTCTTCCTTTCAATAAAACTATTGTCACTTATAAAACAAGTAAAATAAAATTGAAAAGAAGAAGAAGAAGAAGAATATTTTCTTCTGGTTTGGGAGTTCTAATTGCTTTATTTTCCATAATGGCATATATTGATATCTGCTAAAAAGCTCAGCCTGTTACACGTTTATCCTATTAAGCTGCATATGTGTTTTTTCCTTTTATATACATAAACCAGCTCGAGCATGTTGACATATCTGCAGATGAAATTAGAACCTTAAAGCATTTAGCAAAATCGTAGAGATTTCATGAGAATACAATACTCAGTTCTTGTGTATTTGACAACCATTTAGTAATCAACTAGGGATGGATGTCTTTAGATCGGCCATGAACATTACTTGACTACATACCAATAACACTGCCCAATACACATAATGAGTTAAATTGCTAATATAATTACTCAATTATCTTCCAATCCTTTGGATTCGTCGTGTATTTTAATCAGCTAATTAGTGAGTCTCCTGTGAATTTTATTATATATATAATGTTCTCACGTTGATAAGTTGATGGCTTTCCTGGTATTTCTGCTTTAAGAAGCTTGTAGGTCTTATTTGGTGGATTTTCTTGCATTTTACTTTTCATGTTTACCATTATTTATTATTTGACACAATCTCTATTATTGATATGGCAGTTCCATAGCCAACCAACACATGGGCCGGGTGTTGCTGCACCACATCCACCTGGAATCCGCCCAAGGGTGTGTGCAAGACGAGGGCAAGCCACAGATCCCCACAGTAAGGTATGTTAGGAAATTCAATGTACTGGGTTAGGGTTTTTTAATAGTGGCAGACTGGCAGTATAAACATGTAAACCCTAGTTTTTCATATAGAGGAATGATTAGCCACTCACTCCTGTGGATATAGGCACACTACTGAATCATGTAGATCTTTATTTTGATTATCTCTTTTTTTCACTAAAATTTCATAAACAGAAATCTTCAACAAGAAATAACTTCGAGAATTTTTTTTTTTTTTTTTTTTTTTTTTGTGATGTGTTATTTTCATTAGATGTCATTGCATTTAATTCAGCTAATTAATTTTTTTATATATAAAATGGATAGGTAAAGAAATAAAAATAAAATAGAATAATATAATATAATAAATGTGATGTTATCATCTATACTAATTTATATGATGATATTTTTTTTTTTTCTTATACAAGAATAGAAAAAATTTAAATTTTTTATAAACTCATAAAAAAAGTTACTTCATATAGTAAAAATAAATTTATAGAAATTACCTTTCCCTTCTTCTCCCTTTTCCTCGACCAAACATAAAAAAAAAAAAAAAACAAAACAAAAAAAAAAAAAAAAAAAAAAACCATATCTCTAATTTCTATTCTTTCACATTTCCATTCTCTCTACCAAACACATGAGAGAAAACTGAAACATTTTCCATCCTTCCTACATTTTCTATCCTCCCACTTTTCATCCTATCAACCAACGAAGAATCAATAAATAGATAAAGAAATATGCCAGAGAATCTAAAGACTAGATTATTGGGTTGACCAATGAATAAGTTATGGGGTTGACCACTAGGTAAACTAGTCTCGTCACCAGATTGTCTTACTAAAATTATCTTTCTTATTCACCATAAAGCTAAGTATCAATTATACATATGTGAGACCCAATAACCTAATAACATATCTCAATAAACCATCTTATTAGAGGGAAAAAAGAGTAATTAACCGTGACCTTCACTTACTGAATTCATTCAATATCCTAAAATCATTGAAATCAAATTACTAATGCATGGCCACACATTAGCAAGTTCAATTAAGAGCCAGTGAATGAAATAATAAATGTTAAAATTTCAAAGTTTGCCAAAATAGATAAATTTGGTCAGGTACAAGTTCTGACCTCTTGAATCATAAGAGAACTTGCTTGCTCCTGCCTTGCTTTATGCCGAAACATAAGTGCTAAGCAAGTTAATACAACCCCAACCTTCGGATGATGAGAGCCTATATCAAACAAATAAAACCACAAGACATATCAAGATATCATTCAGAGATAGATGCAATTATAAAATGCAAAGTATTTGTATGTCACATGATTAACTACAAAAGGCCGAAGTAACATACCAAAATGACCCTCTGTTTTTGATAATGCCCTTGTCAATATGTCCTCTGCATCACCGAAGTTCCTAAAAGAACATAATAGATTAAAGGTGTAATACTAAAGGGAAAAAGAAAAGCTAAGGAGTAAGGAAAGATATACAAGTAAGCTGAGCCTACCCCATGTGTGCCTCAAGCTGTCCTAAAGCACAAGTAGCTGCCAACAATACTTCCTCTGAGGACATATTACAAGCTGCAAAGGCATGCATATCACTAAAATCTTTATTCTCAGATGCCCCTTGAATTACTTTTTTGTATACCTCTTTTGCCAATGAAAAGTTCTGCGTGGCATGCAAGAGTTCTCCATATGATAGAGCAACACTACCTAGAAATCAAAACATCAATGGCTCAATGCACTTCACTATAATCTCTTCCACAATGACTAATTCCATGAATCTCACCAATGCTTCCTTCATTGTTCCCACATCCTTTCAAAAATGTCTCCGCTGAAGTAAAAAAGCTAATTATTCAGTCATTGAGGAAAACTCTTAAAACAACAAAAAAGAGGAAACCAAGGGCTCAACATACCTAATTCCAGATTACCATGTACAAGCTCAACCAGCCCTTTAGCTGCTTTAGCACGAGCACTTAAGACCACAGGGTTTCCACCACCAGTTTTCGGTTCTTCTTTCTCAACCAGTTCTAAGCATTTATCTGCGATCACTGATGAAGCATCATCCTATATAAGAAGAACCACCTCCAGATAAACCAAAAATCTCAAAACTCAAAAAAATAATAATAATAATGAAAATAATGAAAATAAATGTATAAAACATTGAAATGGGTAGTTGTAAATACTGACCTGCCCCAACTCTAGATGAAGACCAACAAGAGATTCCATTGCAGCAACTATATCAAAGACCCAAATATCATTTCTACTCAATACCCATTTCATCATTGGAATCCAATTTCACAAACTCACTTAGAAATGCAGAGAAAATTCATATTAAGATCATAAATTTTCTTTCTTTCTTTTCTTACCTCTAACACCTAAAGAGGATTGCCTTAATTCTTCAATTCCCTGAAGTTTCTCAATTGCTTCATCAAAATTCCCTCTGAAACCATCAAATTCAAACTATTACAATATATTCATGAATGTACCAATTGACTGCCAAAGAGAAATAAATAAAAGAAGAGAAAAAGAAAAACCTTTCAGAGCATAAGGTAGACATGGCCAACAAGACCAAACCCCTTGAATTCTCAGCATCTTGGCCCTCACTCAACTGAGTGGAAAGGCATTGCTCCAATACCAGAAGACCTTGTCCGTACGATTCCTCTACAAAATGCACAAAATACAAAAACAATAAATTTTTTTTTTTTTTACCATAATAAAAAACAAGTTTGTAAAATTTTAATATATAGATAAAAATGGATTAGAGAAGAACCTGATTTTTGGGACCTAGCATGAGAGAGAGCGTAATTGATCATCTGAATAGCAACTGGGTTCGCATCTGGGCCGTTAGTTCCATCATGGAGTAATCTGAACGGTGGTGATGGACAGAGAAGGCAAGGAGTATGGGAGCTGGGAACCAGTCTGGCGGATCGAACGGCGGAGCTGGTGGCTCTAGAGAGCTTAGCTGCGACGCGAATCATCGTGTGTTGCTGCTAAACCCTGCGACTGTAGAAGGGGTTTCTGAGGAGTAAAAATATAGAAAACAATATAATATTGTTTTCTGTGTTTTGGTTTTGTCTTCAGGGAATGTGGTCACTCACTGGAAAAATCTGGATTTAAAATTAAACAAAACAAAAATAAGTTCATTCATGTTCATGTTCCCAAAGAAAATTTACAAATTAATATTATTTTAATAGTAATTATTTGAATTAGTATTATTTTGAAACTATTTTGGAATTTTTTATTTTCCTGAAAATACGACTTTATGTGTTAAATTTGTGTTTTTAAATTTTCAATTAAATTTCAACAAAGGCAACTTAAAGTCTTAAATCATATTATAAAATCACGATTTTTAATGTCTAAATGTAAAAAATTGACAATTTTAACCAAAATGTCTGGTCCTCAAATAACTCCAAAATGGTATCAATTTATATAAGTAATATTAAAAATATATTACTTTGTAAAATTTGCCGAAGTCTGTGAGTATGAGATTTGATGGTTGATAAGTATATATGATATTATATATTTATTTATATATGTATAAAAAAATATTTATGTTGACTTGAGGTTGAAATGTGTAAGTTTATAAATAAGTTCATAAGATATCATATTATTATTTGTAGCTTATTTATAATATAAATATTTTATTTTTTTTAGAAGAATATAAATAGTCTATTTGTAGTTCACAAACAAAAACTATTTATTTTTGTATTTAGAGCATTAAACTTATTGTATTATACTTGTACTGCATTCCTTTTAATTGTACGACACTCATACATCAACCTTGTATACTTTTATAACATCAATATACTAAGAAATTCTTCTCGATTTTAAGAAATTCAAATAATATAATTTCAACTATAATTCAGTTATTAATATATTAGCATGGAATTGTGAAATAGCAAAAATAAATAAAATAAATAAACTATATTGTTTATGAAAAATAATAAGTTTGTCAAGTAGCTAGTAAACAAAATCAAGTTTATTTGACAAAAAAAGAACCAAACTTTAATATATAATTTAGCTTGGTGATAAGCTACTTCTCAAAAAAAAAAAAAAAGCTTGGTGATAAGCTCTTGCTCGCCTCGTGTTCAAAATAAACTTTAAATGAACACTTCTAAACTTTTAATATTTGGTTCTACTCAACTCATTTACAACCCTATTTATGAGACAACCGGAGGTAATTCTTAGGATTTTTTCTTTTCTTTTAACAGGAGGGTAAAAATTTCATTTTTGTTTGTTAATTAATAATTATGTCCTTTTACACTGAATTGGGAAAGATTAGAGAGGATTGAAGGCAGGGATGTAATTGTTCCTTGTTTGGATATGGGCATATGGATTATACAACAAAAGGTAATTCTCTCTCTCTCTCAAATCTCAATAGACCAACAGTGGAGCCATTATGTGCTTAAGGAATTCCTCTAAAATGAATTATCTGGATTTTTTATATTAATTACCGTTAATCATGGTGTTAATTACTAAGATGCACAGATACGGACATGGGTATAAGTACAAGGATACAACACGAGTATGGCACTTCAAATGAAGTGTCCGTGCATCCTAAGTTAATCATAGTGCTTATTGCTTAAACTGCACAATTATTTACGACTGCAACCCTTGTGTACCTCACGTTTAAGCAATAACACATCGATCACACTCTTGCCAGTTGCCACTTCCCTTCTGCTGTTCTGCATGTGGATTCCATTGAGTTCCTTTCAATTCGTTGAGTCTTCCAAAACAACAGGGCGGCTGATAAGTTTGGCTAAACTGACATGCAATAATTTTTGCAATCTGACTGAGAGAATATGTGTACATGAAGTTTTATTCTCTTATCTTTCTTTTTTTTTTTTCTTTTTTTTTTTTGAGAAAACGATTGGCTCTTAAATATTTGGCACTTTTGACTTTGAGTGGCATATCCTCATTATCAGTTTTTGTCTAATCTAATTTTGTCTCTGACAAGCTTCATCTCAGCAAAATGAACTCCCAGTATAACTTTCTGTTTATTTGCACTACTTCGAGGGGAGAGAAAGAGAGAGTAATGCTTATGCCACAAGGATGAGAAAGTAAGAAGTATTATTCTGATCCGTGAATTAAGTCTTGCTTTTTCCTATTTTATACTAGCAAAAGCGCAATCTACTCTGTTTTCCATTCTGGGTCTATTATAACAAAAAAAAGAAAAACGTAACAATCGCTTTTTTAAGGTTCTTAAGTCTTTTTATAAAGTGCCATTTGGATTGTCAGAAATTGCTTACACTACCAAGTGCAATAGTTACTTTATAAGTACAAAGTTCTTGTGAGTTGTGGTGAGTAAGTGCCAAGGGTCAAGTTTCCAAGAGAGTTTTACATTCATATATACTTAAGTTAGTGTATAATTTTTATTTTGTATAAAAAATTTAAAAAAATAAAAAATAAAAATAAAAACTTACACTTACTTCCAATTGTGAAGATAAGAAGAAAATTGACATGGTATCGGTAGAGTTATGATAATTGGAGAAAATATATAGCAGGGGGATAATAGTTTCCAAATTTTCTGTAGGTATATTGGCAAAATTTATTGCCAATAACACAGAGAGTATCCAAAGAATTCAACATCTGAAATCGGACTCAACCACTAGGAACATAATAATGTTAATGATGAAGTAGACATGTAGGAAGACTCAGTGATCATGTTAGAGACAGACATACATAGTATTTTACTCTTTTATTTTAAAGTAAAAGAATCATAAAGACTAAAGAGACATGATTTACACTTAGTTTCTCCTAAAGAGAGAGGACACCCTCCAATGGAAGCAATGCATATATGCCTTTTATAGTGAAAGTAAAAGTAGAAAGAGAACACTGAAAGAAAAGCTAGCAGAAGAGAGTGACACACAGTCAGCAATAGTTGATGAGGAAGTTCTCTCTCCACAAACCGTTTCACTTAAAAAGGTAACGGTTGTCCAAACCAATCCCACATTGTGATCAAATATTTGGAAGTGCCTTACGTCCCTTTCCTCTCCCTACACAATCATCACCTCCTAAATCAAATTAAGGCAAAAACGCAACAATGCCAACTTCCCAATTTCTCTTACCCCTCCTCCTCTATCTAATGGCATCTCTCTCCTCCACATGTAATTCTTCTTGTTCTTTCTTAATTTGTTTATGTTACTTTTTGTACTTTGTCCAATATTCATAGACTCGTTCATTTTGGTTAATTTTGTGATTGCAGATGGGGCACAACTCATTCTAGTCAACAATTGCAATGAGAGTGTATGGCCCGCAATACTTGGTGGTGCAGGGCAGCCCACACCTAAAGATGGAGGTTTCCATTTGGGCAGTGGCGAGGAAGTTGTCATGGATATGAATGAAAAGTGGTCAGGAAGGATTTGGGGCAGGCAAGGTTGTTCCTTCGATGATAATGGAAAAGGCTCATGTGACACTGGGGATTGTTTTGGCCAATTACAATGCAAGGGAAAAGGTGGTATTCCACCAGCAACCGTGGTTGAAATGACACTCGGGACCTCTAATTCGCCTTTACATTACTATGATGTGAGTTTGGTTGATGGCTTCAATTTGCCTGTATCAATGAAACCTGTTGGTGGTGGTGTCGGGTGTGGTGTTGCGTCATGTGAGATTGATTTGAACATTTGCTGCCCTTCAGCATTGGAGGTGAAGATAGGAGGCAAGGTGGTGGGATGTAAGAGTGCCTGCTTGGCCATGCAATCGGCTAAGTATTGCTGCACAGGGGACTATGCTAACCCAAAGACTTGCAAGCCTACTCTATTTGCACATCTCTTTAAAGCTATTTGCCCCAAGGCTTATAGTTATGCTTTTGATGACTCTACCAGCCTCAACAAATGCAGGGCTTCACGGTATGTTATCACTTTCTGCCCACCCTCGTAAGGAATGAAGAAGGAAACTAAGGGTGCTATCACACTCTACAAGGAAGTTAATGGCATCAGGAAAGAATTAATGTCCTTGTGATTTTTACTATAGTTTTTATTTGAATTATCGTTGGATATATGTCTTTAATTATATGTTTATTAGCTGATAGGATCAAGGGATCTCCTTTACAAGGATTTGTTAGAAGCAAATGGAGCATGGGTTAAGAAATATATGGATCTTGTGGCTAGGCAACTGAGTGTATGTAATAACAGGTCTAGTGCATTTCCAGTTCAATGCATTGAGTTGATTTTGGGAATATTGAGTAATGATTGTTTACTTGTTTGTACGTTTGGATAGGGTGATGAGGAGAGGAGGAGGTGTGAATATGCTAAAATTAGTGTATTTACAAGATGCTCTTCTCTTCTCCATCTATCCTATCTAAACATAGGGTAAAACTAGTAGAAATTAATTAGATACAACATGGACAGACAAGTGAGAATGGACAACTTCTGATTTCATATAACCTGCATACAATGTGTCACTTTAGTTCAGTGATTTTCGGCATGTTAAAATCTTCACCTAAATCATTCATTACCCAAAAAAAAATCTTGACATAGAAGTCTTTTCCTTCTCTGTCAAGCTGTCAAATCTTATTTTCCCCCCTTTTTGAACAAACATTGGCCGCCTTAAAATTTCCTGGAGAAAGTCCTCAACTCTCTCATATGCTCTTTATCTTACCATTCTGAAAATTTTACATAATTATTTTAGACAATATGTTACAGGCTTTTATATCTGAACCATAATAACTCACATTAAGTTACTAGCTTTTATATCTAAGCTGTAGTACCCAAATGCTACTAGTACAGTAGTACATACCACAAATGATTTACATTTTACCAAGAAATAAAAAATAAAAAAGAGAGCCTCATAAGAGAAGCCACATGTTTGTTTAAGAACTAGCTGAATGATAAACCATAGAGAACAAAATGCACAGCTATGTGTCACAATCTGTGAGTTCGTGATAGTGGAACTAAACCACCCAACTGATGTGCTGGCCAAGAAACCAAGATAAGTATTGCTAAAAAAAAGGTTGAAATCATGGTAAACCTTTCTTGTACCTGCTTCTCATAAGAATATGTGATGACAGAAACCTGTCAAACTTATTGAAGGACATTCTCAAAATAAAGTATATACGAGTGTTTTCTGAGCCAGTGGGAAGAGGAGTAATAAGGACAAAAGAACAGATTCCAGTAATGCATTCCAAATGTGACTTGTAATAAGACTACAATGCATTCCAATGTTCCATAGACTCTGCTCCAACTCGTGGATGTCACATCCATGAACAATCAATCATTTCAAAAGGCTATCAGAAACATGAAACAGACAACCCACATTAGCAATTTTGCAGCAGGATTGAAATGAAACACATCCCTCTACCTATTATCAAGGATTTATAGCAACAGTTTCTGATGAATGGCAAAATTTTCTGCAATTCAAATAAAGGGAGCTCCATAAGTCCAAACAGAATAACAGCTTCATGCATCAAATGCCACCTCGGGTAACACCATTAAAAACAAAAGAATTAACGCATTTAAGAATGGTTAAGCCTAATAATATCCTTTGGAAGACCATGATATCCAACATCCTTAACCATCTTGATTGACTGTGAGCTCCCATAATTGACCTATTCTTAGTTAAATCAACTGACTGAAACAGGACCAAAATTCTAAAGTTCAACCAATAGAAACAAAAAACTACTTGTACAGGAATCTGATTCAGCTATAAATGCTAAAAACATGGTGATTTAGGAAATTTACCACCAACATCAACCTTTAGTTTATACAAGCTAAATATCCAGCAGAGCTAACCACTTCAATCCCTAATTCCTTTGTGTTAGTGAAGGCAAAAGATTAGGAAGCAGCCGTAAATTATTAACCATGGATTTTGTGGAGGCAATTCATTAGTTGGTGGAGCAGTAAAAAACTGGCATGAGTGGTTTATAATTAACCAAAGTATATATCATTGCCGACTGCGAATTTGAAATAGGTTTGAAAGGAATCTGTTTGGACTTTGGAGCTTTACTGGGTATTTGACAGAAAGGACACCTTCAAAAATTTACAAACTTTTTAAAATATTTTAATTTATATGGAAAATGCTCATATGCATATAAAATAATATTACTTTGCATGAAAAGTATTTAACATGCCAATAACATGGCCAAAATTTCATGATTGTCATGATTATTGGGTATTAGTACAAAGAAATCAATCAATTTACATCCAAGGCTTGTTAAAAGAAAAATACAAATACCAAATTGATGGTATTGCAAAGAAGTAGTCATCACTAGCCAATTATTATTGGGATATTGGAAGAAACTAATAATACTTTCAAAAGTGTGGATAATGAACAAAAATCGTGGAGAAAAAACAAATTAGAGTTGTGAATTTCACAAGTTTGGAGTGAAATGATGGACTTACGACTAAGGTGTAATTTTCAATTTTGGTTTTAGTGTTAAAAAAGAGATAAAAATTGTTCTGTGTGGATATGTGGGAGATTATGCGGTTAATATTAATAATGTAGGATCATATTAATTATTCAAGGAAGCTCCCCAAGGTGTTTATCTCCCCAACACTTCCCTTGGTTCTGGTGCATTTATGGAACATGGTCCTTTCCAACCTGGGGATAATGGACTTCTTGTCAAGAATGGATATTCATGGAACTTGGGTAAATGTGTTTATACCAGCTCATTAACTAGCAAGTTTTATTTATTTATTATTATTATTATTATTATTATTATTATGAAAAAATGTTTGCCATGCTCTACTGACTTCATAATGAAATATTTGGATAGAATCAAACATGCTATATGTTGAGTCACCTATTGGGGTTGGATTTTCCTACTCAAACACAAGCTCGGATTATTTAAGGTGGAATGATACTCAGACGGGTATATATGAATTTTACTATTGGTAGTTTTACTTCTGTGTTCTGCACTTGTTAATATTTCTCAAACTTTTCAATACATAATCATTTATTTTTTGGTTAACAGCCAACGATAATTTGAGATTTTTAATAAACTGGCTGGAAGAATTCCCAAACTACAAAGACTCCGATTTGTTTTTAACTGGTGAAAGCTATGCAGGTAATTATGATTTGATTTTGCTATCCTTCAAATTTCATGATTATGATTATTGATAATTGTTAGAGTAGTGGTTAAATAATTAAATTGACCTATTCCTAAGAGCTTAAACTTTTGAGAAAAGTGACAATTTTTCATGATATAAAAGCAAGTAATCCTAAGTTTGAACTCTGTCTCCACTTTATCTCCCATTTAAACAGTTAAAATTCTACGTGTAAGGTCAGCACTTGTTAAAAAGCTCCAAGATTTTTAGGATTTGGGATTTCTTTTGCTAATTAGTTTTAAGAAGAAGAAAGTAGATGAAACTTTATAGGTATAAGCTCTAAGCTTAAGATTTTGTGCACCTAAACAATCATTAAAACTTCTAGATATGATCATTAAATTCAGCTATCTCAATATTGACATCTTTGGTTACAGGCCACTACATCCCACAGCTTGCAGCCTTGTTGATGGAGTACAACAAGAATCCTAACATCAAACCAATCAAGCTGAGAGCCATTGCTGTAATGACCAATATTAGTGAGAGCTAAAAAGTTACTTTCTGGATTACAATGTTGTCAATAATAACAATAAGTTTACTCTTATTGCTGTTTGTAGCTTGGAAATCCACTTTTGGACCTAGACATTAGCGTGCAGGCTGGCGACTACTTGTGGTCACATGGAGCAATATCTGATGAAACACTAATGTTGAAGAAGACTGTCTGCAATGACTCAAAATATCTTCATGAATACGTCCACGGGAAATTGTCTCAAGGATGCAAAGATGTGTTTAATAGAGATTCAGATGAAATTAGCGCAGATGTTGCTCATGATGACCTCCTCTTGCCAAATTGCTTGTCATCAAGCTCAGCTGAGCAATTTAGGCCCAAGGGGAAGCATGGGAAGATTCATGCAGTGGTATACACAATGGTTTATGATGTTTAATAACATTGAGTTTGAATTGTGCATTATAAGCACATAGTTGGATACTTGGATTGGCTTATTCACTGAAAGTAGGTAAAAGTACAAATGTACCAAGAAAAATGAGGCCATAAAAAGATGTAGTATAAACAAATAAACTAAATAAGCTCTAGATAAAAGCTAAACCAAACACACATATAATGAGGAGTCTTTGTGGCCCTGGACAGGTTGCTAGCAGGGGAACCAGAGGGGATCCATGCCTTGTTGGAAGGGTATGGACCTATCTAAACAACCCTCAAGTTCAGAAGGCAATGCATGCCAACACAACTCACCTGCCCTTCAGTTGGAATTTTTGTTTAGGGTCTATTTCTTTCTCTCAGTGTGTGTGTGGAGTTGAAAGAAATTCTATAGTGGTCTACTTTGTAGTTTACTTACAAGTTGATTTATTGATTAGTTAATCAAAACATGTAAAAATTGCAGGCCTCTTGAATATCAAGAAGATAACTTGGACATGAACCTCATACCCCTCATCTCAGACCTTATAAGGGCTGGCATTCCTATCATGCTTTACAGGTTCTAAAACATCACAATTAACTTCTAAGTATTGATTTTTCTCCTTACATTTTATTGACATCCAAAACTACAAAATTGGAAGTCGAACACTAGAGCAGTTTTCCAGTTCTCCTTGACATTTTCTTGAAAAGTTTACGAGTATATTTACATCAAACAGTGGTGACCAAGATTCAAAAATTCCTCTCACTTAAACAAGAATAATTGCTAACAAGCTGTCGAAGGATTTGAAGCTATTTCCTTTTATAAAATATGGTACTTGGTATGACAAGAAGCAGGTATGCATATAATTCTGTGATTCTCTCAGCACTTCTTTCTTTTATTTTAAAAGGTTGGATAAACACAATGGCACTAGCTTTATTATCTTAAAAAGCTTCAAATATAGTGAAGGTAGATTTATCTTAACAATTTTTAATTAACATAATTAGATTATACGTAGGTGTGTGCTTGAATTGGGTTAGGGGTATTTTCAACCCAACCTAGCTTCTTCAGATTGAGAAATTCTCAATCCAACCTATTGCAGCTCAAAAATTCAACCCAACCCAACTTGTGTTGGGTTGATTAAATACCCGTTTGGATAGTGTTTCTATTCTGCGTTTTGGCGTTTGGTGTTTCCATTTTTCTTTTTTCTTTTTTCTTTTTTTTAAATTTTTTCTTTGAGAACGTGCACGAGCATTTTTTTGCTTTTCCAGTGGATTTTGTGCACTGTTCACAGGATCTACAAGCCTCTTTTTTCAACAAAACTTTCATTAAAAATGGGTTCTACGGCACTATTCACACATTTAAAAATTATTTTGCTATAGTGTTTTCAGTTTTCAGCAAAATAAGCGGTATCCAAACGGACCCTAGTTGGGTTAAAATCATTTGTTAGGCTTAATAAAAATATTGAAATTTCATTCAACTGTTGAAACCTACTACAATTTGTAATATTGAACTAGATATTCCGACTTTGCTAAACTAAGCCTTAAAATACTCAAACACATCAAACTAACAGATTTAAACAAAGTCACAAAATTGAGGCCTTTGGTGAAGTAAACACTGTTTGGCAGGGCCACAAAGAATGAAGTAATTGCTCATTTAGTGACAGAAATTTAATGAAATGTGAAATGTAATTGCAGGTGGGTGGATGGTCTCAATCATTTGGTGGCTTAAAAGATCGGAAGAATGTGACATTTCTCACATATGCAACGGTTAGGGGTGCAGCCCATGAAGTTCCATTCACATGATCACATCTCCTTCACAGGCCCTTACATTGTTTCGTTCCTTTCTAAGTGGAACTCCTCTTCCTAGGTCCAGTGCTTGATTAATGGGTCAAAAGTGCTGAAGCCCATTTCTCAAATAAATGTTCTTAGAAAATCTATATTAAAGTCCAATCTCAAGTGATCATATCCTTTACTAGTTTTAGTTTTTCTCATATAATAACTTTGTGACTCAACCTTACTAAATATGCGAGACATGTTTGCAGTTTATCTATATAGATGAAGGATGTTCTTCCACATTTAAATAATGTACTTTTAACTAATTATTGTTGGGTTTTTTCAATGAAATGTTCAGGTTTCTTCTCAAAAAAAAAAAAAAAAAAGAAAAAACATTAAGTCTTATAGTAGTCATTTTTGTTTTACTCTGAATATTTTATTGCAATTTGATGTTTCCTATAGGCTATATAGCCCAATTTAGAGTTAGACCAAATAAAGAAATTTGGTAATACCTTGGCTTCTTGCAATTCCCTTTGAACTCAAGATCAATTATTTAAAAATGAAAATGAAAAAGAAAAATGTTGATTTCTTTCAAGTGTGTTTGGATGAAATATTAAGCTCACTAATTGGTACATTTTAGTGTTTTCAACAGAGACACTTAGGATTCAAATCACCCTCTCCCCCAACTATTGAATTATTTTTTTAAAAGAAAATTGGCCTTAAGTGGACCAAAAGAGAAGAAAAATAATAATAATAATCTTATTTATACATCTTAAATTTGAATGATTAATTATATTCCAATTAACAGAATTAGTTAAAGTCATTTTACTTGAATAATTAAAGTACTTATCAAGTCAAAACTGCTCATTTTTTCAATCATTAGTTTGAAAGTTGGTAGGCCAATAGCACTTTGGAAATTGCTCATCGTAACTTAAAAAACTTCAAATATAGTGAATGTAGAAATTAGAATTTGATCTTAAATTTATTTATTTAATATAATAAGATTATATGAGTGTGCTTGAATTAGGTTAAGTTGGGCTTGGGGTGTTTTCAACCCAACCTAACTTTTTCAAATTGAGAAATTCCCAATCCAACCTATTGTAGCCCAAATCAACCCCTAGATTGGGTTGTTCCTTATGTTGAAAATTTTCGTTTGGCTTAATAAAAATATTGGATTTTTATAATTCAAATTTTGAAACCTATTATTCACTAAATGATTACAATTTATACGATTGCACCCAATATTCCAGCTTCTTTAAAACTAAGCCTTAAAATACCCAAATACATCAAACTAACATTTTTAAATGAAATCTTAAATACAAATATACATATTTCAAAATATTCATAGCATGGGTTGGGTTGGGTTACTTGGGTTAAAAAATTTGCCAACTTGAATCCAACCCAACCCAAACTATATATATACAGTATATATTAATTAAGAGCCAACCAAACCCATCAATTCATGAATGTAAAAGATGGTAAGAATGTGAGATATATCACAGATGCAGCTATTAGGGTTGCCAGCCCATGAGAATTCACATCTCCTTCACAGGCCCTTACACTATTTCGTTCCTTTCCAAGTGGAACCCCTCTTCCTAGGCCCAATGAATGATTAATGGGTCAAAAATGCTGAAGCCCACTGCTCAAATGATCGTGTTTTTTTTTTTTTTTTGAATAAATGATCAGGTTCTTTGAAAATCTACATTGTCTCCCCCAAAATAAAAGACACTATTTAAATGAAGTCATATAATAATTTATATTTAAATGTGCATGTTTTATTGCAAATTGATGTTTCATAGCCCCGTCCCCTTTTTGTTTTTGTTTTTATAAATATAACAGGATTTAAATTTATGAATTCTCTTTGTTATTAAGTCAAGGTACCAATTAATTTTTGGTATAGGCGATATTCAAATCCAAACCCCTTATTTGAGAATAAAATACTTTACTAATCGGCCTAGCTGAAACTTTGACGTTTATAGCCTAATTATGACTCAATTATGCTTTGTAGTGTTGTGGACTTGCATTAGGACTTAAAGCAAATTTGTAGTGAAAGCTGGGTAGGCTTTCACTGTTGCCTTTACACAAGCTATTTGATGGTGATTTCTTTTATTTAAAAAATTATTTATAAATAATTCAATAGTTACACATGAGGAGGGAGATTCAAAACCCTAATTCTCCTTATAAAAGAGATTAAATAATTATGATTGGTAAAATTTAAAAAGACTTCAAAGTTGAAGTAATTCAAGTAAATAAAGAAATTAGTGAATATTTAATACCTTGGCTTCTTTAAATTCCCTTTCAATTTATGCCGATTAAATATTGGAAATGGAATATAAAAAAGTGCGGATTTTTTGGTGTGATAGGATGAGCATATTTAACTATATATATATATATATATATATATATATATATATATATATATAGACATACATACATACATATATTAGAGTAAGAAGTAGCAGAGTCATCAAAGGTACCTAGAAAAAAGCCCGGCCTATTTTCATAAGAACAAGAAGAATTTTGATGAATCCATTGCACTACATAAAAAAATGACTGGAAATAGGCTGGATCACCTCCTTTTCAGGGAGAGCTAATGCTTTGGGGAGGGGAGATTCGAAATCTAGATCTTTTAATGAAAGAGACCATTCTATGCTACTTTGGTACAAAGCTCTTGGCAACTTTTTTAATTGTTTTCTTGCCAGGATTATTTGATTTCCATTAAAGTCTATACACAACACTCACATAGATTAATGGAAAATTTTTAGGTACTCCCCGAGTATGAAAAAATAGTGCTCATTCCTTTCACATTCATGGTGGACCCCACCATGAATGTGAGATTATGGAATATCATTATCTATGCTTCAGAGGTACCTAAAAATTACTCTAGATTAAGCACTTAAATACTCTATTTATTTTGTTAGTACATAATTCTCAAATTAAGTGCATTTTATGGATATATATGGCATCAATTGAACTAGGAAAGGGGTAGCACAAATAATTGTTGAGTGCACTGCTTTTCTCGTATGAACATCATTGACAACAATGATAATAAATGAAAAAAAAAAGTACATTTAATCATTTTGTGCTTAGGAAAACAGTCATCTCCATTTGAAATTGAACTATTTCATGGTTTACATGAAATATTACAAAAAGGTATATCCAAGGCCGCGGATGAGTATGGAGAGTGATTGACAACGGTGGTGGGAGAAGTAACTTCGATTTACTGATTAACTATATGGATAAATTGAAGCCATAGAAACCTGACTTTGATACCATATTATGATATATATATGAAACATGACTTTGATAACGTGCTAGAAAAGGTAAGACATAGTTATGATATATATGAGAAAATATGAGGAACAAATAAAGAAGGCATAAAGAGAAAGACATAAAATGTAGAGAATTAATGTAGTTTAACATTAAAGGTTATATCCATAGTAAACAAGCCTTAATGAGTACTATTAAGCTCTATGTATTATATTATAATGAATCCAGTAAACTAAATCTAGTGATGTACTCAATTTCAAACACGTTGAAGTAGTCAACTGTGAATGATTGACACTTTCTGTCCACTACTTTTATTATGGATTCACCATTTTTTGTCTATCACTCACAATCGACTACTTCAATATATTGTAAAATTAGATTGTGTCCATACTATTGTTGAAATATTGACAGTCTATGAAGTGATCGACTGTGAATGATAGACACTTTCTGTTCAGTATTTATTACATTAGATTCACAATTTTTTGTTCACTACTCATAATAAATCATTTTATTTTAGCATGATGACGTAAAATTATATGTAAAACTTTGTGTGGGGTTCATAGTATTAATTTTTGAAATACTGACCGACTATATGCAACTAAGCCACTGGTCATTTTAATCTAAAGAAAGAGATATTTACAGCTTATTATCCATGTCTCCAGTCTCCACTAAAGTTTACTAGAATAAATAATGGCTGGGATTTTAAATATAAACCTTACATGAACCAAGACTCTTATTTTACCAAGTAAATGGCTGATACCATGAACTATTCACTTAGGTCTATTTCCTAGCAGCCCTCCTCTTTCTTTTTTATTTTTCAAACCCTTTTTCTTAAAAATAAATAAAGCAAGTTTCAATTGTGTCCAACTGCTCAGATAATGAAACAAGGATATACAACCCATGTCTAATATTCAAATACCATTTTCAATGGCTAATCCAATCTATTGACCTTAACTCAATAATATAACCACAATTTGGCTTTGAAGGTCTCCTGTTGCAACTAACAAGAGTTAAAAAAAAAAAAAAAAAAAAAAGGTTTTCATAATGGTATGCAATTGGACCACCATTAGTCCCATAACTCTCTCTCTCTCTCTCCAAATATTATAATGCTAATCATTTAATTAAGAGTTTAATGACGCAAGTGCCAGAAGTAAGTTCAAGCTTGCCTTGGCAGAAGTCTTGGAACATGGGAGTCATATATAGATTAAAACTATAAATAGGTCTATAAATTTTTTTTTAATTAATGGAAAGTAGTGCAAAGACACACCTCTTCATCTCTGTCTTCTAGTCTTCTCTCAGAGGTGAAGACTGTTATTCTATGTATCACCATTGACCATTACAACTTGAAGACTAGAGAAAGACCACTTTGTTAAGAAAAAAAAAAATTAACCCCAAGGAAGTAAGTAAAAAATAAAATAATCACTTCATATATATATATAAGACACCTAAACTACAATATACCTAAAAATTCCCAAGAGGTGCCTCGATTAAATTTTTAACTTAGGTTAAAATTTTTGGGGTTAACAACTCCTTAATCCTTACCATGGATCAAAGTCCATGACATCATAAATTTGTATGCATTGACTTCAATTACCAACAAAGGCCACCATGTTTTCAATAATTTAATAATTTTGCAACCAATATTTATATAGGTCAGTAGGAACAGGATCTATAATATTTTATTTCATGTAGGGTAATAGCTCTTAAGTAACTAAATAGCCACCCCCATATAGTATAAACACTTTAAGAGTCGTATCTAATATATTTAATTAAATTAGTTTATTTATATATGTCGTTATTTAAGAACCACATTGACACCATGAAGAAATTTTATAATCCAGCAGTTATCTCAAAGTTTAAAATGATGTTTTTTTATTTTTATTAAATCAACCTAAGTTTCAAAATGGATGAGATTTGTTGAGCACATCGAAACCAATAATTAGTAGTCGTGGTACTCAGATCCCGATATACATTGGGGCCAAAGATGAGGAGTCTTGAACTTAGAAATATTGACTCCAAAAAAAAAAAAAAAACTTATAAATATTATCTTATTATTATAACATCTTCAGCAAAAAAAGACAAAAGAAAAAAAATCTAATTATTTTATCACTATATATATATATGCCATGTAACTCAATACATTATTATTTTTTAATTATTCTAATCTACTATGAATTTTAGTTTCGATACAAATTTGGTTTCATAACATGTGATTATGTCACGTAATTTGGGGTTTTTTTTTTTTTTTTTTTTTTTTAACTATCTATTTTGTTGTTCAATTTTGACAATATTAGGGGAAAATTTTCTTTATTTACATTTTGTATATGCGTATGTCATGTAATTCAATGTGAGCATTATACGTTATAGAGTATGGTTTCTGCAGCATTTGGCTCATTATAAATATATTAAATTGATTAATATCAACTTTCTCTGGTTGAAACATGATTGTTAAAGTTCTAAGAAATTTAAAACGCTACTCTAATTACAACTCTATTGTTACTGTAGGGTCAAGGGCCCAAATCCTACAATGGGCCTTAGGGCCCTGTCCAAGAGCATGGTCAGTCTGAGGAGGAGCAAATGGTAATGAATGGTTCAGGCTTAGGATTTGACAAGTAAGGTACCAATGGAAAATCAGTCTGAGGAGAAATAAATCCTCGAATACGATAAATACAACTCAAACATGTGTCCTAGCAATCCATGAAACCTTCCAGGAAACTTCGGTAATAAGGACACGCATCATAAGCGTACAAGGGTGATGGGAACTCAGAAATATCTAAGGAAAAGCTGCTACCACCGCATTAAATGCGTTGCAGCTACTTTTCTGGCCGCATTTATGTGGAGAAGACCTCTGAACAGTGCTGCTTTAGCTACCACAACTCACAGAAAGCCAAAGGGGGTGTCTGATAGGACAGGTACTCAAGCAGGGGTTCAGATGACCGACAAGTGTGGGATCAAGATGACCCAAAGGAAGCTATATAAGAGGAGAGACCCTCCATGAGAAAGGATCGGAAAAATAGAGAAAGAATACTGTAGCAATATAAATTGTCTCTGTATCCAACTGTGATCACTATATCTAAATGTTAACCTCCTCGGACTGAAGGTCCATTGATATCACTACCTCTTATTTGTGCCTGATTGTCATTTGATTTAATACTAGCCGTTGTTAAACTCATTAGGGCATAGTTCTTTGACCCACTCTCTACAAATTTATTGTATTGCGCTCATTGGGCCGAGATCCTATACACTTTGAGTTTAGGCTACAAAATGGGACCCTACAGTTACTAAAAAGCTTTAACAAAAAAAAAAACTTTATTTACTTTAAAATATTATATTTATTTTTCAAAATTTTTTGTTTTAATATATTTTCCATCATGTAATTTGTAGTCAAATGATTGAGTATTGTATTACGTTATATTTCTGTATCATGTAACACATTATATAGGTTATTTTTATATTAAATGTATCATGTAACACATTATATAGGTTATTTTTATATTTTTATATTAAATGATTAAAAATTCACAATTTTCTAATAATTTAAGTTTTTGAAGCAAACGGTAATTTATAATAGTATAAGCTAGAGTGGGAGATCTTGGGTTAAAATCTTGTCTCCATCTTACCGAATAATTCTTATATACTCCCGATGAAGTCCACCATGAATGTAAAAGGAAGAAGTAATGTTTGTCCGAGTTCCAAGAGTACCTAAGAATTTTTTCATCTTCTCTCCCATTTAAAAAATTCCCACAAATATAGTCTCATTTAATAAGAGCAATTAAGACCCACACGTGATGGAAGAGTGTTAGATTAAATTTACCCATTTCTAATTTTTAAAATTTTTGTAAGAATCAATACTTTATACTTTATCAATATTATTTTATTAATTATATTATGCATCACACAGCCATACTTGTAGTAGATTGATGTTAAATGAAAATTGAACTTGCTAGTTGTTACAACTTTAGAGACAACTTTCAAGCTTAGCATGGGGATATTAGCGTTGTCATTAGACCTATCAATGATTTGGAGTCTCTTCTCACCTAGGATAGGAAGATTGCAGTAATCAATATATGCTGAATTTACTATATATGTAGATTTCTTATTTCTATAACGTGCTTCTTTACTCATAAATGAATTACGAAATATCCTTAGTGATTTTGAAAGTTAAATCTTTATATAATAAGAATATTATTGTAACTTGAAAAGAAGATGAAATTAAATTCATGATAGGGATCATAAGATCAAAGCAATTGACTCATTCTAGAATTGGTAAATATGATCTAGCTAGTTACAATATATATATAACAAATCATTGTTATGTTGTATATATATTTTAAAACAAATATTTATTAGTTTACCAACTTTATTTTTTATATATAAAAAAATGACATCAGAAATAAATTATAAATTTTTTTTTTTGAGGAAAGAAATAAATTATCATTGAAAAGGCTCCATGAGTAAATTAAGCACATGCTTTGTAATCAAATATTAACCATTACGTAACACAAAGACCAATTTGTATCGAGTTTTGGGTGGCCAGTACCGATATTTTTAGATATTGACAAGTAACAGTAATACTGATATCGTAAAGTAATAACAACGCATATATGTGAAGTTAAAAGAGCAATAGTGTGATCATATATAATATATTAAAATGAAAACTCAGTTAAGACTTAAGAATTCAAATTAAATTTTAAGTATACTTCAATTTTGTTGTCAAGCATTTCTAAATTTTAAATGCACCTTAATTTCATACTAAGTATCCTTCCAATAATATTGTAATTTGTGTCAATTGTAGTATTTACATGCAAATTCATGAGTCTAAATTTAGAAATTCAAATTATACTTCTATGAATCTATATATATATATATATATAGACATATAATATATATTTATGTATCTAGTTATGGTTGTATATGCAAGGTTTACAAGTTAGTGTTATTTAAATCTCACACTTAATCAAAATAATTTTATGTTTAACTTGATGATTAAATAACTTTATAAAAACAAGTGTGAAGTAAAGCAATACTGAATTTTATTTTTTGTTTAATATGGATTAAAATATTTCTTTCTTTTGGTTTTAACTTTTAAGTCATCAAGTCAATAAGCTTCGTCCTGAAGCTAGTTTAACTTAAACATCAGTATAAGTGCCTTTATATGCAATCTAAAATCTATTGTTTTCACTTTTCATCTATATATACTAGACATAAAAGTATTAAATCCTTAATTTTAAATTGAATTAGCAAATTAAATACCTTATTGATGTCAAATAAGACGAATTTTTCGATAGAGAGAGATACTAATATAACTTTTTTTTTTAAATAAAAAAAAAATTTAAATAATGAAGGAGACCATAGGTTCACAATGGGTTTCTCCTTTCATAGATCTATATATGTGTCTTCTCTTTTTGTCCAAAAGAAAACGCTCGCCCCTATATATATGCGGCGAAGTAAATTTATTTTGTACCATTTACTACTTAAGGATCTATCAAGTCTTCTTAAAGTCAAGCTAGTTTTTTTTTTTTTTTTAGATAATAAATAGAAAATTATCATTAAAAAGTATTAAAAAAAAAAGACTCCATTTGCAAAGCACAAGCTCTATCAGTTGTCTTCAAGCTAATAATAATAATAATAATAATGTAACATGAAATATGAAGCCAAGCTATTGCTTTATGAAATTGTATATATAAAAGAACATAAAGAAGTTGAAAACATGTTCATACTTCTGACCCTTTTTTCCAATTTTTGGCGCTTGGCATTGCGAAAAAGTCACTGGTTTTGGGCAAGGTTATCACAGTCATACTATGCTCTTACGTATAAACTATCAAGGCAAATTTTCACCATCACATCAACCAGTATTAATAAGTTGTTTATAAGCTTTTCAATTTTTTTTTTTTTTTTCTCTCTTTTGATTGGGATGAAATCTACAAAATAACCTTCCAAGTTAAAGCATGCGAATATTTTGGACTAAATGAATCTTGCTTGTGTTTTGGTTAATTAGTTTAGTTTCCAATTTATTTAACTTATAATTTGATTATTAGGTATAACTTTTTTAAATCTTTATTTAAAAAAAATTTAGTTAAACCTTTTTTCTTTTACCCAACTTATTAGTTAACTAGATTGTAACCCATATTTACACGCGAAAATATTTATCACTAATGATGATAAGATAGTCTTATCTAAGTGAGTGAAGTTGTCATTTTAACTTTTCCGCTAAGTATTATGATATGATAAAACATTTTATTGTCAAATAAAGAACCTAATTGATCAAAATCCTGCCTACACTATAAAAAATTATTTTATTTTGACTTAATGATAAAGCAAAAATAATCATTGAGTAAACATCATAAATTTCAAGTCCTATTATATCTTAAAAAAAAAAAAAAAAAAAAAAAAAAAAAAAAAAAAAAAAAAAAAACCCCAATACACGATGGAGAAAGTAAGCTCAATTGCTCAAGTCCCAACTACACTTGTATCCAATCCATAATAGAGAAGAAAAGAAAGGTGCATGGTAATGCCATATTATCAAACACTCATTCTTGGTGATAGAGAATCCTGAAACTAGGTTTAAGTTTTCTTGTTCTTGTTCTTTTTTTGGCTAAATATATGTGTTAACCATATTTTGACCTTAGTATTCAAATCAATTGTAGGTTCATATATTTGTACGTAGAACAACATATTAACTTTAAGTTAGTCTATAATTAGACTAAAGTTAGTTAAGTATTCTTTAGTATATAAACTATACATTGAGTTAATTGTAACATAAATGTTTAATATTAATATATAGCTGTTAAGAATTTTCTCATTGTAAATGTAGGCCATTAGGTCAAACCACATAAATTTTTGTATGTATTTTTTCTTTCAAACTTTTGCTCATCGTTCAATCATCACATACAATCGGTCACATAATAACTTCAACAATATGAATGGATGGAGTGAGATATATATCTATTTTATATTGTTATGGCATAGATGGATATGATATAAACGACTACAAGGTCAACGGAAATAACATGACCCGGCCCCTTTACAAAGAAGGGTACAAACTGCTAAACTTGACCTGACAAGAATTGAGTTCTTAATGACTACATTTATATGTTTTTTTTTAAAAAGAAATTACTACATTGAATGGCATGACGTACATTATTACCGAGGAGCAGATAAATAGTATGGTTTTTAATCATCACAAGATCTTACGAGATCTTTCATCAAAAAAAAAAAAAAAAAAAAGATCTCACGAGATCTCGGTTTTGGACCTTTTGGTTACAAAAATCGAAAATGATATCTTAAAATATCGAAACATAATATCTTAATTGAAAAATTATAAAATTATAAGCTAAATTTTGGTTAAAATATCAGTTTTCTTGAAAATATATTTCTAGTAAGTTTTTCTCTTAACAATCTAATAATAATAATATATAATTTTTTCTTACTATGGTTTCTTATTATTACTATTATTATTTTGCTGAATTCTTACCATGATTTCATTTACTTTTTTTTTTTTTTTTGAGAATCATGATTTCATTTACTTAGTTTACTTATATTGAGAGCTTTTTTACATTACTAAAAGAAATGATTTTTTATACATATATACAAAGAAATTAATGATCTTAAATGAAGAGTTTGTCACTTTGTTGTACTAGTCCCAAGTACTTGAAAGGAGGCTAAGTCCATAGAAAATGAAGTGATATCAGAGGAATTTTTTTTTTTCCTAATCTCGACGGTCACTCTTTTTTTGTTCTACTCAATAGCCACATAATGATTCTAAGAGTGAGAAAAAAAAAATACTTTGGATATTTAAAATTGGACTCAACCCTTAGTTCTTTTCACTGTGTTACTTTATAATTATTTTCATGATATTTACCCCAATAAAGTAAAAAAAGGAAGAACAATTAAATTTTATTTGGACTTGGTTTGTAATATTTCAAATATGACTGTATGGAAATTTAAAGTCAAGTTTATAAATTTTTATTGCTCACTCTTATATTAAATTTATTATATTAATTATCAATATAAATGATATTATAGATGCATGAAAATCATTTTGAAATATCTTCTCGAAAAATCTCCAATTTTCGTGGTCGAGATCTTAAAAAATATATAAATAATTAAATATTAAACATTGGTTACTACTTACTACGGTATTTCTTGGACTGAGTCTCGACTTTACCAGATTATTCCATGATCATATAAAATTCGTAGATATTAAAAACCTTGATAGACAAAAAAAACTATATGAAATTTCTAGAACTTGATTTTTTATTTTTATTTTTTTGTCTTCTCAAAAACACACTCCATATTGGTGAGTCATCTTTCATAAAAAACCTTAATTATATTGCCCAAAAGTCGATTAATAAGGTAAACCAAATATATAATTACTTCAATAATTAAGCAAAGGTTACGCCATAGATAATGACACATGAGGCTACCTGCCACAAAGGCAACTAGGTTACGCATTAAGACTTTGACTGTTAGCCTTGTGACATCGTCTATGCACAAGCTTCAACCATAGTACTACTACAATATACACAGATTTATTAAACAATGTATCATACTAAATTTAATAATATATATTACTATACATTAAATCGGTTCCCGAAAATCCACCTCTCTCAACTCCTTAAAGCTCATTTGTGTCTTACCTGTGAAACGTTGAAACTTAATTCATAGTAAATAGTTTATTCTTGTGATAATAAAAAAAAAAATAGTAGGAGACTGGGAGCGTGGTTAAGGTGTTGACATTTTAGGTGTGACTGCGCATAGGGCATAGATAAGCACTGAGATTTGTATATTTTAATAACAAGTGTGAAAATAGTTGGATCGATTATTTATTTATTTTATTTTATTTTTTGTAAGGGCCGGTAAAGTACTTTAAAGATGGGGTGTATATAAAGTTCGAAAAGCCAAAGAGATCTACTTCACAAGCTATGGATTGCATGTCAAAAATGCCTAGCTCTTGTGGTGAAGCTAAAGAAGAAAAGAGCTTTGAATCTACTTGCGACCATGAGAATCAAGAGGCTAGACAGGTATGGTAAACCCTTCATTCATTTCTTCTTGTGAATTCTGGATTCGGGTTTCTTCTTACTTTTAAATTCTTGAGGTTTTTCTTGGGATCAATATCATAGAAAGTATTGGTATTGTTTGAAAATCTGAATTCTCACAGATAATATGAGTTTCCACTCTCTCTCTCTCTCTCTCTCTCTCTCTCTATATATATATATATATATTTAAAGGGTGTCTTCATTTCATATAACAATGGTTCTTTTCATGCATATTGTATTGAATTATGAGTTTTTATCTTAAAATTTTCTACTTTCTTCAATTTCAATAAATTTAAAGAACCTTTTTTTTTTTTTTTGGTTTATGAAGTTGCTAAGCATTTATGATATGCTTTATTTTATTACAATTTTTGGGAGGTCATGGATATAACAAGAGTTATTTATGAAATCTTCTTATTGTAATTTTAGGGTAAAAGTAGAAGAGAAATATTGCCGGAGATGGGTAGCTTGAACCAATCTTCACCACAATACATGGCCTCGGGAAATGTTAAAAAGGTACATATATATATATATATTTATATATATACGGTATAAGTTTTTAGTACTAGTATATGAAACATGCATGTTCGTTGAAACTAGTTTTGTAGTTTATGGCTATCTGCTTCCACTGTCATTTAATGCCTCTCCCTCTCTCTCTCTCTCTCTCACTCTCTCAAGAATTTTGCACCTCTTTTGTTAGACATATGAGACTCTATGCGTGTACTGATGTGTGTGATAGAGAGAGAGATATTTTATTAAGAAAAATTGCACCTCCCTTGTAAAGCTTATGAGGGAAAGTAATAGTCAATGGACATGTTATAGAAATGAACAGATCTAATTAGTCAAAATCCATGCAAGCTAGCTATGGCTGAAAAGTCATAATTATATGCTTAGTTGTTCAATGAACGATTGAATAGGGTTTGCGACTAGTTCAATGAATATGCACCTTTTTCCTCTTAATTTACAAAACATGATGCTGAATTTCTGCATATTACTGTACTTCATCTTTATGCCGGGATCCAAGTAATTACCACTTTTAAATCCATGAATTTCTAATACATGATCTCAAAAAAATTATTGAACAAAAACACTAGAAGAACATATATCATATATGTACTTGTTATCCAATTGAATTTACTACTTTTAAATCCATGAAGATATGCTCTTAAAAAAAAATACTGAATGAAACCATATATCATACATGCATGTTGATGGTTAGCATGTTGATGGTTAGAGCTCATTTTCGGCTTTTGTTACATGAATGTGCTTTTTTATATCCCTTTATTTCCAAGTTTAAATTGTCTATTAGTTTCTTTTTAATTACATAATCTATTGTTTTAGTTGAAACCCTAAATTTTAAATTAAACCTTAGATTTTAAAATTTTTTAGGTGAAACTCTGAATTTTTAAATGGTTTCAGTTCATCCCATCAAAGAATCATTATTAGATAAATGTAAAGAAAAATAAAATAAATTATACACATAAGACTTACCTAGCTAGACACTAGATGCCTTGTCAAATGAAAATGATAGCATGTTCATTTAATTATATTTATCGTTTAAGAAAGTCATTATATATGCTCCTTTTAAGTAACAGAATACTACGTGCAACTCAAATGAAAATAATTTTGGTATATAAATTAGTTCTACGTACAATTTATGTGAATTTATGTTACTTTTAATTAATAATAATTAGCTAAAATTGTGAATTAATCAACGATATAAAATGTTTATAGTTTAGTTGAATTTAAAAAATAATAATAATATTTAAAGGAAAATTATGTAGTTTACCATTTTGTTTATAACCCTTATGTTTTAATTTCTGTAAGTGAACAAAAGGTGAGTGAATTCCAAGAACTTTCATGACTAATTTTTTCCATAATCTAGGAGAATGAACTTGAATCTGCCAAAGCCGAAATGGGTGAGGTGAAAGAAGAAAATGAAAGATTAAAAATGATGTTACTGCAAATTGAAAAGGATTACCAGTCTCTTCAGCTGCGTTTCTTTGACATCATTAAACAAGAAACTCCCAACAACTTTACTGAGTCATCAACTCCCTCACATGATGAAACTGAAGAACCTGAACTAGTGTCTCTTTGCCTTGGAAGAAGTCCAACTGAGCCTAAGAAAGAAGAGAAAGCTAGCAACCCTACCAAAATTAGTACCAAAGATGAGGAATGGAAGGCTAGCCTTTCACTTGGATGGGACTCTAATAAGTTTCAACTATCTACAGAGATTGTTTCTGATCCAAGCTCAGAGACAAGTTTGGAAGAAACTAAGCAAGCAGAAGCTGGAGAGACATGGCCACCAAGTAAGACTCTAAAGACAATGAGAAATGGAGATGATGAAGTTTCACAGCAAACACATGTGAAAAGAGCTAGGGTTTCTGTGAGGGCTAGATGTGAGACTCCAACGGTTAGTACTAATCCATGTAGTTCTTTTTTTCTTTTACCTTTTCATTTAGGACTTACTAAACCATGAGCGATTAATAATTTAATGTATAAGTGAGGAAGAGTGTGTTAATTCAAATCGATGAAACGAAAAATGTAGAAGAATACCTAAAATAACATTAATAGTAGTAAAAAAAACATTTTAATTAAGGAGGTAATTGAGAATATGATTTCAAATATAACAGAATGATAGAAAATAATATATTTGACTGACCTTGATTAGTCTATTGATGATTCATTGCAAACCTTAAAATTCTGGAATTAAAACTGAAGTATTGGTTAATAAATCATAGAGTGCTTTCTTTTGATTATTTTGATAAATTAGTTGTAATAGCATGTAATACAATAATACATGTCTTTCCAACAGCTGAATGATGGATGCCAATGGAGGAAATATGGACAGAAAATTGCCAAAGGAAACCCATGCCCACGAGCTTACTATCGTTGCACAGTTGCACCAGATTGTCCAGTAAGAAAACAGGTATTGTTATCTTGTTTACAGAAGTTCCTTTTGTTTATAAGTTGATATTGAGGCCTTACTGCATAGGAATGGTAGTCCAAATGTTTTCTATGATTCTTGAAAGGGTTTAACACTTCTTTACATGATTACAGGTGCAAAGATGTGCTGAGGATACTTCCATCTTGATCACCACCTATGAAGGAAATCACAACCACCCACTCCCAGTTACTGCCACTGCCATGGCTTCCACCACTTCCGCTGCCGCTTCGATGCTATTGTCTAGCTCTTCAATGTCTAAACCAGGCCTTGGCTCCACAGCTGCTGCTCCTGTACCTAATGGATTACATTTTAATCCCCTGGATAATTCAAGAGCAAAACCATTTTACTTGCCAAACTCTTCCTCACCTCTTTTCCCAACAGTCACTCTAGACCTCACTACCTCTCCACCCTCTTCATCCACTCCTTTTAATAGATTATCTTCAAGCTTTGCTTCAAACCCAAGATTTCCTTCAACAAGTCTAAGCTTCTCATCCTCACAATCCAACATTCTACCAACCGCTTGGGGCAATGGATACCCTAGTTTTAACTCAGTACCCTACAACAAAACCCACACTGGGGGGTCCTTAAATATGGGGAAACAATCCCAAGAGCAGCAGCTTTCCTACCAATCTTATTTGGAAAAGTACCACCAAGCTTCTTCTCAAGAGACTTTAACAGATAACCTAGCCAAGGCAATTGCATCGGACGCAAGTTTCCGATCCGTGATTGCTGCCACAATTTCATCAATGGTAGGAGGTCGACCAACCCCAGGTAGTAACCAAGGTGGAGGGGAAAGATTAGGCCAAAACATGAAGTGGGGTGAGCCAATTCAGGCTGTTTCTACTGATTCATTGACCCAAAACGGAAAAGCATGTGCATCAAGCTACTTCAACAGATTGGCTTCGTCCCCTTCCCAGACATCAGGCTTGATGCTTCTGCAGCCTCCGCTGCCATTATCCATCTCCAAGAGTACTCCCACATCTACTTCTGCCATTGGGGATCAAATCAATTGAATGGTCTCACATATCACCTTGGATGTTACAATGGTTGAAACATCCTTTTTCTCTTCAATGCCTTGCAAACAGGCGTTATTTTGCATATTTTCTATACATGAAGCTGGTAATATGGGACAAGCCAACATTGCCCCAAGACCATGACAGTAAAAGTCATCCTTTGAGGATATATTTTCTTTTGTTCTTACTTTTTTTTTCAATATCAAGTAAATGTAAGTCTGAACAGATCAGGTTTTGAGCCATCCATACCAGAGTGTAGAGCAACAAGTCAAAAGCTAAAGCCCGCACAAATGAGATGTGAAAAAGAAAACCTTAACTTTTGTTATTTCTAAAATAACCTGAAACAAAAGAATTTATTTCTTTTATATCATCCATCTATGCTTAGCTATCAATTAAGCTTAGAAAACAGTCAGTAACTGCAAGCTTATTGAGTAATCTAATAACACATAACGTCAATTACAAAGATACATCCCCATCCCCTAGAAACATTGGGGAAATCAGTAAGTTTTGATACTCACCAAATAACCCCAAAACATGGTAATTTTACTCGCATCTCTAAATTTAGATGTTACAAAGCAATTGTGCTAGTTGTAAGGAGAAAATATCATTGATTGTCGCACGTGTAGTACTTTTTCTTCTCTGCATATCTTTGACATCTCATCAGAAGGCTGCATATAGTAACAGTGCACTCCATTTGCTCCTTCCTCATTTTACCTTTTCCAACAGCCTCTCCATTATAAAACTTTGCAAGATCACTCTCACATCCAAAAACCTAACAACAAGCACATAAGGGCTTTGCCACTAAATGATATTGAAGAATGATTGTTAATAATGGACTTGCAACCTGTTTTCAATAATGAATTAATGATATTCTGCCCCTTAGGCTACACCTTTTTTTTTTTATGAAACCTTGTGCTACTATTTTTTCCTTGATATTTCATTTTCATTAACCAGTCTAGTTAATAACCATTATCTGAGGTTACTTTAGATGGGAATTTTATTTGAAATAATACATTGTCACAGTTTGTAAAGACATTAGTATTCATATGGGTGTGTCTTTTAAACGGATCGAGCAAAGTGTTGTTTCAGAAAGTAAGATTTTTCTCTTCTTTGGAAAAGGAAAGAGGGGGGGGGGGGGAGAGATTGGGATTTTTTGTGTGGGTAGGAATTGGTTTGGAAACCCACCTCAAGCCAACAACTTATTAGAACTGAAACTTTTTATGTCCACTTCAACTTGAGTACGAGTCAAACTCCCACCCCCATTACATATTACAATCTTAAACCCGGATATGCACAATGCCTTAGCTGCATTGATAATATAATTAACCCGAAATGAGTTTAAATGACAGAAACATAAGGGCTGAACTGACATTACCAGTCCAAATCTGGCTAATTCTTGAGGACATATCATGAAACCTTCAGTAGTTCATGAAATGCCTCCTGAGGTATATCAACAGAGCCAACTCTCTTCATTCGCTTCTTTCCTTCCTTTTGCTTCTCCAACAGCTTCCTCTTTCTACTAACATCCCCACCATAACACTTTGCGAGAACATTTTTTCTCATAGCCGAAATCCTAAAATCAAATTAGATAAATTTAGGTGAAAACTGAAAGTTGAACAAGCAGTTACACTAATTTAAGGAATGCAACTTTGCAATGAAAAGCTTCACAAAATTTCAATGACAAATGAAATCCAGTATACATCTTTGCAATGCACACATTGGTAAAATTTGCCACAAATGAATACCATAAAAATGTACTAAGGAATCGGATTTTTTCTTTTGTCTTTTTTTTTCAATGACAAATGAAATCCAGTATACATCTTTGCAACACACACATTTCCAAAATTTGTCATGAAATAAAAACTTACTAAGGAATTAGAGTATTACGCTGGGTCAGTAATTATATATGAAATTTTATAATTTTAAATCAGTTTTTAGCATAAATAAATTACCAAAAACTGACTTTCTAACCCTCAAAAATATTTACAGAACTTACGTCTCCCTTGCAATGACCTTCGATCCAATTGCAGCTTGTATTGTTATCTCAAACATTTGCCTGCTCAAAATCAGAAGATATGTGGCTACTGTTGAATAAACAAAAAAAGAAAAAGAAAATACAAAATAATAATGCTTAACTACTAACAGACAGACCTGTCTATGAATTGCTTCAGTTTCTCCACCAGTTCACGACCAACACGTTGTGCCTTCAAGTTATGAACAATAGTTGCCATTGCATCAACTGGCTGTCCATTCAAGAGGACATCAAGCTTCACCAGATCAGATTGTTGATATCTGTCAATGACATCCATAAAGTGCATCAGACAATGGGGAATTATATTGGACCCTAAATTTACCGAAAAAGCTTAGAGAAATGGCCATCTAGAAGACCTAGCTACTTGTGACATCGACGCTCATAGGCTATAATGAAACTAATTTTATTTGATAATATATGTACAGACACTTCTGCTTTGTGAGTTGGTTCACTAAGAAACATAAGCTCACTATTAATGGCATCAATAGTGATTGCTGTGCCAGACAGTACAGCCCATACTAGTTATTATGAAAATTATAACATATTCCAAAATCACTGCTCTGCACTTTTTATGGGAGAGCATTTGCATATTACCCCTATTGCTGGTGCCATTATTTAATATCTAAGGTGAGGCTGTGTGGGTGCACGTACAGGTGACGAGAGAGAGAGAGAGAGAGAGAGTCAAAACTTACTCAGCATCCTCATAATCAAATGATGCATATCCCGATGTTATACTTTTCAATTCATTGTAGAAGTCAACAACAATCTCTCTCAAAGGTAAGCGATACTTCATAAATACCCGCTGACTGCATGTATTGAAGTCATATCAACATTTCAAACATGAATGAGTTCATCAAAGGTTACTTAGAACAAGCTAAGAAATAACCACTTAAAAATGGCTAAAGTACATTTAGTCCCTCTATATATTACTGTGAATTTGGCCCCCAAGTTTCAATTTCAGCAATTAACAACCTAAAATTTGGTTTTCCTGTTTTCCATTCCATCAAAACCAGTCAATGTTGGACCATTAAGTGCATGAAATGATGCCATTTTTTGCATGTCTTTAAACTATTATAAATTTATTATAATAATTTTATAGAGGGCCAAATGTGATCCCTTTTAAATTGACATCGTATTTGTTTTTATTTTTAATTTTATAAGTTCATCATATTTGGGTTATTATCCAGTAAAACAAATTCATACCACAGATCGTGGGGCTGAAAAGAAGAATTCCTCTATAGGTCCTTCAGCACCTTGCCTCCCACCCCCATCATTACCAAAATCACCCACGCCCCATTGACACGGTCACACACCAAGCCACAGCCATTGGACCACATAACCAATGCCATCAACCTCAAGCTCACCTAACTATACATCATCAACCTGGACCCAATCCTTATTCTTACCTTCGACATTCTCCAATAAATTTATGTTGATCAGCCTTGTTCATGGAAGGGATTTGATGGTTTGGGAAAAAACTTTTCCAATTGGTAGTTAGGATTTGCTGTTGGTGATGTTTAAGGGGTGCAGGTTTGGTGTTTGGCCATGGCTGAGTTAGCGATGATTGTGGGGGGTCCAGGTATTACTGGCATTGATCTGGAAAAATGGGTGTCATTCTTTCATGAATATAGTCCATGGAGTAAGGTGACCAGCAGATGAATGGGGTTTTGAAACTCACTTTGGAATTCTTGTGGGTTTTCGTAAAGGTTATGGGGTTTTTGTACTGGTGATCAGTGGATGAAGGTTTAAGTATTTGGGGTTGAGGCTGTGCTCTTTCTAGCTATGGTGGCTGCACATGGCATTTGGTGGTGGTGTGGATTCGACCCATGGTTTTCTGGGTTTTTTTTTTTGAATATTTTATTTCCTTCTATCATAATACTATAGGTTGTGGGTTTCCAGATGTGTCAGCCAGTGGTGTGGGTTTGAGTTATGGTACTTTGGGTTTTTCTTTTCTTTCTTTCTTTTTTTCTTTAAATGTTTTCTGTTACTGTAGTTGCTTTGGATGTAGTTTTTTTATTATGGATGCAATTTGGTGAAGGTGTGAATAAGGGTTGTGGCTGTTTGGATTATACTTTTTGCTGCAATGATGCCATTGAATGTGGTCTTCTAGCTGGAGCATGGGTGGCATTTAGCGGAGTGGGATTGATTGTGATAGTAGGTTTTTTTTTTTCCTTGCACAAAATCCTTCCTTACCCTCTGGAATGACATTGTTCCACGAGTTCACGTGGTCATGCAAAGGTTAGCCATCTATTTGTTTCATAATTCATTAAAAATTAAAAATTAGCAAAAAAACAAAATGGAATTATACACTAAGCAGATGGAGCTTGACGGAAGGGCCAATTCATGGCAAACCCAAAGTTCAGGCTGTTAATTACTTAAATTGATATTTGACAGACCAATTTGACAGCAACATAAAAGCTAGACAAACTAAAATGTATTTTAACCAATAAAAAACAACATTATTGCTTAATATAAACATATGAGCAACAAAGCATACAATTTCCTGTCTATATATAAAACCCAATTCATTAAAATTCTAGGATAAGAAGAAAATGAAGCAACATAGCTCAACAAAATATTTAAGGTAAGACCACGGAATATTAGGTGCATAAGAATATATTGTAATTACACATTCTGATAAGTGATAACCCATACATATACTGAACAAAGGAGGATAATTAGAACATAATTTAAGACTAGTTCTGGCACGAATTTTACCTATCAATGAATGAGTATTCCAACTGCTGTCCTCTACGCTCAGAGCATAGGGTAATAACAGGCCCCACATACCTTCAATGGATGACAAATAAAGAACAGATAAATTATATGGTTCACCTGCTGCCAAAAAATAACTATGACAAGGGAATATGAGAGCTTACTCACTAGGAATGATAATTGTAGCTAATACTGTAGGTTCCCAACAAGCTGTAACACGTTGCTTGGGATTTGAGGGCAATGCAGCAGGATTCTGTACTTGAACTTTGCTAGAAATGGGACCAACATAATTTTTTTGGTAAAGCATATGGGAAACGCTATCTCATTGACACAAGATTAGAATATATACCTTCCATCAGAATACTCAAAAATATAGGGAACAGTTGGAACAGTAGAAATAACATGAGCTCCATACTCCTGTTATTGCATAAACAGACATGAGTTCTCAATATTTAGAGGCCAAAACAATGTGGGTAACATTAAGCAGATTATATCTCAAAATTATGATTTATAACCAAACCAAATTAAATAATTTGAGCCCTGTCCTAAATCATACTTAAGATATAGTGCAGACACAAGATGGACGTGTTCAATTAAAAAGAGATTCCTGGTATCATATAATTTCCTTATTTATTGCCATATCAACTCTAAATGCCACTTTTTGATATTATGCCCCATAGCAATCATTATCTGCAAAGAGAATAACTCTTTTAAACAACCCAACATAACTTTTTGGCTTCATATAACAAGGAACAAAAGAAAGATCACCTGTTCAAGACGCTGATGGAAAACATCCATGTGAAGTAAGCCTAAGAAACCACACCTGTGGGTAGAACACAACAAGCGCATAAAAGATTACTACATATGAAGAGGCTCAAATTCAAATGTTAGAAGGAGCAAAGTTCCCCATTTAAGTAGGAGCTGAAACAAGTCATTCACTAGTTGATGCCACACCTAAAACCCAGACCTAGTGCAGTGCTACTCTCTTTAGTAACAGAGACGCTAGCATCATTGCATGTCAGTCTCTCTATTGCATGATTAAGTGCTTCGAAATCAGATCCATCAGCTGGATAAACTCCAGAGAAGACCATATGTTTTGCAGGCTTGAATCCTACATTTTGGAAATTCACAAAAGGCATCAGGACCTGGGAAATCTAAATGCAAATTACAGCCAAACTATCTGTTTACTTTACAACTACCCACTACAAATTCATAATAATAATAAAGAAATAAATATCTGCCAAATTATTCATAATCCCTCTTCTCGGAGAGAAAGAGACGAAACAGTCCAATGATAAGGGTCAAATAGTAAAACTGACGCAGCCATTTCCTCCAGTAACTATGCTAGAGATTAATCTCTATATGATTCATGAAAAACTTGGCAGTGACTAGCAATAAGAATAGTAGCTTTTACAAATGTGACTTATGACTTCAGAGCCAAAGCCAGACTGAAACAGAACAAATTAACCATCCTAACTACCCTTATATTTCAAAATCTAGATACTCCAACCTCAACAGTATTCTGATACTTTATTGGCAGAGGAAGATTGTGGACATGAAATAGGACTTTCACAGTTGTCACCCAGTGCATATATTACAGAAGGAAATAGAATCCATGCAACATAGCCTAATTTCCTGCAGCCTTAGTTTAAATTGTCATTAGGTAAAAACTTCAAATACCACTAATTTTTTTCACTGTGGGTCAAGCTTATAACAATTTACTAATCAAGTTCACAAATTCAATTCCCTAAATGTCAAAGAGGTATGAGTGAACGTTGATAAGAAAAGAGTACTAAGGGTATAACCAACAAATATATAATCCCAAGACATAATCACCTTCATTATCAATGGTTATGCTTGTAAACTGCTATATTTTCAAGTTTATCTAAGATTTTATTATATAGCAATACCCTTTTAACTGAAGCCAGTTTTGTAGTTGCAGGAATGCATTTATAATGCAATATACAAGAGATCTGTCACTTGCAAGGCCAACAAACACTCATAGTTGACATGCTGAAACATTATGCAGTCATCCAGCTAAAATTCTATAACCCTTTCGTTGTCAGTCATTATTTTTCTCAACTTTCATCTATAGCTTCCTTTGTCATGCTACCTATTACAAGCAAATAAGAAACCAGCATGTGGCATCATATAGATAAAGATATAATCCTCAGCTTAGATTGCCTGTTTATGTAGCTTATGAAGCTCAAAAACCCTAAAATAAATTCATATATCATATATAGTTGTTAGTCACACATGATCCGCATGTTAATTAACAGTTTCTTTTCCTTATCTTTTTTTATCCCAATTATTTTAGGATGCATCTTAGTTTATTCTTAAATAGCACAATATTTGACTCTTTTACCTTTGCTTTAACATGATATTTTTTGTCAATAATATCTAGAAAAAGTCAAATAATGATCACACTAGAAGGTGTAAGTGAATTTCCAACAAAATGATTGATAAGTACAGTAGTTAATTAAAAAGAGGGGTGCAACCCATGAATTTTTAAAAAATTGTGAGTATATAGCACTTTCATTATCTTCTCCTGTCGAAGTGAATTACCAAAATACCACCACTTGGCTGGGAATCTGATACTAAATTCAACTTAATTCCTAATTTGCCAGCCTAGTTGCAAATAGCAACAATAAATCCATGAAACAGGAGGTTGCAGAAATTTCTACTTTTATTTTAGGTTGCAGTGTCAACACCCCCCCCCCCCCCCTTCTAAAACGCATATACACAAAAAAAGACAAACAAACAAAAAAACCTAAAGTGGGAGAAAATAACTACGGAAATATATGTACGTACCTGGAAGGGGCTCTACAGTACTTCGGTTATGAGAAAGTGTGTCTCCAACACGAGCCTCTTTGGTTGAACGCATGCCACTCACAACATATCCCACTTGTCCAGAATGTAGGACTCCAGTAGGGGTGAGTTCAGGATGCATAATCCCGACATCTAAAACATCATAAGCTTGGCCAGTCGCTGCAGATGAAATCTTATCCCCCTTACGTAGCACACCATCAACAACTGCAACATGGCATATTACTCCTTTGTATTCATCATAATATGAATCCAATAGAAGCATACGCAAAGGTGAACCACTCTTCCCGGGAGGAGGAGGTATGCGCTCTATCACTGCAGGAAGGACTTGCTCCAGACCCTGCCCTGTTTTGGCCGATGTTAAAAGAGCATCACTAGGGTCAAGATCAAACATTGATTTTAGTTGAGCCTTGACAAGATCAGGATCAGCAGTTGGCTGGTCAATCTTATTTATGACAGGTATTATTGTCAGGTTAGATTCAAAAGCAAGATAAAAGTTCGCAACAGTTTGTGCTTGAACACCTTGGGCAGCATCAACAACCAAAAGAGCACCCTGGCAAGCTGCTAGGGATCGTGATACTTCATAACTGAAATCCACATGACCAGGTGTGTCAATCAAGTTTAGTAGAAAACTTGGCTGATCTTGTACATCACTTATGTCAGTACCATGAAAATTGTGCTTGTGGAACATGGTTGCTGTCTGAGCCTTTACTGTAATTCCCCTCTCTCTTTCTACCTATTAAAATTTCATCAAATAAGTGGCATATAGAATAAAAATCAAGTAAAAGTGTAAAACAACATTTAATGTAATACAATAACCGAATGTGGAATAACAAAAGTCTTTTGCCATCATTTTCTCAAGCTTACACACTCCCCAAGACACCTGATATTTTTGTTAGATATAAATTTGGCACAAGGAACTTAAGAAACTCAGAAATTTGGCACAAGCAACTTAAGAAAACATAAACTTCACACAAAAACAAACCCATCAAGAGCACCACAAACTCGAAAGCAATACAAACTCCATAGAATACCCAATTCATGTCTCTTCCTAAACAACTAAGCCAACATAAACTTCACTATTCACTCAGAAAAAAAAAACCCATCAAAAAGCACCATAAACTTGAAAGCAATACAAATTCCATAAAGTAACCAATTTGTGTTTTTTCCTAAACAACTAAGCCAACTCTTTTCCTTTCTTTTTCTCATTCTAACCAACTATGAAGACTCCAACTTCACTGGGAAACAAACTCATTAAAAGCACCAAAAACTCAAAAGCAATAAAAATACTGAATCCATGTCTCTTCCTAAACAACTTAGCAAACTCTTTTCTTTTCTCTTTTATCATTCTAATCAACTAAGAAGACTCGAACTTCACTAGGAAAGAAACTCATCAAAAGCACCACAAACTCAAAAGCAATACAAATTCCATAGAATACCCAATTCATGTTTCTTCCTGAACAACTAAGCAAACTCTTGTCTTTTCTTTTTTCATAATTCTAACCAACTAAAAAGAGTCTATAACTTCACTCAGAAACAAACTCATCAAAAGCAATACAAATTCCATAGAATACCCAATTCATGTCTCTCCCTAAACAATTTAGCAAGCATATACTTCACTCTTCACTCAGAAACAAACCCATGAAAAGCATCATACACTCAAAAGCAATATAAATTCCATATAATACCCAATTCATGTCTCTTCCTAGACAACGCAGCAAACATAAACTTCACTCGTCACTCTGAAACAAGCCCACTCGAAAGCAATACAAATTCCATTGAATACCCAATTCATGTTTCTTCCTAAACAACAAGAAAAAAAAATCTTTTAAAAGTGCTGATATACCTGCAACTTGTCAAGGTACTGAGGCTGACCATGGCCTCTCTTAATGGTCCCAGTGAGCTCCAAAAGCCTGTCAGCAAGCGTAGACTTGCCATGATCAACATGAGCGATAATGGAAAAATTCCTGATCCTTTCTGTAGGGTACTGGCTCAAATCTAAGCAGTTTTCTTTGCTGTTTTGGCGAGAATGAGAGCAAAAGCCATTGCTCAAACCAAAATGGTCGTTGTTGTTGTTGTTAAGTCTTGTGTATAGTGGGTTGGCTTTGAATGTAAAGGGAAATGGGTGTGTGAGAGAGAAGTGTTTGAGTGATTTTAGGGTCTTTGAAGCTCTGCTCAGATAACCCATTTGGGGGTTTGGAAGAGCGAGAGACACAGAGACTGCTGGAGACGAAGCTTAATTCATAGTGTTGCACTGGAACGGCGTCGTTTATGATGGGCTGCAAAAGTGCAAATCTGAGACTACAATTTGGGCTGGTGGATACTTTACACTTGGCCCAAAGAAAGGTTTGGGTTAAGCTGACTTTTTTCCCTTTTGTAACGGGTTGTAAATTTCATTATTTTGGAGTTTTATATAAATATATATATATATATAATTTAATAGTAAGGAGGATTTCAACCTTAAACGTTTTTTATATGGAAATATTAAAAAATGGTAATTAAATTACAAAAATCTTATTGGAATTCAAATTAAACTTTCCTGAAAAGAGGTTGGAAGAGGAAAGAAAACCTACAAAATCAATAGTATGTAGGGGTGTTCGCGGTGCGGTTTTAGGCCATTTTTAGCACTGCACTTTGCGGTGCGGTTTAGCCAAAATCATAACTGCACCGCACCTCATTTTTGCGGTTACATGTGCGGTGCGGTGCGGTGTATAGTTTAACCAAAACCATAACCGCACCGCACTTCATTTTTGCGGTCACATGTGCGGTGCGGTGTATAAAAATTCACCTGCTATATAAAAATTCAACATATGTATCACCATACAATTCAAAATGTATCAATAATATCACTATCTCAAATTCTTAGGTATACATCAAACATGTAATGAAGTCAAGTACTTTGAATAAGGTAGAGTGGCAAGCAACTTAAATGTTTTAACAAAATCTAATGCACTTCAGTCTTCACTTTAGATCAAGAATATGAAGTAAAGAGTTTATGTGAAACACCAAGTACAAAGCAAAAAGGATTTACCCATACTCAAAGCAATTCTACTCATGCCTACTAATTTCAAGTTTCAATTATCAAAACCATAATGTAAACAAGTCTAAAGCAAAGCATAAAATGAATTACAAATCCGAAACAAGTATTAATTGTAAACCCAACAAGAAATTGTTTAAATGAACATGAACACAACAAAAAAAAAAGGTTTGTCCATCCAATGCTATACTTCTCCCCCACCCAATTCTATTTTGTAGCTCACACTCCAAGTCTTCACTTAATCTTCTTTCTCTATTGCCAATTTCATCAATTCTATGAAAATAAATATAGAAAATGTTAGTAAACTAATAAACAAAGAACAATAAACTAATATACAATTTAAATATGTAGTTTTAGAAAATTACCCGCTTCAACATCTTGCTCAAGACTTTCCACTTCATTCATTGCTTCCCGAAGATTGATTGGTTTAGATGGGTTTTTTAACCAATTTTGAGCACAAATAAGGGCCTCCACAGTTTTAGGAGCTAATGAACTCCTAAAAGGATCCAAAACATGACCCCCCATGCTAAAGGCTGACTCAGAAGCAACGGTGGACACAGGAATAGCCATGACATCTTGTGCTACCTCGGAAAGGATTACATATCTAGTAGAATTCACCTTCCACCAAGCCAAAATATCAAAACCCTCCCTATTTTTTTCACTAGCTTCATTAAGATATTTGTCCACATCAGTAGTGCATTCACTATCATCTTCTGTAGCTATGTGTTCATCGAACTCATGTGAAGCAATCTTCCATGGATCATATGGAAAACTAGCACTTGATTCTATTGAAGAACCAACATTAGTGGCCTGCCCATTGCCACTAGCACTTGATAATTCAGTACCCTTTGCATAGTGGGCATACAACTCATCTAAAGCATCCCTTTCCAATTTTAAAGCAAACTCTGCCTTCTCTTTTGAATACCACTTATTAAACCAATATTTCAAATATTTCATCTTATATCTTGGGTCAAGAACCACGGCAATAAACATCATCAAATTCATATTTTTAATGTCTCCCCAATACTTCTCATATTTTTCCTTCATAGATTGTGCCATTTCTTGTAAGAGAGGATCACCATCAATGCCACACAATCTATGCAATTCATTTTGAATGCCCACTAGCTCACAAAATAAGTATTTGAAGTGACAAATAAAGAACCAGAAAATCGTAAAGTTACCTCATAAAAAAGCCGGAGAAAATTACAAAACATTCTGACATTCACCCAATCCTCACCCTTGGGAGGACCTATGTGCTTCTGTTTCCCATTTCCATCTACCTCCATAAAGTAAGAACTAAATTCCACATCCTCTTCATGCAACCTATCAAAGGCTGTTTCAAACTTCTCAGCTGCCTCTAACATAAGATATGTGGAATTCCATCTAGTAGGGACATCAAGAGATAACAAACTCTTAGATTGGATTTTTTCATCCTCTACAGCTTCCTTGACCCTATCCATCCTTTTTGGAGATAATTTAACATACCGCACTGCATTCCTCACCTTAACAATTGAGTTATGAATGCCTTTCAATCCCTCTTGCACAATGAGATTCAATATATGAGCAGCACATCTCATGTGCAAGAACCGGCCTCCCAACATACAACCATCCTTCATCTCCATCTTCTTCTTCAAATAATCAAGAGCCACATCATTGGATTTAGCATTATCAACTGTGACAGTTATCACCATTTTGATACCCCAATCATTCAAGCACCTTTCAATAGCTTTCCCAATTGTCTCCCCTTTATGATTTGGAACTATACAAAAATTCAAAATCCTTTTTTGATAGGTCCAATCACCATCAATATAGTGGCAAGTGAGACACATGTAGTTGAGGTTTTGAATGGAAGTCCATGTGTCAGTAGTCAAAGACACCCTTTGGCCCAATTTCAAATAGCTTATCAATTTCTCCCTTTCCCCAAACCAAAGTTTAATGCAATCCCTTGCCACAGTGAGACGAGAAGGCACAGGAAACCTAGGCTCAACCA